>CM052014.1:13173347-13773347 GCA_028476595.1 Obolodiplosis robiniae | reverse complement strand
TTATTTTCATAGTTGCATTATGCTTCAACTTTCCAAGGGCAAATATTTTCTCATCGTATTTTCTGGCTGCGCATTCTTCGGGACGAGTTGCGACCATGCATACGATTTGTTGGCCGCACATACAAGCAAATGGCTTACACAAAGAAATGTAAATTGCAGAGAGAGAGAGAGAGAGAGAGAGAGAACCGTAGTACATATTGTATTAGGATTGCGCATATTGTCATTGTCGGATGAGAAAAGTCAGTAATAACAAGCATGTAGTGCAATTTAAACTGCTTGAATTCAATTGAATGTACGAGTTATATTCCAAGCAGCATATAATCGAAGAATAAATTCTTTGTTAAGTGCATTCAAGAAAGGAAACATAATTCAATTCAATGTGACATTGCTTTCTTTGGTAATATCCCGTAATTTAACCAATTACTTGGGCCAAAATAGACTTCAGCTACCATGCGTTAGTTTTAGCAAAACTCTGGAATCGAATAGTCTCTACTGCCGAAAGCTGAGGGTTAAGAAATTCCACCAGATTCCGGTGTATAAATCCGTCTCATTCGCATGCAAATTGAAATATGAAACTCCCAATGCACTTCGTTTTAAGTGGGGGAGTTGGTTCATATCAGAGACCAAGTTGCAAACACCGACCAAAAGATGCCAAGGAAATCACTTTATGGAACCCGGAATACATTGTTCATGTCCAATTGTCCATCACTGTTTTCGGCTAATTCGTTACACATTGAACAGCAACGCTTTTGATAGAATTTGAATTCCCGAAGCCATTTAAGTTATGCTGTAGCTATTTGAAGTTGAACAAATCCTCATTCAAATGAAGTATATCAAAACACGATCCATTTCATTTCCTTGTGCTGTAGAAGCACAATATTTTTTCGTTTTAAAATGTAAATTACTTCAGCAACAATTGGCATCAACGCAGTCGCCCTAATTTAATATATATTGTTCGCTTCATTTTCACCACCAACTTCTTGTATACTGTTGCTGAGTCGTGGTTCTTCTCAGCCGCTTTCTGCACCAAGCAAGCCACAACATGCGATAAAAGCCAATGAAACTTCAGCTATAAAAATGTGCGGAAAATGTCTTCGCAGATAGTTTACTCGTCTCTTTTCATTCCGGTTTTTTTGTGGTGAACGTTTGTTTGAGTGTGAAAGTGCGGTGAGCGTGTGCTCCTTTATATGCGCGCTCCACTTCTGCGGTTCGTCGAATATGATGTTGTTATTGCAAACTTAGTGCCCGTACCAGCTTGTCAACAATACATTATAAATTAACTGAAGAAAACGTGATCTCTTTGATTACAATTTTGAATGTGTATAAATACGATTTAATAACAACAATACTTTCGAATCGAATATTCGAAGAACCTTAGGCATTACTGTGTATTATTTGTTGCTTTTTTACACCCCAGAATTTTCGTGCCTTTAAGTTTTCGACTACATTTTTGATATGCCGCCTTAACAAATTCTTCTCACTTCTTTAGATTTGCATAATTTGATTGACAAGTCCACACAAAATCACAAGAATTACACTCATGCGAAGAGACACGCGCACATACACACACACACACACACACAATCAGCCGGGGAGAAACCGAAAAAATTAAATGGACCAAGTAAAAACCAATTGACAAATACGCGATGAATGCAGAATAACGAAAACGAAGTCACCAACACAAACAGATCTACGTGAAATGGCTATAAAATTCTTTAAAATTTCTCTATCGGATCATTCGAGAGAGAAAACATTCACATGCAGCAAAAACCATCGGCGAAAAATCATTGTGCCAAATTTTGATAGAATGATTAGGTCAAATGTGAAGGAGCGATATTTTTCGTTTTTATTTTTTTCCGTCATCCGATTGCACTTAAGAATATCGGAAAAAATCAAAACGATATTCTGTATTTTACTTTAGCTATTCGCAATGTTATTGAGCAATTTTTCGCAATTTTTTAATCCGATTAGAGTGATTACAAACCACGGAATAACCATTGATTTTGCAGTTAAATTTTACGATAATGCGATAGAATTCCCGTGAAAAGCCAAAATCAACAAATCATCTGAAATGGTTCCATCATACAGCCGTTCACTCAGGCGCACAGAAGTGCTCGTACAAAAATACGATGAAATTTACTGGAGTCTTTATAGGAGCTGTGTAATGTGAAATGCACTTGTGCTTGCGTCTTCGCCAAAGAAAAATCGGGAGAAATAACTTTCGATAAATAGTGCTTCTGACATTTCCAAAATTTATTATTTAACATTTATTTCTGAGTCGTTTGCTCTTCCTTTATGGGGCCACTTTATGTGAGTGAAATGCAATTTTGCGATCGGCGTTCATGTTGTTCAGCGAGATGCAGCGAAAATGTCTTGCTTGCCTTCAAAGCTCTCACAATACGATGCTAACGACAGTGTAATCAGAAATGCAACAGCGAAAGGCTGCTGAGATTGTTTGTTCAATGTATGAGTGAGAGTGTGAGTGTGTGTGAATTCGTGCCCAAAATGCTTCTAATATGTTGCTTCATATGGCATAACAAATGGCTGTGCTCGAGAGTGCTTCAAATGGTTGCATTTTTTGACAGAAAAACGAAATGGAATTTAAGCGGAAAGACGGGGGCCCATTGATTTTAGTTTAATACCACCGGGAAAAAAACAGCAAAAAAATATGAATCGAAAGATAAAAGTCGTGGGCGCATACTCATATGTAATCGCATAGCGATGCGATGCGACCAGCTAGAAAAAAAAAAGAAAAAAAATGATAACTCAAACAAACACAAACATGTAGTGAGAATGAACGGTGGAAGAGATGAAAACAATGAAGAATGCGCGCTTTCCAATTTTTTTAGACCAATATAACGCTGTATAACAATTGGCATTGACGCTTGACATTTTTTTCGTCTGCCGCTCGACATTTGAAGTATGGCGCTAACTCGCACTCGTGCAAATATAGTTAGCGAATTCCAAACTATTTATTTCTATTTTATGGGGCATGAGATATGTTCTGTGCTCACACATACACACCATTTGTGCATGTTGTTCTTATTATCCATGTCTCAAAAAGTTGTACCAAAACTCACGACACAAATTATCTTGTATTGTCGGTTTGAATGCTAAGAATCCGCATAATACTCACAAGTATTGACTATGAAAGCGTATTTGATTGGAGCGAGTAAGCGACAGAAAAAGCATAACGAAAAGAAGGAACAGGCTTATGAATGATTGAATGATTTGGTGTCGTTTGGTGTGTTTTGTATTCCCTCGTCGATGGGTGAGTATTTGTACGGAACACATTCGAGCGGACAAATCGACTGTGTCGTATGTATATGCTCACATACATTTCAACAATTGAAGTCGAAAGAGATCGAGAACAGCATATAATTTTCCCATTCGTCTCACACTGTTTGCGTTAACTGTGACAATCGCTTGTTTTGGCGTCCATATGCAGCAGGTTTTTCAATGTCTATGCTGAATTTTTGAGGCTTACATGCACATGATACTTTATCATATTTTGGCGTGAGCTGTTATGTTGATTACATGGACGCGCGTGCGCGCGCTCGCCACTGAAACGAACAGCGCACCAGTCAACACACATACACATGAACGGAATGTGCTTACTGTTTGTGACAAACAAAATTATGAAATAATTGATGCTCTTCGTTACTCTGTAACTAAACTACCGACATTTTGCACTTACATGAAACATGACCTATTGAATTTCTTATTCAACGAATGGCCACGCAGCTCCCTTTATTTGCCATTTATTCCATTCTCTTTTATATTTGGTTCAGTGACCTGTTTGCGTTTCAATTGTATTGCACGACGTACGAACGGAATAATTGCGAAAATGAAGAATGGCAGGGGGCGAGAGGGGGAGTGCAAATGAGATAGCAATGTGGACCGGCCATATGGCACATCGAAATATGCTTGCATTTCCACGGTCTGCTGTGCGTTTGCCAATTCAATAAATAAAGCAATTTAAAAATTATTGTATTTCGCACAAATACTAATGGCGGAACGTGTAACAGAAGACCCATTTTATTATTGTGTGAGGATGCAATATTTATGATGGTCTTCGTTCCAAACAATTTAAACATACAATTTAGCACTTGCCATTGACGAAAACTGCCGAATCCAAGAGCATATACGCATCACCCCTGTTCACCGACACCCGACCACACACACACAATTTGCAATGTAATGTGTCTTCTGTCTTGTGCACTTTCATTCGACACAATCATTTGATACATGCATCCAAGTTTACGATGCGATTACGGTTTTGGAATGTCGTATGCGAATAGATCGTGTTTGCGAACGGCACAGTCGACAACATTCCGATACGAAAACATACATTAAAACGAGATTTTATTATATGATTAGATTGGTTTTGATACTCCCTATGTCTACGAATTCATTTCAAAGGCAAACATGACACAATTCAAATGATTCAAGTTCAGTGCACACAATTTCATTGCATGAATATTGCAAAAAAATGGGAGAATTTATTAGTGAGAAAAGGAGTTTTCCGACGATGAGAAATGTATTAAATCGTCTGCATCTGCGCTATCGACTTTTAATACCATTTTAATGTCTTAACTTCGTTTGAAAATGCCAAAATTATTTGTAAAAAATGAAGACTCACCCTCCAAAAAGATGTAGAAAAATTCTAAAATTCTATATTTGGAAAAATGACTAGATAAATTAATCGCATACTTCCAAATGCTAGTAATAAATGTGATTTACTTGACAAATAATACAGTGCTTTAATTTACTTGTGCTATTCGCGAAAGAGCTTATTTGGGCTATAAAAATAATGAACTAAGCGCTGGATTTTGCAAACTATTCGGATTAGTTTCTTAATTAATCGACATTACCAAGATAAGTTCGACATTATCCGATTTTTTCATTGCTTATTTCGCTGAGAAGCCAAACTGCGCTGAGGTTGACATTATGGCACAGCCGAAGGGCGGTCACCACCCATAGAAAACAATACAAATGAACTGAAGGCCATACATGCGCTGCGATCTGGTAAAATTTTTGCTCATTATAAAAAATAAGTAAAGGAAACTGGAACGAGCGTATCATTGTCAGAGAGCCAGAGAGCAGCACGTATGCGCCTGTAGTGACTGTCCTCCACTCTGACTGTTCGTACGCAGCATTAGTGGGTTCTAGAAAAAACACAGCTGCGACACAAATCTAAAACGAATTGGCTTGTCACAGCACAGGACACACATTGGATAATCAAATAGTATAGAAAAGAATCGCAAACGTCCAAGAAAATAATCATCACATTCAATGATGCGTTGAAATTGCGAAATTGCTTTGGTGTTGCACACATGAACACAAAGATTCTCGGCCAATTGATGTAATCAATAATATGTATTGTATATATTTTTTTTCAATTAATTTGTACTACACATTATGAGCACTCACTGGCAATAGTTTATTTTTGGATTGCTTCGCCTTTTCATACACGCTCTATCGCGCGAGCGTCCATTTCATCTTAGTTTCTATGGTGAAATGTGTATGCGTTTCGTTTCGTTTCAGCTCATTGCATTGATTGACATAGTTTCGAAAGTAATTTTATAAAACGCTTCATCCAATTTTCGTCGCTTTTCCCATCGTACATTCTTTCTATATTTGACGGATGCTCGCCTATGAAAGAAATCAAGCAATATCATAAATTGCTGCGAGCTATTTTATGGACATATATATTTGCGAAAAAGTTTTCATTCTGCCTCCCCCCACTTTTGAGCTCTTCTTAAACGCTCACAAAAATCGCTTTCCCATTTCGCTTACTTGTTGTTGGGCATTTGGCGGTTTTTGAACAGTCAACCATTTTGTTAAAATAAAAACGAATATTGTGGGTTCCATTTTTCATTTTTATGGTTCAACATTTTTGATTCGCTCTAAGCCATTGTTTGGTTGTGGTGCCAGATCATTCCGCAATATTTCAGGTGTCGAAAATGTTCATCCCGATGCTTTTAGTCGCCCCTAATTAATGCATAACATCATTCAAAAGGCAAAAACTAAGTTTTGTTGATGAATTTCTCTAGACTGTCAGTACGATTCTAAATAGAATGTGAATGTTCAAAGTTTCGAGTTTGAAATATGGCTGAATTGATTCAACCATTTTCCCTGTTCAGCTGAACAAAATAGAAGAGAAAAAACAATCAAGGCGCGAGACAAATCTGATAAGATAAAAATATGCCGCGGGCATTGCGAAATGAAGCATTTTCGAATTAGAACTCTTCAAAGATTTTGTGCCAATGTAATTTTCTTCCCGGTCAGCATTCAATGCTACAGAATTTCAAAGAATTTAATATTTTTTCCGTTTTCACTCGTTTAACTTCTAAGTGAAGCATTAAAATGGTGATCCACATTGTTCATTCCACAACCACCAAATGGTAGCAAACAGCAATTTGTTCGGAAAAAACGTGTTCAATATGAAAAATGTTTGGCTTTGTGCTCGTGCATTGTGCGCGCGTCCAAAGAAAAAAGAAAACAATACAAAAAATTGAGATATATAAAATTGCGGAATCTTGGTCAATCTATTTTTCATTTTTTTCGCCCGTTATTTATTATTGCATTCTTTGCTCGTTATAATATCTAATTTGTATAGTGTCTCGATTCTATTTAATGTGCAGTGCTTCTAAAGTGTGCGATCGCAATCGATTCCCAACCACTTCGGGTATCCGATTCGAATTTTCTGCTATTTTTATGGAGCAACGCGACAGAAAAAACATATCGGAGCAAAGCATGGAATTCAATTCTTTTTGCGTTTTTCATCAAAGACTCATTAGAGAGCTTGTTACTCAGTCAAGATTCAATGTTGAACAGACTAATGCATGCATAGTGCACACACACAGTCACACACAAATAAATATATTTATAATCATTACTCATGCTTCAAAAATAATTTATCAAACGTAACCACTTCATTAGTTCATGACTTTATATTAATGGCCCCATTACAGAGGATTAGAGACATGTTCGGGTATCGGAATGGAATGGAACAGAATGGAGAGCCAAGCGATCTGACTACCATACCGCATTGAATTTATGCTCATGTGAACATTTTTTTTCCACTCTGGCTGTCGACATGTTCCGTTTAATTTTCTTCTCTTTTTTTGTGCTCTCAGTGTGTGTGCGGCCCCGAACAGACGGTTTTAGTGTGCTCTTACTTCTCAAACATATGTGTTTCCGCTTGATTATCTGGCTCTCGTTGTGTGTATGTATATGTGTGTGCGTGTGTGTGTGAGAGAGAGAGAGACATGGTCATCAGTTCCAATTCATTTGCATGCTTCCTTATTGATTGCTTTCAACTAAACGGCAGCTAGCATCATAGCTCAACCGAACCGATTGGAATCAAGTGAAAATGGCAAATCCGTGCGAATTTATGAACGAGTCATTTTCTCAAGAGACAAGAGTATTCGTTGTCGATTTTTGAGTGTTATTATTGCTTATGAAATGAGGGGTCGAATACAATTAGCTCTGACATAAATGACCAACGAGAGCTTTTGTTTGGAAATAATCAATCGAAAACACGCAATTTGCACACTCAATCAGAGTATGCACCGATGTACAACGCTCAATGATTCGTGAATCATTCGGTGAACTTGAGTTCAATCCCTATTTGAATGTCGGTACAATCCCACACCTATGCGACCATTCCGTTTTTACACATTTCGAAAAATGCTGCTCTTGCAGTAGCAGCAGCCGCATTTCGCACACAGTTTGAAATAGCCGGTTTGATTTACAATTAATCTTTAATGAGACCATGTCAAAACGAACCACGTACAAATTAACAATGCAACATTGCGATCGAATCGTAAACGCATCCACATTCGCAAATGGTTTTTCGAGCAAAACAAGGCTAACATTAGTTGTCTGTCCGATTTGAAATCGATGACATGCAATTTTAGTCGATTTCAGAATTTTACATACACACACAAACATTCCAATGAAAAGTAGCACATGTGCGATTATGCCGTCTGCGAAAATTGATGGAAACGTATCATGTTGCTTTTCATAACACATTCTACATTCAGCCCTAATTGCATTTCGGAAAATTATCACATTTTCGGCAGAATGTCTGAATGTGTGACATAGAGCATACAATGGTATAGCTCAAGGAGAATCATTTACATTTCAAACTCTGAACAGTTAATCGAATGAACGGAGACTTGGACATTTAATTGTTGATTATAAAGGGTGATCCAATACGAGGTACTTTTTTCAATAGAGCTTTTTTGACAGATCACGCGTGAGTTATGTCAAGCTGACACGATATTTTATTCAGTGTGGTTTGACATTTCACCATGAACAGACTTACACCGCAGCAACGCTTACAAATTGTGGAATTGTATTTCAAAAATCAGTGCTCAGTGAAGAATGCTCAGTGCTCAGTGCTCAGTGCTCAGCGACGAGGCCCATTTCTGGCTCAACGGGTATGTAAACAAGCAAAATTGTCGTATCTGGGCAGATGAGCAGCCAGGAGCAATCCAAGAGCTACCCATGCATCCCGAAAAATGCACTGTTTGGTGTGGTCTATGGGCCGGCGGCATCATCGGGCCGTATGCTCGAGAGAGTGCTCGAAAATTGGACCCACCGAATGGACCACCTCAGAGCCAGTTGCGGTCAACATTTGAAAGAAATTATTTTCAAATACAAGTTTTCAATATTAAATCGATTTTTCTGCATTTTTTTAAAAAAAAAACTTCCGGAAGCTCTTATTGGATCACCCTTTACCTAAGCTTTTTTCGTTTCAATCCATTTAGTTTGCATTTAATCTTTTGATTCGAGAATTCGTCAAGTAATTTAGAAAAATACCCCAAAAGTGACTTCGTTCCATGCATTGTGTTTTTCCGTTGAAAAATTGAATAGAAAATAATGAAATAACTGCATTGTGAAATATAGGATTTAATGCAAATTGGGATTGGGATGTAAAGACTTTAAAAGATCGACGAATGAG
Source organism: Obolodiplosis robiniae (assembly GCA_028476595.1). Lineage (NCBI taxonomy): Eukaryota > Metazoa > Arthropoda > Insecta > Diptera > Cecidomyiidae > Obolodiplosis > Obolodiplosis robiniae. The sequence goes on along the minus strand of CM052014.1, from coordinate 13,764,373 downwards.
ATTAATTAAATTTAGAACATCAATTAAAAGCGCAAAAAATTGTCAGTCTGTATAGAAATGTTTAAATTTAGCGTGCAAGAGCATTTTCAGAATGCACTTACTTAATTTGAAACCGGATAATTATTTTTTTCCCTGGATCCAGTGTAAAATGGTGCGATTTCGTTTGTGCGCTCGACGATGAAACTCAAAAAATGTTAAGCTCTTTAAATTCCTATTTGCAAAGTACTAAATTTCCTTTGCTTGCATATTGTTCTCGCTCTCTCATTCTCTCCCTCTCTGGTGTGAGCGCGTTACTTTCATTATTTGCTGTGTACGAAAGTGGTGTTTTTGCATCCGAAAGCGAAATGCACGCACGCAGATTTTCTCTCACTACGGATTAAACAATTATGTTCGCTCATTAATTAAGCATGCATATTTTCTACCACAACATAATTTATAATCATCACTCGAGTGGCTGTTGCTCCCATCTATTCATTTCTGTCTGTTCATTTAAATTTTTGCACTGCTTACACTCTCGATCTTTCCCTCTCGCTCGCTCACTAGTTCGATGTATTTTGCCAATTATAAATGTGAATGGACCAAAGTGAATCGTTGAATTGCATTAGTTACTTGGTTGTGGAATTCCATTATTATATTCGCCACTCGCAAGTGAATGTTCCGGGGTTTGAAAATTTGGAATTTCTGTTAAAGGTAGCAATTTAATATATCTATCCCCCTCGGAAAATTGACGCATTTCACTGGCGTCAAAATTAATCTATCGAAAAATTCAATATTCCAATCAAATTGTTTCCATTTGGCTGTTCGATGCTGGCTGAAAATTCAGATTTTCTTCATTTTATTCGAGCATTCACGAATGATACATGGCAATTGAAATTCCAAACTTACAAGCATTTCTCAGCTCAATAGATCGTGGAGACGCATTTGAGCCTGTACATTTGTATGAGCTATATTTCAAGAATAAAGCTACACACGTTCACATTCACAAAGTGACTGCAACATGACGACGGGTTGGGATGAATGGGAAGATAATGTTATGCAAAAAATCCTAAGCACATAGAAAAGCAAATAGCATTTCATCCGCTCTGGCTTTCTATTTTTCGATCTATTTTGTGGTATTTGGCATTTGTTAAGAGCATTTGCATTAAACAATTTACTCTATTTCGCACTCCCGCTCTATCTGTGCGAATCTCTGCGTGTATCGGACGATGTGTTGTTTGCATGCATATGGAAACAAAATTTTTCGCTTTTACAAAAATGCGATTGAAGCGAAAAAAGAGAGTGCGAGTAAAAAACCTTTATCTCCTTCGTGATAAGTATGCAAAGAATTTTTCATTTTATGTGCTGTTCGCATATGGCATGTGAGAACAATGATATAAGAAAAATAGAGAAGTGTTGAAAGCGACGAACTTTTTATCCATAGATTTCCACAAATAAAGTGTTGGATATCTTTGATGCTGTTTTCTTTGTGGCTTCAAGAAATGTTTATTACAGTTTATTTCTCTTTTTTCGATACTCACATTTGCTTGACACATAGTTAAAGTTCCATTTTCCTCATTCGATCTCAGTAACTAAAAAAAAAGATCGTTTCACATTCAATTTCTACATATTAAAGATTTTATTGGTGGACGGTGTGAAGAGAGTCTAAACGCTTGATTGAGCTGATTGGATTCAAACCGCAGAAATAGTTCCCAGAAGAAATTCAATGAGGAGTTTTCCTTTAGACCGTTTTAGTCTTGTTATGAAACTTTTCTTTGCGGGAACAATGATTCACAATTAGTTCGAAATGAGTTGAAGAAGTTTTAATCCAATTTCATGTCGCTGAATTCAATCCTAATTCAGTCAACATCATCCGCTTCAAAGTGTACTCATGTCTAGTTCTGGAATTTTTGCAACTCCCACCGAAGATTATGTGAGTTGAACCAAAATTTTGATGCTATTTGATATGTGCTCCGCTATTTCCAATATGGCGGTGAATGGTGACATTCACAACATGTTTTGCTCCGCATTCCTTCAATGATGAATCTTATTTGCTCGGTGTTCGTGAACTAGATTCGAACCGAATATAAATTTAGAGGAGGAAAATGCGAAGAAAATAAATGGATTAGAACAATAATCTCCTTGTTTTATTTCTGTGATTATTATGAACAACATTCGGATGTTAAAGCCACTTAACTTTTGTTATCTTTTTTGTCAGTATGAAACAACAACGCATCGAGCACTGCACATATATACACACGCTCAACCAAGTCTAACTAAGTATTTTTGTGCAAAATGTGAATAAAAATCTCAACGCATCGAATGCGACAGACATGTAGGATTGCTCAAGAGGGTGTTCGCCACATAGCTACTCAACTGTATTTATTTGTAGTCAACTTTTGAAGAACGTAATTATGTCTTTTTACGAAAATAAGCTTAAATTTACGAATGCCTGCTAAATACCATCATATCTGTATAAAGACATCTTGCCATTCTCCCAGTCCGCATGCATGTTAAATTCGGAAGCGGAGAGATAAATCTCGTGCAGCTCGAAGAGGGTTCATTTGAGTGTCGTTACTACATCCCTCGCGCTTTCTCTTTCCCATTGATTTTCAAGAAACAGTCACACGACTTTTGTTTTTCGTTTGTAGCCCGCTCACACTGTGTTATTTCAAGCGTCGTGCAAGACATAAAATTTATTCGCCATTTGCGAACGTATGCGTGGGTATTTTTCTTAACCGTTTGATCTAAGTATTTTGGTTTTATTGTCATTGGCATCGTATCTCTTTCGCAAATAATCCTCTGCTCGGTGTAAAAATTTATGTAGTTGAAAACTGAATAGCTATCTCACACAGACAAGACAACAGCACATACACGCGTTTAATGTATTATGTCGAAAGCGATGTCAAAGATGTCAACAATAGATTTGAATCTCATCACTTTACTTGTTGTACTTGAAGCCAAGCACATTTTGAAATCAGTTCAAATAGAAAACAAACGAACATTGAAATCTCGATGTTTTTTGACTAGGGGCCGTACAATACAAACCTTACTCATAAATTCAATGTCAGAAATTTAAGTCAATATAATTTCTTTCGATAAACTCTAGAAATGAGAGCAACTCGAATGCATTTAACCTAAAAAATCAATGAAAACAGCGAATGGAATGTCTTCGAGTCACCAGAATCGTTGCTGCCCCTGGTTTTGATCAAAAACATGATTGTAAAATTCTACGAAAATATGATTGCATAGATCTCATTGTTGATTGTGATTTTGACTTATTTCATTATTTATGAGCAAGCATAAGAGATGTAAGAGATGTTAACGATACGGTCACAATGACAGAAGGGATTTGATTTTACAAATTAATTGAAAATCTCTAGAAACTGGGTTTTAACTTTCTCTTGAAATATTCACATTCCTATCGCTAGTCATATTCACAAATTTGTTTTTTAAGTATTTTGAGAATGCGAATAAAGTCGAAGGGAAACATTTCTAATCATTCGATGCAATAAATTATTAAAATTAGAATTTTTACACAAGGAAATTGCTCGTAAACTAATGACATTCCAATAATATATGCACCAAACAATTCGATATGAGTCGATGTCGGTCATAAAGTTTATAGTATTTGTGAAATAGTGCAAAATAATTTGTAAAAATTTGGAAGCATTTTGTCAAAAATATTATTGAGCTGGATAGCTTGCTTTGCGAAAGTATGCTGGGCCGGCATTTTAGGCGCTGCATGAAACAGTTGCAAACGGTATTCATTTAACAGAAAACCGAATCTTTTTAAAATAATTAGTCGTTTTTCGCTCGCAATGTACCGAGCCGTTGCGCTCAGTTTCATATGCAATGAGAGCAGCAATCGAAGCAGCCTTGCTGTTGGCATTGCAATGTAAAAGCAGCAGCAGCTGCCGTAATGCCGTTCAAATATCGATGCTGATGTGATGCTAAGTATTCCAATAATATTTGGATGCCATTGTCGCGGTTTTTTCAAATATTCGCCGTTTGTTCTACGGCATTTGAGTAATTCGTCTCCAACCGGCACTACGAGGAAATGATTTTAAATTCTCGTAAACTTTTCGCATACTCGGACGATATAATAAAACATTGAGGTATGGAAAATCGTTAGTTGCATATATATCGTTGGCTCGTCCCATATTTGCACCTATACAAAAAAAAAAAAAATAAGTTCAATAAATCACATCGTTTCCTCTCTTTTGCTCCATACTCTTCGTTCCGAAAAATCCAAGTGCATGCCACAAGCTTTTGCAATGTGCTTGAGCACATTTGCCACAAATATTTCATCTATATAGCTTATGCCGCAGCAACCAGAGCTGTCTTTGGCTCGATAACTATCAGGTGCTAGAAACTTCATTTAAAGCATATAAAAAGAGAGGGAGAGTGAGGGCAGTGCACGCGCAAACTTCGAAGATCCAATGTTGCTAGTCTTTAGCCACGCCACTCATTAAATAACCGAAATATATCCACACATGTATTTTTATGATGCTGATACTCAGTTTGATTCAGTCATTCATTCGCGGCGATGTCAAACCCATTCGCTACGGAATACCAAAAAAGATGACGATGAGAAAACCAATATTTTACACGCTCAACACTAGAGACACTGTTACTAGCTGGCGAAACTGAGTGAAAATAAGTAAACTTTACTGTTAATAATATGCAATAATTTTAGCATTATGTAGGCGCGGTGCGGGGTGTTTGAGGTGGGAGCGGAATGCTCGCATCGCCCGGATGAAGACACACTTGAGCTTATTTATTTTATATATCATGTCAATGCGATTATTATTATACAACGCCTGGCGACATTATTAGATGCCACAAAATCGTACAACACAAATATGCATACAGATTCATTGGCATCGGTATTTTAGCATCGAAACAGCCGAATACCTTCTGCTGGCATACACATCTAACACAACTGCCGAGGCTGAAAAACGACCCATTGCAGCGAATTCACATCAGCCGGAGTTTGAGGTTTGATGAATATGTCGATTGCATACGAGGAAATATGGTATTTGTGTCATCGTTATGGTATTCATTGCCATCTATCTCACCCTTCTGGCTCTTCTTGAACGTGGAAGCATGTAAATTATGCGGCAACTTGCATTCTCAACGTTCACAAACATCTCTCTCTCTCTCTCTCTCTCTCTCTCTCTCTCCCTCTCTGTTGCAAGTATGTGATGATTCACAAAAAGACACATCGTAATAATAGTGTGCTTTAACAGTCGAAACATTCCAGTTCCAGTCAGTGTGCAGGTCTTTTTTTGTTTTTTCTTTTGCTCGACATTTTTCAGCATCATATTTTCAGCAGCTTTTTTCACATACCATAATAAAATAATGAACACTTAAATCAAAGTCTTCATACGAAGAAAGGGAGAGAGAGAGAGAGAGAGCGAGGGAGAGAGGTGTATTCATACTAGTCCCCCATTGTTTGAGAATATCTTAGAAATATTTATGTGGAAAAGCATCTAAACCACTTTGTTGTTGATAATATTTTTGTTCGAGATTGTTACACGCAAAAAGTTAAAAGGTAAGTTATTTTGGGATAAATTCTGTGTGTGAGAATGAAAGAGAGTTCAAAGTGAACGTGCCTAGATATGTTTTGATCCTCTTCAAAAGACGAACAATAAACACAACATTTTCAATGAAACTCGGTGAATATTCACATCCACCAGATTTTTTCATAGCGCATAATCTGTGCCGCTTACAGAAAATCACTCATAATCCAAAGTTGAAAAAAAAAACATTAAGAAAAACGACGGCGACGATGTTGATGACGGTGATGATACCAAAAAGAGAGGGTGGAAGCGAAGAAAAGTCAAAATGCATGCAAGAAAAAAATATCCTCATAATTTAAATAACTGGATTCCACCGTTGTTTGCTCACTCAAGTATAATGTGTGTTAAACATTGATGCTAACAAGGCTAAAAGAGATTTATAGCAAAACAGCGATCGACAAAACTTTGTCTTCGGAATATTTGTTTCGGTTAGTTGTTTAATGTGCATGCATTTCGGTCTTCTGTTTTTTTTTTATATCGAAAAATGTGTGCAACTCTTCGTTTTGTTTGTACAAAGTTTGTTACTGTTCTATTGCACAGTCTGAGAGCGGTTTTTTTCAACGCTTCGTTCCCCATTCCGTATTTTTTCTGCCGCAGGTGTACATTTCTCTGCATATTTTTGACTCGATCATCAAACCAATCTTTATAACACCTACTTAACACTGCGCAAATCACAACGTCAAATCTGCCAAAGTTAAAACTGTTCAGAAAATCCTTAACGACCCAGATGTTGGAGTTTAAATCTTCACGTAAAGTGCCGGTAACAATAAATTTTGTCCCTAACCAAGCTTAGCTTGAGAACTCAATAATTTCTTGTCTATCTGAATTGTTTTTACAGAATATCGCTAACCCAGCAATATCTTAAAATTCATATCTTTCAAGTTACATAAAAATGAGCTCCCAAATATTTCGTGCTGCTGACAATATTCCCACTTCAAAATGGTTACATGTGGATAATCTTGCGGCTGTCGCATCAAAAGTGACATCATGTCGATACCTGGTTGACAGAATGACTTATGATCCTGTTGCGAACAATTTTTTTGTGTGCGCCAGGACAACATTTACAATTTGTCAAGTTAGAGCATGCATGTTTTGTTGGTGATCGTATTCACCATGTTGACAACATGTCTCATACTTTTCAACGATGTAAAAATTTACTGTCGATATAATTTCCTTTGATTGTGAGAAGATGAATGGATTCACATGTCGCCTCGAGCTCTCGGGTGAAAGTGATATCGATGCGATATATATTTAATCAAAAATGTCGAATCACCTTCTGGCTACCATTTATCTTATAATAAAAACATCAAAATCATGTTATTTGCTTGTGTGTTGGCGTTGTTCACTCGCTCGTACCCTCGCTGCCGTTCTTTTACCCATTGTGGAGCACCAGCAAATAATTGAGACGATAACAATCATGTTCATCCGGGAAATTTGTCATTGCTACAGTCAATCAATATCTATTAATCTAGTCCTCGAAAAACACGGATGGCCCCCCTGAATACATAGACGCGAGCATATCAACCAAACATTCAACCAGCAACCAGCTAACCAACTAGCTAATTAAATTGAAGGCGTTGGCCAAACTGTCGTTTTTGCCATTTTTCGGATGTTAAATGAGTTGCTCATTTATCTGATCAATATATTAGTAAAGTGTTTGTAATGTTTCTTGCTCATTCTTCATTGCGAAAATGCTGAGACATCTTTCTTACGCAAACAAATAGATTTTACTGAAATCTCTTCGATCGGAGATATTACGAGGACAAGCGCTTTATTCAATAAAATTAGTTGAAACTTCCCGTTTTTTCTTCTTCTTTCACTCGCTTCCCAATCGCTCGGTGTGCCTTTCTCTGTTTGGATATTTGTCTCACGCACACAAACACACATCTCAATCAGTTTCACTATGCTTTTGTTGCTCTTTTCATCCAAGCGACCGATCTTTACACAAAATTAATTAACAGAATTTACTAAAAACTCATCCAATTAAATGGAGATTAAGAATATATGCGATAGCGTTTGCACGCTTTGTGTATCAGCTGAAAACGTTTCTAACGCAAGGCTAGACTAATCTCGTTTTCTGTCGTCTACAAAATGCGATGCTTTCATTCTGCCATACACACACACACACACACAGCTGAAAATACAATGAAAAAAAACTGTGTATATGTATACAGTGTTGGGTTATGATTTCATGGTTTTATCCAAGGAATGAGAAGGCGAGAAAATCCAGTGCACTTACTATGTCGTTGAACACAGTTTCTTCATAAATAAACAAAGGCATTTCAATGCTTCACGGATAATGTTGTTTGTTTATTGCATACTCACACTTACACACATTTTGTATTCTATTGGACACGCAAATTGGTGAAATAGTCAAAAAGCCTTCACAACACAGAGAATTTATGGGACCAAAATCTGCTGCTGGCGTCATTTAATAATTTCCCTAAGAATGGATTAAATGTAAGAGCATGCTCACAACCAAAATTAAGACTTTTTCATGAGCACATCGAAAAATAATTCGAACAGTGCAATTAATTATATTAGATACTAAAGAAGTTGACAACTTCATCGAGTCCTACGAAAAACGGATATTCGGACAGATAACAACATAAAACATTTGTGAATTACATATTCGAATGAAAATACAATAGAAGCTATATTGTATTTACACTTCATCAATCAATCCTAACTCAATTAAACCATTTACCGAAATCTCAAAACAAAATTGAAAATCGACATGGTCGTTTACAAGTTTTGCTCCAGCTCGTTCAGCTGTTCGATAAAAATAATCAAATTATCTGAATTTATTCATGGCAATCAATCATTTGACGTTCGATGCCCAATATGCACGACAAAAACTACCTGTGTTGAAGTAACATCCACTATTTATATCGTTGCAAGTAGGTCGAATGTGGAAACGAAACATTTCAGTGCTTAGAATTAAGGAAATAAGCTTAGAAAATCAATATTAATCCCCAAATTGAGAAGCTTCATAAGCTAAAATGCACTCAAATCATTTGCTGGTTAAGCAATCCAAAATTAACGCTGACTGTCAGTTAAAAACAACAAAAAATATCAAAACAATCCGTGGTATTGATAATCGTTTGTATACGGAGAAAATAACGATAATCTAACGTTACGGCAAGACAAACGGTGCAAACAAGCACACAAAGCAGTCAAGCATATCTCTTGTGCACTATTAATACACGAACAGTCTTTCTGTTTCATATGATATATTGTAACGTTTCGTATTGGCGGGATTGTTCCAATCTTAGTGGAACAAATCAGCCGGACTGGTAAATTAATGAAAAACATTTTGCGAGGTAGCACTAGAAATGTCGCATCTACAAGAGATGATATAATTTTTAGTTTTAGATGTTAGTGAAGTTCATCTGAATGGCCCTGAGTTATTGTCACAGAATGCGGGGGGTGCTTTAAGAGAGACGTGGAAAATGGAAAAACGACTGTTTGAGATCATGAATCTTTTATGAACACTAGAAACAATCCTAAGCACTTAGGACTTATTTGCATGAAAAGAGTTTGATAGCATTCAAGCGAGGGACCTGAGATGCACATGACAGTCTAAAGAACTAGGAACATAACCTATATGGAAGTGGAACTACCTATTGATTTCAACTTGCTATGGAAAAATAAAAGGCTCACAATGTCCGAACATTTGGACAAATGACCCCAGCCTTAGAAAAGAGATACCAGCCCCACATGCTATCGGATGAAATTCATCTCCTTATACAGAGAGTGTGTTAAATGTCGTAACTAGCGATGGGCAATACTTTGGATGAGATGTTCATTACTTTATTTTTCTGTAATAAAGCTTAATTAGTTGCAACCTTCCAATATAAAATGCCATAACGTTATCATCCTTTGATAAAAAGTTAATATAAATCAATCGATCAACGATTAAATTTGCTGCCATTTTCGAATGGACATAGCAAAATGAGCGGATTTGTCTTTTATATTTACTTGCATTTCGCCAAAACGAAGCATTTATGCAGAATAAATACAAAATATTCGAAATCATTGTGGTAAATGTAAGCTATCGGAAAATGCAGGTAAACAGAATCAATGAAATAGCGGATCGTTGTCACTTTAAATATTCATAATTCCGATGTGCTGAAAACATAGCACTGAAATGTCTGAAACTGGATTTTCTCAAAATAAAGCAAAGAGTCAAACATAGAATGGTAACTTTCATTTATTCTAATGAATTTTGTCAAATGTACTTTATCACATCGTGCAAGACTCAACCCAAAGATTTGCATCTGATTAATTACCGCTTGAGCTGTGTTTCTCTGTAGCAGAAAATTGAAAACAGTTTCAGTGATTTCTTGAGCATTAGAACCGCTCAGCGTTGCGTCGGTTTCTGTGTGTTCATGCCGCGCACACTGACTACGACAACAGAGAACATTTCAAGAAAGGACGTCGAATTTTGTTTTCTCGTTTGTGCACATCGAAGAAAGCAATGTGAAACGACGAAGTGTCGTCACATGTCAGATTAGAAATATTTTCCGATATTTTTGTATTTTATACGATTTCGTGAGCATCAGCATTTCGGTTGGCTTTTCTTTCCATTCAATTCGAACGAAACATTCGGCAACATTTGCTGTATATTGTTTTCCACATTTTGAGTGCAGACATTCTCCGCTCCCTATTTAGCGAATATTTATATAATGGGGTTTCTTCTTCCAGTTTATTTGTTTTTCCTGTCGTTCGCACTCCAGAAAATAACTCCACTTTTTTATGCACTGACAAAATAAACACAACGAAAAACGATGAGAAGATCACAACGAGCAAAACGATGCATGCCAAAGGTCAAATCCAATGATAAACACTGAGAGAATATCTGGAATGAAAGTCAGAACATCAATTTCAATAAACACTCACAAGTCATTGAAACTGCAAAGAAGTCAATGTATAAACAATGTAAATATATGTTCTTCGTTATATTTTCGTTTGATTTTGGTTTTAGGTGGTTCGACTGCAATTGATTTTCAACGAATTATTTTTTCTATTTATGCGCTTCCGTTTCGTACAGAGAATTTTTGGAGCTACACCATTGAGGAGCTAATGGAACAAGTGACAATCATTACTATCAACGTCTTATATTTCAACTGCACATATTTTGAAATTTTTGGGCATTCTGGATTTTGTTTCGATTTTCATTTAAAATATCGTTTATATTTCCGGTTGGATCTCTTTTTCCTATTATTGATTCGATTGATCCGGTCCAAATGAAGCAGAAATGTCGAAAGTATTCAATTTTATTCAGTCATCAGAAAGTTTTTCGATTCCATAAGCTTTTTAAATGTGTATTTTTTCAGCTGTGAATCGGCCGTTGGTAATGATCAGCCAATGGGCAGAGCGAGAGAGGTCAAAACACATTGTCACTGTTGTTCAATGAAAGTCATTCAAAGCTGCTCAATGATACATAAACGCTTACATTTGTAAAAATTGCCAGAGAGAACCGGCAACACATGTTTTGAGTAATGACAATTTTGACAGCTTCTAATGTTCCACAGATTTCCGTTTGAAGCGATTTGAATTCGTTTAAGTGTCAAATGAAGATTTAATCAACACACCAGACTTATTTCTCGGCTTCATCAAAACTTTTGATTTTTATTGGCTTCTACAAGGATTTTCGTTGTTGCTGTTCACGTCCTATTAAAATCGTCGACTGGAAAGAGGCAAATTCAATGTTCAACATCATTTCTGACGTTGAGCGCCTGTATATTTATTTATATCTTGCAACAGGATGCCAAGCTTCGATTGATAATTTAAAGTATGTTGAAGAGAGCGAGAGGGGCGTATTTCCATTTGCTGTTTGATTGAAAACAGAAAATCACTTTTTCTGTTTTGTTGAGTCAAATCCGTACCACGCTTGACCAGGCAGACATAAGAAAGATTTATGTAAAAAGATAAAATCTCAGCCGTCAGTCAGTTTCTATTTTCGTTTGCTCCTTTTTCTTTGCTCAGCCGGAAAACCCCAAACACCAACAGAAAATTCTTGTCCACGTTGAATATGATTCATTTGACTAAAGCTTCACATAAAATCTGATATTGAACTAATAATAATTTGGAAAATGTGTCACATAACAGAACATCACCACCACTATAAATGAAAGAAGAAAAGGAAAGCAAACAAAACCATTTCTCTGCCATGCACGACCCGAAAGCAATAGGGAAAAAAGAGATAATCGATACAAGTGGACAAAAAAATGCGCTGTATGGTAGAAAAGCTGCGCTCCTCATTTTAGTGAGAGAATTTCATTCGAAATGAGCAGCGAAAATAACTCTTAAAGAAACAGCTGTACTGATTTGTATTGATGTCTGCTGTCTGATGTTAAGATCTCAGAACTATTGCGGTCGGGTGGATAGTGCAAGTGAAGTAGATTTTTTATTACAGCCTTTATCAGCATATTTTGCGGATTTTCATTTAGTTCTACGTGCGCTCGTTGTCACAGCGTGCATCAATGTGTAAGATTCTGGCAATCACAATCCAAGTCCGATATACAATCGTAATAACACCATCATATTTGTTCAGATACATATCGAAAAGCAATGTGATGGAAGAACACATCGAACGCACATTTTCGCCAATAAAATGAATGTTCGGGGACTAAATATAGTGCAATGGCGAATTATCATCAAAATGGATTTTGATGTGTCGTTTCTTTGCTAATGTAATGACGCTTTGATTATGACTGCGCTTCCGAATCGAGAGATGATATTATCGCATTTGGAAATCGACTTAATAGATTTCGGTCGGTGAGTGCTTTTCCATTTCGACAACAGATTTAATCTGACCTATAGTTTTCTTGTTGCATTGGCGAGGTAGAAACTTTTTGTATTCATATTTGCATTTGGCTTCGCTAATTTCCATTGCAATGGCAATATCTGCAATTTTTCGAAAATAAAAATAGTTTTCCGCATATTTTCAATTTCACAACAATGGTTGCCATAAATTCCGCAGAATCGCTCTGCCAGTATGAATGCACAAAATGTAAATTTCTAAATCGAAAAACATTGTCTATAACTTATCTTTTCTAGAGGAAACACTGTTAACTATTTGCAGTTGTTCGATTGAATAGTTCTACGATTTTTCCCGTTTCGGTTGAATGCAGTTTTGAAACTACAATACCAACCATTTCCGCGGTTATATCGTTAAAAATTGTTTCCGGAATGGAATTGCTACCGTTGAATTTAAATCGGTAGATTTGCTCTGTTGTACATGCTAAAAATTTGCATGCAAAAAGGATGAACTTTGTGATGTTTGTGAACTTTTCTGACAGTTATAACATTTATTTACAAACAAACTCCATCGAATGCTGGCTAACGCTTTGTACTTGGCTTTTGGGCATGCAATCACTGAAATTTGGTTAAGAAAATCATTTCATTTCAAATCAAGAGCGTTAAAAGCTCATTAAGTTTTTGTCTCAGGCGTCAAGAGCCTTTGGCTTGGAAACATCCACATTTTTTCCACCTTTTTTTGTTCATACCGATTCATTGTTGTATTATTCAAAATAAGTTGAATCCACTTTTGACAACTTCTATATTTTTCGAAACTTTTCTCGAGCGGTGGTCTAAAGTGGGCGATCAAGCGAGCGAGGGAAAAAGCGAAAGTGGAAAGGTGAACGAACGGGACACCATCGTCACTTCTGTGTTGCACCGCAAAAAGCAGTGGAATAACGAGCATTTCATAAGCGTTGAAATATCTAAATTAGCAATTAATGAACTTACATAAAGACGTCTTTTGTGTTTTCAACACATTAGCATTCATTATGCCAGTTTTTCTCGCGCTAGCTCTCTCTCTCTCGCTCATATTTCTGGAAATATAATAGGTTGAATGAGAAACCACGTGGCATAAAAAGGTGCGAATGAACTTGAATGGTGGCATTGGCTATAAGCATCAGCAAAAGGTATGGCACATGAAAAGTGCGTACCATTTTATCGATCGATGTACGAAGTTTTCATGTGATTCGGCCAGATAAATAGCGTTTCGGCTAGGTGAACATGCACTACATATTTGTGCTCTTAATGCAACAACAAACGCCGTTCCACGACGAGCGGCATAAAACGAATAAATAATTGCCGACGCTCAACTAACTAGCACTTGTCATTTCAGGCAATTTCAAAAAAGCATCACTTACACATTTTAAATCGCGTTTTGTGCCATGTCATTTTCTACAACGCTCTGCTTTTCTGGTATTCGCTATACAACGATGCTTTTTGTTCTCCGAATTGCTGGAGTTTTTATACGAAATATCATTTTCATAATTTTCAAACACATCGAACTGGATATCAGTTCCATATTCACCGCGCGAACAGATATGAATAGCTCAAGAGCTTGTTTATCCTACTTTGCATTTAACATTCTCGAGTTCGTTCTCAAGTACGCCACTTTTGTTCAAAATGACACAACAATGCGCGCAAATTCAACGGGAATATCATCTGCAGCACCGATATAATACAACATTGCACACGCACAATAAATAATGTTTTCAACGAAACTTGTTCTTTGAATACAACAACATGATACGCTGCGAAAAATCTCCTCATAACGTTTGTCGACAAAATCGAACGAGCCTGAGATATTTTGGATGATTTCAATTTTGTGTTCATTTAAATATTTTCTGAAAGCATTTCCTTGAAATTTCTAAACATTTTCTTGAAAAAACAAAATTTGATCTATCTTCATTATGAAGTAAACATCTTAAACCTTGATAACAATTACGATTGTATTTGGTTTTAAGCGTAAATGTGTGTTTAAGTATGAATGTAAAATATGATGCGTCGATTCTGGAATGAATAGTTGAGTTGCGTTGATTTGGCCATTGAATTGAGGGCGCTCGCATCAGTTTGCATCGGTTTTGGTATAACGCTCCCGCCTAACGGGAAAAACATCATGTGTCATGGATTTTGAAATAAGTGATTAAATTGCGCTGCAGCGTATAGAGCTCTGCTTGGCAGAAAGTTGGACAATGGAGGTTTCTTGAAATTATGAATAGTAAACTAAAACGAAGACATCGTTATTTTATTCTATTGAATTCATTCAGTCTTGTTCGTGTTGTCTTTATTGTCGGGTGATGTAACGAGACAAACCAAAAGGCAGTTGCAAGCGAAAATTCATCAGAGACCACAAATTATATCAGGCGCATTCTATGATATGTGCTGTCGTGTTAAGTCCAAATAAAATATACCTAATTGTGCCGCTCCTAAGAGCAGCAGCGACAGCAACGTGATCAGCAGTTCAACTTAATTTGCATTTCAAGCCGATTACTTAATACAATTATGTTCGTGTCAGGATGAAAAATCTTATTTCAACTTTTTTGTAACTTTCGGAGATAATCCAAATCTGAGCGGGATTTGTTGAACGCATTTCTTTACAATGTAATTAGACTCAATTTGTGCGTGGTAGAAAGAAAAAGACACCTTATTTGGATTATGGAATAGTCTCGTAAATATAATACAAAGCTGGAAGATTGTGAGTCAATGCTTTGAAAATTACTTACAATTAGCCTACCTGTCGCTGCAATTAGGAACATCATGTAAGAGCAGAATAACGATTAAAGCGATATCATAACAATTAAAAAACCATAAATCACTATATCATGAGAAACCATAAAGTTTTCCAGCAGCCAGTGCTTCAATTCTGCATCGAACAGGAGCAAAATAGGGATAGAGAGAGAGAGAAGAAGATGGAACGGGTAAGTTAAACAAAAACGAATAACGTGCTGAATAAACAGTCTATTTATGTATTCAACTTCATCTTTAATGCCAGCACATTTGCTCCTATTTTGTCGTGTATTTTAGCATTGGCCGTTAAATTCATGCCGTTTTTTTGTGTTTGCATGTTTCGCGATAGGAGCACAAAAGCAGAGCATAAAAAAAGAAATAAACACACGGAATAGGGAGAAGGAGAGCTTTGTTCAGCAGTTTTAACCACCGTTCATTCAATTTTGCATTCAAACAGCAACTTGTTGAAAGCTGAAGCCAACAGCTCTCAGTCACTTTGCTGCAACGGTTCGCTCACCCTCTGTGTACACTATCTCCGTATGTAAGCGGGCCAATGAATTGAGGCAATGGAATATTTCAGCGCCAATTCAACAGCGGCGAAGCTTCATCGACACAAAATGTTGGCACCCATCGAAAAATCATCCGTACAGTGCACATTTTCTCTTCCCTCACTACCATGTGATATTCAAATGCATCCATGGTTGTTCACATTGCTGGCATTTCCATTTATATTAAACAGCCGTGAGCAAACGAAAAACAGACTTGTCGAAGGCAACAAAAACGTCAGCCACGCGCACGATGGTGGAACAAGAAAAATAACAAACTATCGAACAGTGAACTTTTTCATAAGGTTCACACAAAAAGACAGCAGCACACCGAGAAAATATGTTCGAACGCGATATCACGTTTGTATTGTGCTCAAAAAGCAAGCGCATCAAAGTGAAATAAATCGCTTTTAAACAATACCATGAATTAGATTTTCAATTTATCGAGAGATCACGTTTAGCACAACGACTGTGGATTCGATGCACTGTGTGCGTCGCTTTTGTTGGAGCGTCACTTCATTTAAATCACAATTTTTCAAATTCTGTTGACTTTTCCACGTTCGTCGATTAGCTAGCACTTTGGCTTAAGCACATTCGCAACAGCATTTGATTGAGAGCATGGGTGTTGTATAAAGCCTCCGGGCCAGAACAAAAACGATGATGTAAATGAATGAATGCACAAATCTGAGGTGTCAAAGATAATAACTAAATCTTCAGCTCTCCATGAAAATGGTTCAATTGAAAATCCTTCACACTTCAGTGTTTGCGTATTTATTCAAAACACTTCATAACATTTAAGGATTGTTTGTTTACGAAATGCCAGGATGCGAGAATGTGTTTCCATCCTTGGGAAAAGTGTATGGCATCGAAATTTCAACAGAGATGAACGCAAAAAAGAGTGGCGCTCACATTAAAATCCATGACAAACGGAACCTGAGCAGCGGCAAAAATGTACACTTACTATTTGTTCATTTTTATCCAAATACGAACCATTTTTGTGCTTAATCATTCGCAACAATTTATTGGCAGTTTACTCAACATCTGCTAATGTGTCAACATGCGATGATTGACATATCTCTCTGCGTTTGTTGTATACGTAATGCCAACAATTTCATTTGCCGGTTTTTAATGCTTCCATTAACTAGAAGCTGACACACATTCTCTTTCTCTCTCTTTTGCGAGTGCAAGCGCTGGCGACATTTTTTCACATTTCTATTTGGTAATAAATGTTCTTCTTTGCCTTGTCATGACATTTTCAAATGGAAGTGTATTAATTCGGATTTTGTACTTAATATGCTCATGTCATCGTTCAGTGTGCACTCTACACAGTCCACAGAGAGACAACATGCGAACTAGAGAATCACAAAATAGTCGACATGCTTCTAATAATTCCTATGAGAAAAAGCAAACGAAAACTCTCAATCATCCGCTTACTCACTCTCTCTCTCTCTCTCTCTCTCCCTCTCTCTCTCTGTCTGTCTGTCTGTCTGCGATGTATCTCTAAGCGAGCACAAAAAATGTAATCGACGGGTACGTATTAATTACGTCGATTAAATAATCCGTCGATTGGTCGATCGAAAGGACATTTATTTTCGAATAGCCAAACTCACGCACATGCAGAAAAAGGAAGAGAGAGAGAGAGATAATGATATCAAAAAATGAAAAAATGAGAAGAATTCGCAATTATTTACGATGAAAAAAACCATGACCATAAATGTGCGACGACGGCGACCATGAGAAATCAGGAGTGGAAATGAAATACGAATACAATCAACCATTTTTTGATAAATTGAGTTAGTTTGTTATTTGATATCTTTCGTAAACTCTTTCGAACGCATACAATTTAAAGCGAATATCAACGACAATCCGCATCATCAAAATACAAACTTCATCGAACACGTATTTAAACTGTCCATTTCGAATGTTTGTTGGGACAATGAAAATAAAAAGGAAATCTCGCAACGCAATCAATAAATACGTCAAAGAAGAAATTGTATTGAGTGGCATCCATTTGGAAGTGATGGCGATGAATCGTTTCACCATTATTTTGCTATTTTTGTTGCACTAATCTTGTGCACACGCTCTCTCACTAGTTGTGTTTGCATTAATAATAGCGGCGAAACGACAACAGAACAAATCTCCACGACAACTGTTCCTTTCTCTATATGAGTAGCTCCCGCTCTCTGGCGCACTTTCGTCTTTCGGTGAAAATCGAGTGTCATATTAAACAGGCGTCATTACTCAGATACTCAGATGTCGGTGGCAATGCAACGTCTTTGTATATGATTTAAATGGTCAAACAAATTCTATCTTTTTTAGTTTTTTACAACGATGTTTACAAGCTCTTTGTTGTGCAAACAATTTTCTTAGATTTCGACATTGTCCAACAATGGATGAGAACATGAAAACATGGCGCAGTCTGCGCCGCGCTGAACAACGCACAAGACTGATGTCAATGAATTCGAATGTTTTATTTATTTCGATGAGATCGAAAAGAGGGAAAGTTTGAACAACATTTTGATCAAAGCAAGTGAATGCTGTTTGTCACGTTTTCGACAACGGATTAACTAAAATCATCATCACGTTCAACACACTCTGTTTTGGTGCCGACCAACAGATTTGCGGAATATTTATGATGTAACACAACTTGATACCGCCACTGACAATATTCTCATCCAAATGATGCAGCTCTTAACGAAATCGATTCTTTTTGCTGATATGTCCGGCCCTCACTTCATTGAAAATTCACTTTAACTACAACAATGAAAAGTGTTGACAAGATTCACAAAGAAATGGATGCAGATTTTATATTTGACTTCATTGGGCTACTTCTCGTACTTCCTAGAATCATAATACTTCCTTCGGTTTCGAGCTTTTTGCATGAGCCAAACGATTTCCATGGAAAATCGCGTCTCGGATCACACTTTGTACATTGACTTTGATTTTCAGACAAAAAAAATTTCAAAAGTGATTTATTCAAGAATATTTTCGTCGGCATTAGAAAGAATAAAAAAGTCCTCATCAAATGATCCAATAGAAAGTGATGCATTACTTCTGAATTGGTGAGCCATTCAAGAGTGAAAAATTCACAGCGCAGACTGTGTTCGCATGTTTCCAACAGATTAATAATCCAAAGTCGATTACATTTAATGCATTAAAAAATGGATCAACTTGATTTTGCGGATTGATTCCACATGCTTGAACAAGAGCCATCCAAACGAAAATTTTGAGATGACAAATTACAAACAGACGGATCAGATGCCGACTCTCGTCTGATTTATTAACTCTATTTATTACATTTTTTGTGGTTGGGCAACAAGATTTGGTGACTGCATTAAAAAACAATTGATTTCATTTCACATTGTTACATTGCAAACTATGAAAAATCTCTTCGTTGGCATTGGATTTCATTGCATTCTTACTGGGTCATTCAAATGTGATTTATATGTTCGAACGAATGAACACTGTATAAATACATCGAAAGAGTTGACGTTAGCACCTTTTGCTAATGCATTTTCATTTCGTTCGCCACATGATCTCTAGCGGGAAAACAAATCACTTGACCGAATCGAAAGCAATCGACAAAGCGGCACCGAAAAAAGAAATGCGAGCACAAAACTCCATTTCAACCAAATTGTTTGATGTCACGAAATTGGGAAGTAGCATTGACATATCAATTTATCAAACAATAATTGATGAATTAGCCGTTTGAGTGGCGAAGCCATTGGAACAACAAAAACATAATTGATCAAATGCTAATCGAAAATCGTCAATGTAAATGGTTTTGCTATGTATTGAAAATAAGATGCGTTAGAAGCAACAAAATGCTGGCCCCTCCGTTTTCCGCCCCCCTCCCATGTTTTCTGACAAGCACTTTTTCCTCTTCCTCTTGATAAATATTTGTATGGAATCTCACCGACGGTTGTAATTACTGTTTTGTGTATATATTTTTTTCTTGTTTGCAAAATGCTCATTTAAAAAGTCAACATTCCGCAGCAGCATTTCACTGGAAAAAATGTGAATGATCTTGAAATTGTCGATATTCCCATTCAGACCTATCAATAATGTGTGCAATTTGGTTTTTTAACCGACGCTCATCATCATTTATAATTTGCCCGGAATCATGTTTATGCATTAATGTAGTGATTAATTCATTCCAAGCGGTCGGTTCGACTGCAGCTTCTCCACCAGAGAGTGAATGAAAATTGCTGGGCTAGTCATCAACGTTCAACATCATTCAATCATAAAGAAAATAAGTCAGAAAAACCCAAACGCATTATGTAAAGTCTGCCCAACTTGAGCTTGAATATGGAAATCGTGCTAGTAAACATGACCTCTTGAATCGAATGGCAACAGATTTTTGCTATCTACACTACTATCTGATCGAAAATAGCACAGATTAACTATATTGGAAAACTAAAATTTTCAATCGCATCGTGTCGATGCACCTTTGGCTCATGTGAAATTGATGGCGTTTCATTATTATTGATGTGTGAATGAAACATGAAGAAGCAATGAATTCCATAAATTTTGTAAAATGGATGTTTAATCGACCGTGAAACAAGAAAATAAAATTCGAAAATGTCCTGGACGACCGGTCGTTATTTATGCATTTCGACTTAATACGAGAAAAAAACATTCGAGTGCTAAATATAGTCCTATCAAAAAAATAGAATCTATGTACGCGCGAGTCACGAACGTCACAAAATCAGCTTTTAAAAGTATTGAAAGAAATTTCTTCTGTATGATGAATTTCGAGAGATGTAATTAAGGACTTTGGATCTATGATTGAGGTTCATTGATTTTCGATCGATTAAATGGTTTTGCGTCATTGGAGTTAATTGGCCAAAATCCGTTTAATTGATCCATACGAGCATTCAGAATCACATTTCGCGATAGAAACTGATATTGTTTCAATTACACGACTACACAAAAGTCCCCAAGATCTAGCGAACGATGTATAATTGATGCAGTTCTATGCGACCGACATGAAGAACGATGCGAATGAAACATGGATTTAACTTATGAACAAGTTAAATCGAAAACTAACGGATTTGTTGGTTGGAAAAAGGCAAAAGACATCCGATGCTCAACTATACACTGCAGATGAAAAAACACGCACTATCACTATAGTTACACAAATTTCCAAATGTATCGCATTGAATCGAAGAGGATGCTTATGAAACGCAGAAATAACAATGATACGCTTTGTGCAGGTTGTGTGTTTCTTTCGTCTACTGTGAGCTAGTGCTCTCTCGTCCTCGCTCTGTATGAATTTAAGTGGGCAATAAAACTGATAAATAGCTACGACAAAACTAAATCGAGCAGCTAACTCGAGTACGATTTCCAAATGCTAGAGAATCGAGCTCATTCGAACACTTAATGTGCGATTCTCTATATAGTATTTTATACCAGCGTATGCAAAATTGTAAATAATACGATTTGTCTTGCAGTTCGTCCGTGTCGTATCCGATACATGTGCGAGTGAACTAGAAAGTGTGCGAGTCGGATTGTGATTATCAAAGTCAATCGAACGGAAAAATCACTGCAGAATTATTTTGGCTCGCAATTCCAATCGAAAAACTGTATATAATTGTTTTCCCAGAGCAAGAAATTCAATTTTGTAATTGGGAAACAATGAATCAGCTGTATCGCTATTAGAAGCTGTTTCAATTTGGAAAATTTCACCCAAAACATATTCACACAAAACGTTCTATTCCAGTTCATTTGAGAAAGTCCTGAGGCTTCAACGGAATTTTCAGAATTCGATGCGATTATTTTGAATGTGTTGGGAGTTGAGGGGAATAAAGAAATCACATACAGTTTTTTTTTTTATTCATTGTAAATATGGGCAAAAATGGAAATAGTTTGGAGTGTGGATGTTTTTCAATTCACAACTTCCATAAAATGGATTTTCTTCAACCCAAATTATGAATTTGTGTGACTAAATTTTAAGTATCGCTATTGAAAATTCGATTCAATTGCAAAAAAGTGGTACCTTGATACTTATCAGTTCGCTGAATTGAGAATTGAAAAGAGTTTCTCAGGAGATCTCTATTATTCAATCAATGTGTTGAATAAAGTTAATTTGAATATGAAAACTGTATCGCTTTAAAAAGGTTTATTAATTCAGAACATGTGAAAATAAATCGTATTTGGATACAAATTCGATTTACATTGTATTTATCCAGACCTGGAATTTTCATTCGATGTGTGCATGCACGATTGCGAAAATTGATTTCAGATTTTACACCAATCGTCATTAATGTCAAAATTCTATTCAATGTGTGAGCACACTGAAAACATAAGAACTGGGTGAATTATTCAAGGTCTACTTTTATCCATGGATAAGAGATGGTATGCATACAAGGGGTTGCTTTTGTGTGAATAACATAAGAGACAATGAGTAGAGCAAAGATGCTAAAAAGAAAAAACCTTTTGGAATTTTCCAATTCAAATATACAATTATGCATTTGATTTGGATATCAATTTCTGTACAAAACATATAAAGAACCAAAAAAATGAATGATTGTTTATGTAACGACCTTCTCTTTTATTTCTCACTTGAATTTGAAACAAACATAAATTGCAATCAATATCAATTGAAGTAAACTGTTCCATAACTAATCAATTTTCAAATATATTTGAACAGCTCATGAAAATTGTTTCAGCACAAGTATAAAGGAAATGATAGCTTTCAGAGCCTAAATGTAGAATTGAAATCAATATTATTATTTTAGACGAACAATTTGAATTTTACCGAGCCAAAGGTCGAGAAGGTGCAATCTAATATTCCATAACCGGAGATAATTCGTGGTTTTTGCATCGAGGGCAACATCACCATCATGTATTTTTGAAATTTCAATGGCATATTTGGCCATTCTGTGAAGTACAAGTGTTTGGAGAGCTCGTAAATCTAAATACATACATATTAAATTATTTGATAAGTAATGAATTGCTATTTTTTACACATCATTTAACTGAATTGGAAATGCCCAAAATGAGAATGATGTTTAAAATCTGTCTTCGCAAATCTTACACGAAGTGATAATTCGTTTCCAACTCCAGTCGTGATGAATAGTTTACTGAGAGCATTTAACAACACACATTTAAATTGGATCATTTGACTGTTGCCACCCAAAAGCTATGATTCAGAGATGCATAAATTTCAGTTCATCAATACTTTATTTTGATTCGCGATATACTTACATTCTGTGCAACTAATGATCCAGTTGATCCGAGAAGAAAATATAACGTGAAAAATTCAAAGAATACAACACCAGTAACCAAATCACTGTACATATCGAAAAAGCTGAATAAAAACCAACGGATGCATAGTTATTCAAGGCGATAAGAAAATTTATCATAAATAATATGATATCTTACGTGAGGATTCTTTGATGAAAAGCCATGATTAGTTTCAAGTGATGTTTAATGCGCAATCGAAAATCGTTGTCATGTGAATACCTATTATTTAATTGTCAATAGAATGATTTTCTGAAGGCAACTCCTTGAAATCATTGAAATAAACCTGTGAATAATTGTGGTGGTTCCTTTGATTTCATCTCTTAAATCCATTGTACATGCGATGAGCTGGAATCCGGATCGTAAATACAGCTCCTGAATAAATATTTTTCCAATGCCAACGGAATAGATACTTAATGCTGATATAACAATTAGCAACGAATACGTCAGCAAGTTGTCAATTTTAAAGAACGTTCTGGAATTTTCGATTTGACCATAACTCATTTTCTGAAAATCCAAATGATGATAACTCGTTCGTTGACAATTTGACTTACTCAAAATAGAAAGGCCTTATCCACTGATCTTCAGCCATTTTATCAGACGTAAAATAAGTTCTAAATGTTATTATAGCCGCAGGAAAAACCAGCGTAGAGTCCGTGGGCATGTCGAGCATCAAGCTCATCCAATTATATATTGAGTAGTATTTATCAGCTTTCTCATAATATTTGGCCGCATTTGTACTTTTTCCTAAGAAAATGAATGAATATGAAGGCTTGTAGGCTTATCAAAATGTTTAAGCGTTGCCTACTTTCGTTCATATTTTGGTCAAGAAGGTGAAAAAGTTTTCTCAGCACTCGCATTTTGTAAAGGCTCGAATAGACTTCGCTGAACACATACAATTGTATCGATAAATAGTAAAATGCTTTCAAAGTATCATCAACATTTTTTGCGCTCAAACTACGACAAATTGCCACAACCTAAAACGAATTAACAATAGCTGTCATGCATTTCGGGGATCTCAACATGAGATTTAAGGGGAAGAGTTTCCCGTGTGAAAATTAAGTATGAAAACCAATCAAAATTAGCCGACTGTCCCAAATTAGGCAATTAAAGACGATTGCAGTTAACTGCTTACATGTTAACTGAAGTCAACTATAATCGATTAACAACTACTTTTTGCACTGAAAAAAGTCAATCATAGTCAGCCAACTATGTCCCAAATTAGCCAGTCACTTTATTTTCACATGGGTTATAAGTACAAAGAAGGATTTTATTTTACTATTTTGTAGTAGCTATAGTGGATTTCAGTGAATTTCTGTTACAAAAACTATCAATCGTACTCACGGATGGAATCAGCAGTATGCTCAGAAAAATGTTCCATGCGAAGCGGATTCGCTTACGAATCGAATAATATTGATCATTCGGTGTTGGCAAGAAGCCAAAAAAGGCAAGTATTCTCATCGACCGAATCCGCATCCCGAATAGTATTTTCACTTTAAGTAAGTTAGATTATGGCTTATATAACTGCTATAGAGCTAAATTATACTTTGTGCAAAAATCCTAAATAGAATAGGTAAATTTTGTTGTTATTTGAAATGTTTGATTCGTTTTTATTCAAGATCTCTTTTTATTGAAATTTTGGTTCACATTAAATGAACGAAACTATTTCAAGTAGTGTCTTATCTATACTTTTGGCAATCTCACAAATTGTTACTTGGAAAAGATAGATGTGTCTTTACTTGGTCTGTTGAAGGTAAGTTCCAAACTAAAATTAAAAAACTGTGATAAGTTCGACTGAAGATAAAAATCATGCATGGCCTAGCATAACAGACCAGTACGTAAGGCAATTGTCAATTTATGTATTTTGATAACGCAGATGTCCTGAGGTGAGACATCGGAAAAATTAAAGAATTCATATCTGATTGCTGTATGCATGTTCTTTGCTTTAAAAAAAAATTACAGGCACAACAGTTTACTTACATTAGTGTTTGAATCACGTGCATCGCCACTTGTTTTGACCAACCGATATAATCCTTTGTTCATTGAAGCAAAAAACGCAAAATAAATAATTAATTACTATTGCGATAGTAAATATAGAATCCTCGAATCGGGGAGACATTTGTCTCAAATTCGATTGAAAAAATCATTGAAGTATTTAGCCTAGTCTGCTGTTTCTATTTTTTATTATATTCAATTCAACCAAAAAATTCTGTATGCAAACAAGATTTCATTGTTTATTTCTTAGTTGACTGAAATTTCATTGTGATTGACGAAAGGAGTGAATTTCATTTATGTATGCAATTCTTTTAGTGAATCACTTGCAAGTTATCCTCATTAATACTAAACATTTTTAATATAAATATTTGTTGAATATACTGGAAATGATGAACTTTCGTAATACCTTTTCTTTGATAGATATATCCATTTGTATTCATTGTTTATAAACACTTCCTGCTTCCAGAGTCACATGTAAGATGTACATTTACACAAATTGCCTGAGAAGAAGTATAAACGAGACAGTTGCCTTAACAACCTGAAAATGAACCGAAAATTATACATTTTGACATATAATTTTAGCAAAGATGTCACAGACCGCTGAAAACGTCACCCAGTTACATTGCAATATTCCATATCCATCTAAGTTTCGCGGCTTTTGCAGCAAAGGCAGTATTATTGTCAGATACTTTTTTATTTCTAATGGCAACTCTTCCCATTCGATGAAATACATGTCACCAGCTAGTCGGTATATCTACAGTAAACGTATTCGTTAAATATATGACCCATTGTTTTCATTCAGAAACTAACATAATGTGATATTTCATTCCCAAGCTTCGAAGTCATCATCAATGAAGTGAAACAAGCCAACAGAACGGTTTTAAACTGAATCATATCGGAGCTCCCACCTAAAAGCTATCGATAAAACATGTTTCTGAACATCCAAATCGTTCATAGGAGAAATTGCTGAGGACAAATCATACATTCTGGGCTACAAGTAATCCAGTTGAGCTCAATAAGAAATAGAGTGATGCAAATTCGAAAAAGACAACCCCGCTGACCAATGATGAATATAAATCAAAGAAGCTAAAAATGTGTGCCATTGATAATATAAACGATTTTAAACATTTAAAACTTTTGCAAATATTTTATGTCTCACTTGAGGATCTTTTGATGGAAAAATAATATTCGCTTGAAATGTTCTTTTGCGTGAAAAAAGAACTGTTCATCGCGATGATACCTGAAAAAATGTATAAAATCATATGAAAAATCGTAAGTAGAAAACAGCAATAAATCAAAATAATTGAAACAAACATAAAAAAAAATAGATAAAGAAATGAATCAAATCACTTGTGAATAGTTGATGAAATCTCTTTGATCTCACAGCTCAAATCCAGAGTGCAAGCAATAATCTGAAATCCACCGCGATAATACAACTCGTGAATGATAATTTTCCCCAATGCGACGCCATAAATGCTGAGAGCTGATAGTGTTATAACCATTGAATATTTCCATAAGTTATCTAGCTGAAAAGGAATTCTTTTTTGGGGTAGGGAAGAGTGTGAATATAATACAGTAAAATTGAATGAAAATCATCTAATTTTCGACTCACGCGAAATAAAACGGTATAATCCATTGCTTTTCTGTCATTTCGTTACATGTGAAATACGCTAAGAGTGTTGAAATAACGGATGGAATAACCATTGTAGCTAATGTCATAATGCTCAGACCAAGATAGGACCAATACAAAATCGAGTAGTAATGTTCGGCTTTCAAATAGTATATTCCTGAAACTGTCCTTGATCCTAATTGAAATACATCATTCATTGTTTTTTTTTAAGATCAAAAGGTATAACATTTTATCTATTTACGCTGCGCCATATTTTCTTCCAAGAGTCCAAATATTGTCCGCAGTCCATTCGTTTTACTTACGCTGACAAAGAAGGTATTAGTTATGTAGAGTTGAATTGCCAAATAATAAAATGCTCTCAACGTTAAATTCATATTCTTTTCATTCAAACTGCGACAGACCGCCATAAACTGAAACAACCAAAAATGTGAATACTTATGGAAGATGCTCGCGAAAATACTTACTGATGGGATTATCAGCATGACCAAAAAAAATTGCTGCGAAATTCGAGCCACTGATCGATACAGCCTATTTGGATCATTTGGAATTGGTATGAAACCAAACACCTCTAGAATTTTCATGGTTCTTTTATCGCTTATCCACACAGATTACCTCTCTTGTAAAATGCACGATGTTTTATAGAAATTTTGACTGATGATTTTCAGACAGTTAAAATTATGTTGAGGTTCCTTTCAATTTGATTATTATTCAAAGGGCTTTCATGTGTTAACATTTTAATATTTAATTATTAATCAGAGGACAATTAACACATAGTCAATCATTAAATCAAATTGTTCCAATCAATACTTAAAAAATTTCAGATTTGAAATAGCCATATAATGTGTTATGTGTTTACCAATGCATCAACTCAATAAATCGAAATTATATGCCATTTAATGTGTTGTCTGCGTGCTTTTAACCATAATTGGATATCTTGGATGCAAGCATTTTAATTAAATGCTAATGAATGATAAAAACACCGATTTGAATCATAATTTCAGCGACAGACGGTCAATCCCACATTGCAGCTCAAATAAAATGTTATTGATCTCAGATGACGTCAATGAGATATACAATTTCATTGAATACATTGTCCTTAAACACATTCAATATTCAGTTTGCCAGTCGCTCAAATGCTCCGCATATACTTATTATCAACACTTGATTTCAGTTCGAAGATTTTTGATATCATCCAATAACGAACGCTCGTTACGAAATGCATTTCGCAATTTAAAGAAATCAACTTACCTATTTAGTATTTTAGATCAATTTAAAAATAAATTTGTAGGTGCTATTAAGTTAGGTTTGTTATAATAATTTAGTCACAAAAGAAATTCAAATTTGAAGTTGTTTTGCTAGTTTGGTTTCATGAATCCGTCCAAATGTACCGCTAAATGTTGTGTGTTGTTCGATAATGTCACCACTAGGCATTTCATCTTATTCTTCTGGCACATCGTGCTTCATCTAAGAACTTTCATGAGCTTAATTCACTTTAAAAGGTTTACTTACATTTGACATATAAACCTGAAAACAGCAAAAAGCAAGCGGTGCATTCAATAGGTTTTGGAAATTTCAAACCAATCGGATTTCAAACACACAATTTATTACAACGATAATTTAGAATTCAAACATATTTTTTAATGCGTCAATATTTGAGTCAGTATCGTCGGTGACGTCAGCTCCGAATTGGATGGATCCATTATTATTGGTTGGAAAAATATGGAATTGCGTTCGAACTGATTGAAAATGGAAAAGTGTTTTTTTTAGTAAGAATTTAACAAACAAAAAATGAGACAAAATTAATTTACTGACAACTTCAGTGCATTTTCTCAACTTAAAACACGATAGAATTTATTTGGACGTAATTTCAACGACGATTTCAGCGACGAAAGTAAATGTGCACTAAATAAATTATTCAAACAAATGTGCAAATCAATTTGACCGTGGAAGGAATACCATCTGAAGAAAGTAGAAATGGATAATCAATGTCATTTGAATGTGCGTGCTCTTATGCCAAATATACCGTCAGTTGTGTGAATATTAGTAGAATTTTGCGTTGTCTCTTCAATAAAGTCGAAACGGTCGTGGATGATATGCGCGAATGATACCGGATGGAGCATTTTCATTGCTGTTACGGCGAGATCTTAAATTGGCCGCTGATCTCGATGTGACAGACATCACTAAACATTCGGCAGGTAAGGACATTGAAGCTGACAATGAAGGCCGCATAAAGTATTCTTCTTCCTCTTCGTACTAAAACGTTTGATTCAGAGATTTACAGAAAATGTCCATATTACTATTTTGTCTCGATTCATCCAATTGTCAACAATCTTGAATGAAAACTATTCTCAAAAAAGCGAAAAAATTGTTCGCAAAAATCTTATCAAATTTTTATACAAAATGAAATTCTATAAAATTAACAAATCGAAAAATTTCATTTCAAAAAATTGAAAAAATCAACGATTTTTTTTAAATTATTCTTTAAAGTGCAAATGAGCAAATGAGATTATCAGAAATAAGTGATTTTTAGTCTGCTTTAGAGATTTGTTGTACTTACCAAAAAAATTTTATGATTAAATCATTCAAAAAAATAAACATTTTCTGTGCAAAAACACGAGTTATAAGCGCAATATTGCTTCCAAATTAGAACACAATGCTCCAATTACGCCTAGAAATCTGCGTTCACATTAGCATTATTTCGTGATTTGGGTGAGTGAAAAGCATTTTGATGGAGTTACAACTTATCAAGCGTATGAATTAATAGTTAAATTTATATATTGACCATGAAGCTGCTTGCGAGTAATATGAATTGAAATAACGTGAGAAAGTAGTTATCCCACTTAAAAAACAATAACAATTGCGGTGATTCAAGTACTCGGCTATAGGCTTGATGAGATAGCCGCTTCTAATTTGCTATATCAAAAATAATGTGTATTGAAAATAAATAATAATGAAAAAAATGCATCGAGTTCATTTTGTTATCTGCATTTTCATTTATAATAATTATTGAAACTGGCTAGTACAATGATTTGAAAATGTGCAGTAATTTTTTATTTGACATCATTTTATTAAATATTCATTTGATTGGGATTTTTGTTGATTTTCATAATAAAATTAGTACAATTGATACGTTTGCCATTAACGTTTTACGTTGATTCTGGTTTAATAATATTAGATATTATCATTACTGGATTGGATATTATATATCATTCCATGAAATGCGTAAATACATGAGACGCAATATATGTGTAAAGAGCAATAATGCTATTACATAGCGAAAAGAAAGAGGAAATAACAAACTAAGAAAAATATATAACTCAAATAAAAACAATCATCTTGAAAATCAAACTAAAAAAATGTTGAGTGCATAGAAATTCTACGCGCGCACTATATTTTCTACCTTATCTAATTTCAAGTATGTAGGTGAAAGTTTAAGTTGTTGTTTATGCTTTTTTTGTTTGCATTTTTGTTTTTCATGATTTTTTTTTTCAAT
This sequence comes from Obolodiplosis robiniae, assembly GCA_028476595.1. Classification (NCBI taxonomy): domain Eukaryota; kingdom Metazoa; phylum Arthropoda; class Insecta; order Diptera; family Cecidomyiidae; genus Obolodiplosis; species Obolodiplosis robiniae. Next base: position 13,734,373 of record CM052014.1, on the reverse strand, counting down.
TTGTCTTTTGTCAAAAATCAATGTTACGTAAAAAAAGAATGAAAATGTTGTTTGTTTATCGAAACGCACACGGTGCTTAAACACACTACTCGTTTGCGCTTACTTCCGATGATTGCTTTTCAGCAATCTCGCTCTCTTTAGAACCAACCTTTGGTTTCGCATTTCCATAGTCGGACTTAAAGTTAAGGATCTTTTTTTCGCCACCACCGGGCTTATGATCCTTGTTTTCAAGCGAACCGACTTTTGATTTTGCATTCCAATTCAATTTCTTGCTAAGAATCTGCAAAGTAAAAAAAAAACAATTTATTGAATGTTCAATTTTAAAGCAATTTATCAAATAAATGTTAAATTCAGTAAATAATCACCTTCTTATCCCCTCCTCCCGGTATATAACTCTCATTCTTAGCTGCAATACGAGATTGAACATTGAATTCTAATTTTTTGGTTTCTATTTTTACGTTACCGCCTCCTGGTTTGTGGGTTGCATTCTGAAGAGATCCAATTTTTGATTTGACTTCGCGCAATTTTGGCGGTGGAGCATTTCCAACCTTAACCTTATTCATCGGCACTACACGCAGAAAAAATCAGATAAAAATAGGTTTTGCACGAAGATTTTCAATGAATATTACCTTTCTTCGGAGGTTCTGCTGGTTTTCCCAATAATTTCATGCGCGATCGTGATGAACTACGAGTTATGTCTTCTTGGCTCTTATGCGACGATGCTCGACTTGCAGCTCGAGCATTCGACTCGTCCTAAAATACAGAAATAATGTTCGTTAAATTTATTCCAACAGCTGGGTGATGTCGATGTGATGAGCTATATGAGCAAAGTCGTTGCCGAGACTGATTCAATCTTTACATTCGTTGACAATAGCATTGATTGCAAAGAATCGAATAAATAAAAAAAAAAAAAATAATTTCATCTCGCTTTATCTAATTTAAACAATTGCTTGATTCACTCAATCTATTTTCTGTCACTTTTTCACCGATGTTGATCTATTGTTGGGATTCTTTGTGATTACTATGATTCGTATAGATCGTTCTTTTTCTGACATACAGAATAATATCATCATCAAAATTATTGATTTCGCTTCGGTTGTTGCGCACAGAGCTGGAAATATTCACAATGTGCATGCGTGCAAGTCGCACACACCTAAATGTGCGCCGCACCAACTATTCGAGTTTTCAGTGTACACACATAATTGCAAAGAATTTTGACATTATTTACGTTTGTTGTCTCATTTGAAATATATTTTCTTGTTAATGTGCTTTAATTCCAGTTCTGTTTGCAGAATTCATTCAAGGCAATTGATTTTCAAATATTAACTTACATTGGCTTTGCCGTTGGTGCCATTTTGTTTTTGTTCTTCTGTCGGAGATCTTTTGGCGACATTCGGTTTAGCTTGTGGAGCCGGTGATTTTGCCTCAGGTATCTTCTGCGGTATTCCCGTTGCTTTTGGAATATTTGACTCAGGATGTGAATTTTGTAAGACACTTGATGCTGTTTTTGAATTTTGTGGTTCGGGACTGGATCTCACTTGTTGCTGATGTTGTTTGAGATCGTAATCACCCCGATTACTACCAGATTGATCCATTTTGATCTATTGAAATGCAATCAAATGTGTAAATTACTTTCATTTCCAAATCATACAAAGAATGAAGTAAATCAACACTTACATTGCCGATGGGTCGCACAATGACATCGTCAACATCGTCAGTATTGGAAATTAAGTAGCTCGGTTGATTTGGATTGGCCGCATTCACTTCCGTAGCCATTCTGCTGCGTTCTTCTAAGTGAGCTGGTAGCTTTTGTATATTCGGATTGTAAGCTGGTCTTGGTTGTGGTTGAATTTGTGGACGATACTGTGGATTTGGTTGATTTACGCGAGTCTCAGATGGTAAATTCTGAGAGTATTGCTGCTGTGGTGCTCTACTTTGTACAGTCGAATAATTGGGGTTTACCGGTTGTGTTGAGGTAACGTTCTGAGCTTGAGATGGAGCTGGTGCACGAATCAGTTGTGGGCGCTGCTGTTGTTGCTGTTGGGGTTGTCCTTGCTGTGGCACAGGTGCCTTGCTAATTGGCTGGTATTGCTGTCCAATCGGGGGCTGTTGACCCGGTCCTGCTGGCTGCTGACTTGGAATAGATTGCTGCACTGGAGGTGGACCTCGATTTATCAATGGTCGCGAACCTTGAAATTGCTGCGGTGGTTGCTGCAAAATTAAATCAATTTGAACCACATAAAAATACATTTTTTCGTTAAAATGCTATGAATAGTCATTATTTTCATGCTTGATTTCTCCTTCCATTTATGAATGGCAAGTAAACAGATCCTTGCATCGTAATACAGGGTGGGCCATATAAAAAAATTAGCATTTTGAATCGGCTATAAAAAAAAATCTAATGGTTATTCTTCCAAACTTTTTTTTTATTGGAAAGCTTGAACTTAGTTATTTATGAATGAAAAACGATATCGTTCATATGACTGCCACGACTGGCTTTACAGTACGCCATTCGGTCAACCCAATTTTCAAGCACTTTTTCGATTGTTTCGGCTCGAATTTCATTGATGGCAACTTCGATTTCGTGTTTCAAGGCATCAATCGTCTCTGGGTGATTAGCGTCACACTTGTCCTTGACAGCTCCCCACAAAAAATATTCCAACGGGCTCAAATCGCAGCTCCGAGGCGGCCAATTGACTTCAGAATTTCGGCTGATTATTCGATTTTCGAAAACGGTGCCCAAAAGTTCGACTGTTATGTCGGCTGTGTGGCTTGTTGCGCCATCATGTTAACCGTAACGACGGCTCCTTGCTCATTTTCGAAGAAAAATGGCCCAATGATGCCGCCGGACCAAAACCCACACCAAACCGTAACTCTTTGTGGGTGCATTGGCTTCTCAATGGTGACGTGTGGATTTTCCGACCCATTACAATGCTTATTGACATAGCCTCCGAGGTGAAAATGGGCTTCATCCGAAAAGATGATTTTTCGGTGAAAATTCTCATCTTCAACCAAACGATCTTCTGCCCATTGGGCGAACCGAAAATGCAACGGATAGTCATGAGCAGAGGTCGTAATCTATGTGCAAAAAGCACATAGTCTGAATGTGTGCATTTGCATGCATATTCTTTAAAATGTGCTCCGGCTACCACAAACACGGTGCGTGCGGCACCAACCTACCGCAATGAAACAATGCGCCACGCTTCACTTTTAATAAGCAAACACTTTCTTGTTTGAATTTTTATTTAGAATACTTAATTTAGAAAACTGAAAAGTATGAAATTAAAACGTTAAAATTATTTAGTTTTGCATACACTATGTGTTTTGAGGGGTCAACGCAAGTCGCATAGCGCATGCCGCTTACAATCGATACGGACCCGTGCACGGGACGTGCGCATGGTAGCACAAAACAGAGCACACCAATTGCACATTTGTGTTCATATGCATTCACATAAAAGATGTACTCGTTTGTGTGCATATGCTAATGCTCTGGTCATGAGGCTTAAGTTCTTGGACTAATTGAACTTTGTAAGCCTTCATACCGAGGTCTTTATGCAAAATTCTCCTCAGGGAGGTGCGTGAAATGTTCAATTCTTGAGAACGATGACGAATTGAAGTTGATGGATGTTCACGGACATTTTCGGCTACAGCAGCAATGTTTTCGGCTGTGCGCACTGTACGATAACGTGAACGCGTTGTTTTGTCCACCACCGATCCAGTTTCTCGAACACGATTCACAAATTGATCCACAAACTGCCTTGAAGGACAATAATTTTTATGGAATTTTTTTTCAAATTTATTACAGTTTGGACTGAAGACTCACCACTTTGGAAGTAAGTTTTCAATATCTCCCAATTTTGTTCAAGCGTATAGCGATTTCGTAAATGTCAAACCTTTAACTAAATTATGAACACAAATTAAATGACATTTGAGCTGCCATTCTTTAACAGTAGTTCAAAATGCAAACGTTAGATGTAGTATCGATAAATAGGGAAGCGCACTAAATAGCAACGCTATACATAATATTATATACAACACAAATCAAGGCACACGTTAAAACGCGTAGACACAGTATTATATATGGCGCGCTGTCCAACATCACCACATTGGTACTGTGTACACACGTTATAACGTGTGATTTGATTTGTGTTGTATATAGTATTATGTATAGCGTTGCTATTTAGTGCGCTTCCCTATTTAGCGCTACTATTGCTAGCGGAATTAGTTGCCTGCGCATGACATTGACTCATTGAAATTATGAATAATTCATTTTTATCCCATATCGCGTGAAATACACTGATATAGCTCGTCGAAGATAAGAGTTGTGGTGTATAACCTAACTTCATCAATTTTTAACTCATTTTCGTTTACAAGTTACTTGATTCGTAATTCAATTTCCACGAGTGATTCGGTGATCGTGATTATTTTAATGAGATTTTGTGTTTCTTTTCAGCATCCGAACATGTCTCAAAGCGCTTCAAGTTCGAATGAAGAGTCCGTTTCGGCTTCAAATCAATCTAATCAAGCAGTTAGTCCACAAGCAAACGGCAACACACCGGCGCCCATTTCAAACGTTTCTGATCAACAATTACAAACTCAGACAGCCACAGACGACGAGCCACTTCCTTCGGGTTGGGAGGTGCGATTCGACCAATATGGAAGACGCTATTATGTTGATCATAACACGCGCAGCACGTAAGCATATTTCACATTCAAACTAATGATCGTTCGCTAAATTAATTGTTTTTGCTTAGATATTGGGAAGAACCCTCACCATTGCCACTCGGATGGGAAGTTCGACGAGATCAACGTGGGTGTGTTTACTACGTAGGTAAGTGTATCAAAAATGTTGCAATGTTTAAAAATGTATCCAACTATTCATTGACATATGTAAATTTTCGAAATCGAATTCCATCTACAGATAATCGGATTCCATCCAATACGCGTACAACGTCGTGGCAGCGACCGAACAGTGAACGTTTGGTGCACTTTGCAATGTGGCAAAATCAACGATCACATGTTGTATCACAAGGAAATCAACGATTCTTATATCAAACACAAGCTGCTCCGACTGGAGGTGTAACCACACAAGACGACGATGATGAATTGGGTCCATTGCCAGATGGTAGGTTTACGGAAAAAAGTGGTTTTCAATGAACAATTTCTAAATGATTGATATCTGTTCCTCATTTAGGTTGGGAACGAGTAGTTCAACCAGATAACAGTGTGTTTTTCATGAATCACATAAACCGTACAACACAATGGGAAGATCCACGCACTCAGGGCCAAGTAAGTGTTAAACAAAATCTTTAATCTTTCATTTCTAGTGTTTCATTCAACTGATGTAATTGTCTTTTTGTTTATCAAAGGAGGTGAGTCTATTGAATGAAGGTCCATTGCCGCCAGGATTTGAAATTCGATTCACGGCAAAAGGAGAGCGGTTCTTTGTAGATCATAATACACGAACAACAACGGTAAATACAACATTACATTTGAACTCTATTTTTTCCGTGATTTTAATAAATAATGACTTCTTTTAAATGCTTGTAGTTTGATGATCCGCGGCCCGGTGCTCAGAAAGGTGTGAAAGGAGTATATGGTGTACCACGAGCATACGAACGATCATTCCGTTGGAAATTAAGTCAGTTCCGTTATCTATGTCAAAGTAATGCATTGCCGTCTCACATCGAAATAACTGTGACACGTCAAACGCTGTTCGAAGATTCATATCATCAAATAATGCGGCTGCCGGCATACGAATTGCGTGGGCGACTCTATATCATATTTGTGAATATCCTTTTTTCGTGATTTTGTTTATAGAAATATGAGAAGTTGCAAAATATTCATCATATTTTATAAATAAACAGCTTGGCGAAGAGGGACTTGACAGCGGCGGTGTATCGCGTGAATGGTTTTTCTTGTTGTCCCACGAGGTGCTGAATCCAATGTATTGTCTGTTCGAGTATGCCAACAAAAACAATTACAGTTTACAAATAAATCCGGCGAGTTATGTGAATCCGGATCATTTGCAGTACTTTAAGTTCATTGGTCGATTCATAGCAACTGCACTATTTCACTCGAAATTCATTTATTCGGGCTTCACGATGCCATTTTACAAGCGAATGCTGAATAAGAAACTGACAACAAAGGATATTGAAACGATCGATCCGGTGTTTTATAATTCATTAATTTGGGTGCGTGACAATAATATCGATGAATGTGGTCTTGAGCTGTGGTTTAGCGTTGATTTCGAAGTTCTCGGCCAAATATTACATCATGAGCTTAAAGAAGGCGGCGATTCACTGCGCGTAACAGAAGAAAACAAAGAAGAATACATAGGATTGATGACTGAGTGGCGAATGACAAGGTTTGTTTTTGGACTTTTTGATAGTCATTTGATGAATTGACTAATTTTCTTGATCTTTACAGAGGAATCGAACAACAAACCAGAACATTCTTGGAGGGTTTCAATGAAGTCGTACCATTAGAATGGCTGAAATATTTCGATGAACGTGAATTAGAATTGATGCTGTGTGGAATGCAAGAAATTGATATCGAAGACTGGCAACGAAATACAATTTATCGGCATTACAATCGCAACAGCAAGCAAGTCGCCTGGTTCTGGCAGGTGAGTTTTCATTCGAAAAATTGTTTTAAAATGCTGGAATTTGTCATTCTTTATAAATACTCCTTTTGCAACAGTTTGTGAGGGAGTCAGACAACGAAAAGCGAACGAGACTGTTGCAATTTGTTACCGGAACGTGCCGTGTGCCAGTTGGTGGCTTTGCGGTAAGTATTCAAGCCAAGTTATTATATTCTCCGAGCTAATGTTGAATTCAAAACTAATTGGTTTTACTTTTCATTTAAGGAATTGATGGGTTCAAATGGTCCGCAGCGTTTCTGTATCGAGAAAGTCGGTAAAGATACTTGGTTACCACGGTCGCACACCTGCTTCAATCGTCTGGACTTGCCACCATACAAAAGCTACGATCAACTGGTCGAAAAACTGAACTATGCAATCGAAGAAACAGAAGGATTTGGTCAAGAGTGAAAGTCACTAGCAAAATGGCATGTAGTGAGATGATAAAGTGACATAAATATCGGAATTTGTTTAAGTTCTATCCAAAATTCTATATGTTGTAGTGAAATGTATATAAGCTGTATAAATAAATGTATTTTGTAATTACATTTACTCGCTATAATTTTTGAACTATCAAGAGCAATTTATAATACATTCTTTTGTGACTTCCAATCTGTTTGTTTTACTCGTATGTGACTTTAAGTGGAACAATACCTGATGTTGAGGCTGCTGCAAAATTTGCCTCGGTTGAAATTGAGGTTGAGGGTTCGGCTGCTGCTGCTGCTGTTGCTGTTGAATTGGTCTCTGGATTGGAATTTGCTGCTGCTGCTGAGACGGTTGAGGTTGTGGTGCGATACCGATTCGACTGTCTGTTCGCTGTATCGGGTGAGGCGGGACTGGTAGATCTGCTGAAATTGAAGGTCGCCTTGTGATATGATTAATCGACGGTGCGACTTGATCTCGATTCGCTTGATTTAATCCTGACGATAAAGCCTGAAACTGCTGCGGCAATTGTTGTTGCTGAGGCTTCACCGATTCCTACATCGCAAATGTACAACAAGATGTTAACAATCAACCAAAATATGATTTTGACAAAATGAAAAATAGGTTCGAGCTCGATGAGATCCGATTTAAAATCAAGACGATCGGAATATCTGGAGATACGCTTGATTTAATTTACCGCATCATTGCCCATCGATCAAATGAATAAAATATGAAAAAGATATCGGTTAATAAGAATTAAATGGTTATTTCTGTTTAACGAAATGATTCAACGGAAATGGATGAGTCGAAAATACTCAAATGGAATTGATTGGGAAATTAATTGTAATCGATTTTTTAATGTCTATCGAAAACAAATTTAGGGAATGAATAATGGCACTCGAGCCTTCCCCAATCCATTTCAATGTTCATGTTCAACTCTATGTATTTAATGCGAATGAAATAGTGGAAATTATATGTGAACTAAATAAAACGAAAATAAAATTGACATAATTCTCGATAGTGCCATATGCATAATAGATGATGTGCTGTGTTTGGCTTAAAAGGCGATACCAGTCGCTAACTATCTCCAACGGTTCGTTCGCTTGTCTTCCGTATATTTGCTTGAGTTATTATCACATTGCAAACACACATTACCAATGTACCGAATGGACGCGTGTTTTATGTGTGGCGCGCAGTTTATAAAATGTCATTAGCTGGCTGAAACAAATATAGAATGTTGTATGCACCGCTTGGACGAACGAAGACCTATCGATTTCTGGAAAATAACCACTTCTGTGTCGCTGTTGCTCGTTTTTCACTTTCTTTCCTATTTGACGTGTTTCTTTTTATTCGTATTTGAAAATCTATCGATCCAATTGATGGTTTAGTTTGTGGCTTGGAAAATGGATGTACACGAGACGCTGTTTTTCGAGACGTTTTATTTGGCTCACTCTTTGTGAGCTGCATGAAAAATGTATGATATCTCAAATCCGATTGTTTCTTTTCATTTCTTTTCATTCCATTTTCGAGTAAAAATGTGTAAATATGACGTGCACTTCGGAATGTTGCAATAACAAATAAATTTTGTGCACAAAATGCGTTGTATTTAAGAAAGAGCAAGAGAAACAGCAACAAAACAAAAATAATGGAGATTTATTAAGTTGAATATCCAAAAATACCTCGTGGCTTCGCATTTGCATTGGATCCATTTGAAACTTATTTTGCACTCAGAACTTCAAAACTTGAAATGTTCTCACACTTGGTTCTTATAATGCTTTTGATTTGAATCTCAATCGGAATTGTGATTTGTGCGCTTAGCAAAGGTACACACAAATGTGAAATAGAAATTCGTTTGCTCCGCGTTGACCCTTTTTCGTTTCGTTTCTTGGGGTTGCCAAGTCCTTAAATTCTTATCGAATTGTGCGAAATGCTATATGTTTAGATTTTTGCTTTAATTTGGCTTTTACCTAAATCGTAAAAAGAAATTTCGATGAAAAAAATTGCATAATCCAAATCCAACCAAAAATAAAAAGGATAACAACAAAAAAACATGTTTGTCGATCACTCAAAATCTTGTTCTTTACTGCGCTGTGATTTGCATTTGACTAATACTGCGGCTGCGTTTTTCGCTTTCGGCATACAAATTCTACGAAAATAATGTTGTGGTGATGAATTACAATGAAATGCCTTCATTCCTTTTTTAAATTTCTTTTTTTGTTGGTACATTTCGTCGCTCAAATTATGTTTTGTCGTCAAATTCATAAGCAGAAAAAATGAAATTTAAATACGAATTTAAGCAGTCACGCATACATTAAGAACATACACAATTCCAAATCGACATACAAAACTACGGTGGTGATATTGTCAAAACAAAACCCAATCAAAAACAAAAAATATATTCGAATCAATAGCAAAAATCGACCAAAACAAATTTGCTTATTGTGTAGTAAAGGGCATGAATAAAATGGCTCCCTTTAAATACGTGATGGATTTTTGTTTATCCGTTTCCAACAAAAATTCTATCGGAGAAAAGAAAAGCACTGAAAAATAGTTTCATTGTCTACATTTCCACCCCACAGCAATCGAATATATAGTTTATATATAGAAAAAGAAGCATAGAGAAATAATTATTTATGAACTCAAATCCAATCCTCAATTTGTTTGTCATGTGCGATATGAGCGTACAATATATTCAAATGATCCAGTTACGTTGTGCACCGAATTGATCAGCGAGCAAAACAAATGATCAAGAACCTAGTTTTTGTCATAATTTTTCAGTGTATTGAAGTAAAAGCCAGCGAAAATATATAAAATTTGATATTTTTATTTCTAGTTTATTGCTCAAAGGTTGCATGTAAATCTGAGTTTTAGTTTCCATTTCGGTTGATATCTTGCTATTTTTCGGTTTAATTCATTTGAACTGCTGTTGCGTTTTGACTTGTTTTTCAGTTCAACCCGACCAAGAATTGTAGCGATATCTATGAGTTTTTGTGATACGTTCGTGAATCGAAAACTTTTCTTCATTCCCGAAAATCGTCATTGAAAATGGAAATGGGATAATCTGAAGGGACGGAAAGTGGTTTCGGTAAAGCAATCTACATACAATCAATCATGAATTACAGTTGCGCGTGAACCTATGCCATTTCAGTTTAGACGAAGCGATAAGAGTTCCGCTGATTAAATATATGTGAACTACAAACAAGCCAGAAATTGGATTTTCGTTTGATTCCATGTGCTTTCTTCATAAACTTTTATCATAACATAACTCAGAATGAGTTTTATGCATAGAAATGGTTCGGGTATTTTTACTTTTATTCACTTTTGATATGTTATTAGACGATCTATCTTCATTCGTGGCTTAACTCGTGGTTTTTTAACCAATTTCATAGTTGCTTGAACATTCACTTTATTTATTACCACTATCGATCGCTTCGCAATCTTTTTTTGCCATTTTTGGAATAACAATGGATTAAGAAACAAGGAACGTTATCTTGTGCGCATTTTTGATTGAGAATATTCTAAAGATTTTTAAAATCATCACAAAAAATAAACGAAAATTCGTTCGCGGCATTTGATTACGGCCGTTGAAACCGATGAACGAAGAGAGCAAACCAGAATTTGCATAAAATTACTGAGCTGTGACCTTATATCGAGAATGATCACATACAAAGCCATGTTATTGTTTCTCGCGATTCGGATGATATTAATTCATCGCTGTTTTACGATACGAGACGACTGGAGTAATCAACAAAGAATAAACAGACACGAATGTTCGTTTTTGTGTTTACCCATTTAAAGCTATGCAAATATTATAACAAAATGAGGAAAAAAAACACTGAAAAAAGCCTCACGGAACTCCTTTATTATATCATCCAATTATTGTGTAGTCAATTTCCCCCTGGTCGCTGTGTACATTGTACAAAGTGTGCTGAATGTGCACCGGAGGAGGTGATAAAAATATCATATGAATATGTCATAACTCATAACGGTTGTCTGAAGTTCAGAAAATCAATATTCTAGACAAACTGTCATCCGTGCATTGCACGTTAGCTCCGCTTTCAAACTGCCATTAGTGCAAATATATGGCATTTTTGATGTTAACACGGCATGTCCGAGTATATTCATAGATATATGTACATTGAATCGATCTACTGACACAATCCCTCTCGACCGACCACATACATACACACAATCGTCGGCTTCACAAACGGTTTTTAAGTTAATTTAATAAAATAATTTAACGAAATAAAACAATGAATAAATGAATTGACCATCACAAAATGCCACAACATTTGAGAATATAAATCATATTTTTGACCGATTAAACGAATGGAACATAACGAAAGAATATGAATTTCATATGTGAAATAAATAAGAACGTTTTTTCAGTGGGTGCTAATTCTTCTCTGTTTTGTATCGCAATTTAGCCTATTTGTCTATTTCTTAATATTTTTTGTTTAATATCTAACAAGTCAATAAGCAACTTGCAAATTTGGGCTGCGGCTATTAAAACACTACAATTTGAAATGAAAAACTATTTCGTACCAAAGACATTCAATTAGTGTCAATTTAAAATTAAAAAAAATTGTAGCAACAATAACAAGAAGCAATAATTTGTTTTGTTGCTGAAAAAGCATCCAAATAGTTGAACAAGTGTGTGAGAAGCGAGAAATCGAGTTCAACTATATCAAGAATAGCTATACTTACAGCTTGATATGCAGAGTGTTTCCGTCTTTTTTCTTTATAGTCTCACACAAGACAACTCCCAAGTAAGTAATTTCGTGGTTTCTCACATAAATATTTGTGTTCCACTTTTTTCCCAGTACTCTTCTCAGTCTGCAAAAAGTGGAGAAAACTTGCACCAAAAGACTCACAGATAGAACTTTTCTTCGATTTTATGTTCCCTTGTTGAGAAATGCTTCAAAATTGTACACACACCACCAACCGATGAACTTTTCGGCTAAAGTTTGATCGAATTTACTATTTTCGAGTCTGAGAGACAATTAAGCAAAAAGCACCGTGATAAGTGGACTTTGACACTGAATTGAAGTGGTTGTTTTATGGAAACAAAACAAATCAGTATAGCTGAAAATATATCCAGATTTTTCTATTTTTCCGCGTTTTCACTGAGCTCTGTGCAAAAATATTCGCGCTTTGAAACACGTATGATATTCTCACGCCACCGTAGCTCGACTACTGCCAATTCGAAAACAGGCTGAGATACGTTTTGGTTTGAAAACGTTGTTATTTGCCTTTCTTGGTTGATTGTACATGTGTGAGCGAGCTTATCAACGCGACCAACGATGGATAGATGCACACAAACACAATAGCAACGTCTGTTTAATCAATATATCGCAGAAAGATATGATTTTATGATTTTGGCAGAGGTAGTGTGTTATGATTTTACCTTTTTATTACACGACGGCCGTTCTGTATACTGGTTTTTCGATGTCGTACTCTTTTCCTCCAAAAAATCGTAATTTATTCGAGTTTGTCACGAATCAGAGAAAAATAGAAGAGTTTTCGTTCACTTTTCAGTTTATTTTTTGCACTTGTATAGACGGAGTGATATAGCCAGAGTGTTTGGGAAAAACGGATAAAATATGAAATGCGCAAAAATGTTGTCGAGGAATAGAAATCACTACGCGCGCTCAATGCGAACGAGAGGAATGTGGTCACAGTTCAAATGACCATAAATGTCAGTTGGAAAGTTTTCACTTTTCCTCAAACGTCAAAAGATTTCAATCAATCTTTGTCGATACTCGCTCAAAGGCGACGCGCGATTGCTACGCAATTATATAATTGCTAGAAAATACGTGAATTTTTACACTTTTTCTCTCTTTGGTTATTATATTTGGTCATCAACTACGTTTTAACTGTATTCTGGTTTCGAGCGTATTCGCACTCAGCTTCTGTTCACTAAAACGCAAGTACCCAAACTGCACTTGCGCGCGTATTCACATTACAGAACAAGAGAGAGAGGGCCAAGACAACGGTGACGATGTAATGTCACGAATGACACACACACACACATGCACAGTTCAACACCATGTGTGAGTGCGTGAGGGTCTTGGTGCTGCTAGTGTTTTCGTTGCCGCCGCTCTGTTATTGTTTCGTTTACGAATGAGTTTTTGACTTTTTTGTAAAACTCGAGTCGTCCGCTCTTCGCCTATCGCACGCCATACGAAAAAAAACATGACGTAAACATTTGATGTGAAATGAAAACAATCATTCTTTATCTAGCATATCATATTTGCCGACGCTCAAAATGCACGAGCTGGTTCGTTTTGCTACTCACATTTTGTATGTTAGTTTGCTTTGAGACGAGAAGAGCCAGTAAGTAAATTATAATGTACGGAATCAATGCTTTTGATGGGAATATGCCCGGTTGCATTCATGCACCGATGAAATATGGAATTCACTATTCAGCTAACTGTGAAGCTATTTGTGACTTGAGCAGAAATGATATGATTGAAAGTGTCTCAATTTAATATTTTTCTGCATCGTTAACAATGCGGGAAACACAGGATCATTCCAAAGAAATGCCAACCTGTTGTGCCAACACTGAGCGCTAAAGCAACAATAATTTTCCAAGTATTCTCAATTCTGGACTATTTGCGAGAAAGCTGAAGAAGAACTCAATTGCACCTAATCACGTCGGCTCGAATAATAATAATAAAAGTGTGATTATTATTGAACCAGTTAAAGGTGGAATCGTCTCAGCTTCTACATTGAATATGTTGCGGGGATGATATCAAGCTCGATCTATTTAATACAATTGGAAAACAATCAAATGCTAGTCTAGGTCATGGATTCACCAGAAGATATCACTACTACTTTCAGTATAAAAAAGGAAAACCAATTAAATTAGCATCTAATTTGGATGGAAATGAGCTGCAACCACGCCATTCGTCGAGTTTACATGATAAACCTTCAGAATTCAACAAACTCTGCTGCTACTGCTTCGAAATTGTACCCCGTTCGAAAAGGCTATAGCCCTTTGCAAAAGCATAAATAATAAAGCAAGAATAAATATCGTATGTTATTTTGTGTATTGCTGAACGATTAGTCTTTCTAATGCGCAATCAAATTTATGGATGAATGTGAGCAAATGCATGTTTAATAGATATAAAGTAGGAAATCCGTACCGTGATATTTAAACATTCTATTCCGATGATATATACGATTTTGGTTATCTCATTTCATAGTGACGCGCACGCGAATGTTATGCATTTTGGAATAGCGCCCGACCTACCGACCGACCGACTGAGAAAAAAAAATAGAACCATATGTTTGAATGACAACATGTTGCTTGTGTCGCCTGCAAATATGGCATGTAACGCGTATTCTTTATTTATGGTACCAGTCGAAAAATTTCGTATACTAGATTGGATAATTCAAAACTTTCTGTCCTTCAGTCGTCTTTTTGCATTGCGCCGCCCGTTGTGGCACATTGGTCGAATTGTTTTTTTCTTATTACACAACATATACAAATCATACTCTGTTCCCAAATATGACTATTTCGCATGGAATACGAGATTCTTATGAGCGCTTCATTAATTCAATTTGTTTAATACACGATGAAGGGAAAAAAATCGTCACGAGGAACACAATGTCTCTGTGTAATGTACAATACATTACAATGAGGGGACATTTTCCATCATTTTGTCTCTCTTTTCAATTCACTTTCGTTGATGTACTTTTAATGCTGTGTGGCGTTGCCACTTATTTTTAGAATCGCTCTGCTTTTTAGTTCTCGCATGCTAAATGAGAATCAAATTTACTTTCTGTCTCTTTTCTTTCTCTCTTCCCGAAACACGACAAGAAGATTTATAATTTAAATTCTATGACTAACCAGCGCAACGTCAGAATACCCTTCTTTTTAATACAAACTAAAGCGAATAAATCGTGCCCTTCTCAATGGCATTAGATTTGAAGGAGTGTTTTCGTGATTGTGCATACCATCATGCGATTCAAAATGGTAACAAAGAGTAAAGGTAACAGAAAAAGCGATGAAAAATTAGTAGAAATCCCGTAAATACGTTAATCTTTCAGCTGCGCCGTTGTTAAATCGAGTGATCGATTGTTATCAGCACTCGATCAATTGAATTTTACTCGAAATGTATAAAGATTAACTCATATATATCGTTCACCTTAAGTGGAACGAGCGATTAGGTACCAATAAAACCACGTTATAAAAATAGTGCACAATTGTGACGAAATGAAGAGACGATGATGTTTAAGTGAAATGTATATTCAATGCCTCTATCCTTCTGTTATGCTTTTTATTCGTAACAGTTACATAAATATTTGCGGTTACGTTTGAAAATATTCACTTTTCTATTTGAAACTCTTGGCTCGAAAGTGTTTGCGTCCAAAGTGTATAGTATAAATGCGGGCGTTTTTAGTGTTTCAAAGAAACCGCGCGTTTTTCACAGTTGAACGTGGGAGAAATATGCAAAAAATGCATACGTTTAGTTGTTGTTTGCTGAATATTTGCTAAATGAACTGAACACAGTAGATATTTTCTTTGACTACGAACATTTTCGGTAACTAAATTCATGACAACCTTAGACGTAGCTTGAATTATGCAGATTTCAAAATGTAATCTTTTTAAAATAAATTCATGAAGAAATATTCGGATATTTCTCTGAGCCAATACTTGTAAAAACACATTCTCAACCACCTTTACTTTGTGCACGCGTATCATTTGCCTATTTGAAATTGGTCCACACATTATTTTTGGACAAACGCTGAGATAGAAAAAAAAGTAGAAACAGAATCCATTTATAGATTGAGATCACGTCACAATCCTGACATTGTTTGAGTCTAAATTTTTCTATAGCAGATGAGAAAAAAAAATCTCATCGGAAAATTTGACTTCATTAAACTTGTTTCACATTCTTTCCATATACGTAATAACGTACGGACATTATTAAAGGAGTTAAATATTGAAAATTTTCTGTATTCAAAGAAAAAAAAAACAATTTACAGAAATAAAAATTGATTAAAAACGTCATCAAATGAAGCTTCTTTTCTTTACAACTATCGTACGAATAAATCTGAATGTAAAAGGCAAAACATGCTCGGAAGGAAAGGAAAAGAAACGATAAACTGAAATTTGCGCAATTAAGATATCCAACTTGAATATTCATTTATTTATTCCTCCAGGAACACTCAAAAATTATAAGTTCTTTAGCTTTTGACTGTCAACTTTGAAACTAACGTATGAGAAGATTTCACGATATGAATTTTGAGAACAATCTTTCAAAATACTCAAGTTATGCGTTTTTGCGGCAACAAAATGCATCTCAGTTCGTTCTTTTGCGAACACGATGAATGTGATATATTTTTCCTGATGCCGTTCTATGGTGCATCTGTTTTTACCTTAAAGATAATTGCTGTAGCAACATGATTGGAGCCATAATGAATTATGCGTGAAATATTTGTAATGGCTCGGTTCTCGGTATTAATTTCAATGCGATACATAAATAAACTAACACCAGACGTAAACATTCGTCAATCTCATGAGAATTCAATTCTCGTTGAACTGTTCGATTAACGCCATAGGGAAATATCCAAATCATATTCGATCAAAATACTGCATTATTATTTGCCAAATATTTTAGAGTTGATTTTTGGGACCAGCAATATTGTTATTCATTAGAAACGTTTGAGCAATTCGAAATAGCATTTCACCACTTTAATCTATTATCAACAGAACGATTATGCTAGCATCGGATATATCTTTATTTTAAAAAAAGGTGAAGAGAATCTAAAATTTTCGTCACCAAGATTTTTCTTCTATTTTGTCAAATGATCAAGATTTCCGTCGTCGTCGAAATTCAGCTATGCCG
Organism: Obolodiplosis robiniae; assembly: GCA_028476595.1. Lineage (NCBI taxonomy): Eukaryota > Metazoa > Arthropoda > Insecta > Diptera > Cecidomyiidae > Obolodiplosis > Obolodiplosis robiniae. The sequence goes on along the minus strand of CM052014.1, from coordinate 13,717,453 downwards.
AATCGTAACCTAAAATTAAGGTGTACGAAATCTTTATCACTCGGCCTGATACATATTTAGCTTTTTGAATCGAATGTAAAAACAACCGAAGAACAATTGTATGTTGCTTTCATGTCGCGATGCTCGCATCGCCTAGCCTTTCTTCTTCATTTCTCCCATTGATTTTTTTCTAATTCCCGACATTTTCTCTATTAGTTAAATGAATTCATGTGTCTCACTTTTTCTAATTCGATGTGCCAAAATAGACCAGCGGTAACAAACCATATCTCGTTCTCTCTGAATGTAAATAACAAGTCGGGGGCTCACAGTTGAAAAAAAGAAGCCGAACTAACGAAAGAAAAAAAAAATGGCATCGGAAAAATAAGCGAGAGCCACGAGACGTTTTAAGCAACTTATAATTTGGCTTGAATTCGTTCGATATTTTTAAAAATAGCATAAGATATGTAGGCTTTTGTAGAATATATGCGCTGATTCAGCGCACATAAAGACAGAAACGAATGTATGTTCCGAATTTTCACGATTTCATTGGCCAAGATTGCTCAATAATTTTCATTGAATTGCTCACGATCGGTTTCACGAACGTCGCCATCGTACATCGCACACATTCATACATCTGAATTTTTTGTGGTACGTTAAAGATTTCGACCACGGCTCATTCGATATTCACTTCTCGATCGTTGTATCACTTGAGTGCTTTCACTGTCAAGACATAATTTTTAAAATCACAAAATGGTGAGTTCTCTGAAAAAAAATCTTTTCGACACCACGGAAACTTTCCGGGTTTCGAGTGATTAAAGAAAAAAGTGGAAAATGAAAATTGTGTACTGTTCGAAAAAGCCTTCAAAGCGGCTGAACATTTTTAGAATGATAATAAAAGATTTTTTTTTGTCAAAAATTCAAGTGAAAATTTACCCAACGACAGAATTATTTTGAATACAACATATTCTATTTGCAAAGATGGAAAATGGTGTAACAAGTGTTTTCATTTTTATTCGACGATTGCATTTTATGTACAAAGAGTCTAAAAACTTTCGTGAAATGCACATATCCGTCGTAAGAAAAGAGCAAATAGACGAGAAAATAATCGCATTCGATTGTCGCATGCATCGAAAGTTATAGCTTTTGAATCCATTTAAATTTCGACGATGTGAATTGATCCATTTGAATTTCGATGAGTAAATAAAAAACGTGAATCGATTTTATTGAGAATGTATATTGTGCACTTGAGGTCAAAAAGAAAGATAACGCGAATTTACCGTAGGGAGTATGGAATGCGCGGATCAATGTCGTTGAATTATTCAACATAGCGATTGCACGAAAATTTATCATTAGCTCGGCTAAAATTGCAGAGATTGTAGGATTCTTTTCTAAAAATAACATCAATTCGGTCAACATATTTTTCCTTACTGTGTAAGGAGAGATAGGAGGCGAAAACGGGCAAACACCTACACCTTTCTCTGTCGACCGCGTTTGCAACACATTCAAGCATCGTGGCTCTCCTCACACCTTGTGTAACCGATATTTTCATGCTGATCAACTACAACGACGAAGCGAAAAGGAAATCGAATGAGAAAAAAACCGTTGCGTCAGAATTGTTTTCGTTCTTTTTTTTATCTTTGCGCGGCGCGGTGAATATGTGGGAGGCGCAAAATTTATGCCTTTATGTTCCGCCTCGAGTGAAAAATCATCAGCAAAAGCAAAAACTATGTCACATATTTTATGAAATCGAAATTAAAGCGGTTTTTTCCCCTTTTCATTTTTAGGCCGATTTGCCCAGAGCTGACGTTGAAAGTAAGTATCGTATTCGAAGACATGGAAATTCAAGTGAACCGTTACTCGTTTGAAGAACAACCATTGAAACATCAAAATCTAAGAGACAATTTCTTAATTTTTTCATGAAGAAAATTTCATGGCGTTAGGACAATTTGCTGAAAACCTTCAAAGTACAAATTAGTTGGAGAGGCGGAATTTTATTTGCGAGTTCGAAGCATGAGTAATGAAATTGTTCGGCATTACACTCACACCGTGAGTGGATCGTTTTAAATATCTAAAAATAGACAGCATTCAAACGGTGATCATACCTCAGCGATACTGACGGTTGTCGGGCGCAAGTGATCGCCACATATATGGTTTTTCGCAGCGCGAGAAAAACATTCACTTGACTTTTCACAATTCTATTTAAAGCTGAATCCATGCGCTGTCCATTTTGACAATTCATTTGCATTACACAATTTTCTTTCTCTTTGCGTGTGATTTCCATTGTTTAGAAGCTGAATTCGCTTTCTCCATCTACGATGCCGATGGTTCAAATAAAATCGACGCTTATGATCTTGGCGATGTTTTGCGAGCACTCAATTGCAACCCAACTTTGGCATTGATCGAAAAATTGGGCGGCACAAAAAAACGTGGAGAAAAACTATTGTCACTTGAAGAATTCTTGCCAATCTACGCTCAAGTGAAAAAAGACAAAGAACAAGGTTGCTACGAAGATTTCATTGAATGTCTCAAATTGTACGACAAAAATGAAGATGGAACCATGTTGCTCGCTGAATTGAACCACGCCTTGCTTGCCCTTGGTACGTACGCAAACACAAACGTTCACAATTTTCACGATTTCGATCGGATTTTAATGATTTCGGCAATTTTGATTGATACAGGTGAAGTTTTGGACAACGAACAAGTTGAGGCAGTCTTCAAGGATTGCATGCCAGAAGAGAACGACGATGGTGAAATCAAATATGCCCGTAAGTATCAATTGTTACGTGTTACCATTTTAAATGTTCAATCAAATATGATAGGCTCAAATTGAGCGATTCAATGTCTCTAAAATCCTTCGCATAAATGTTTTGAAGATAGAAGATCGAAATGTGCAATTTCCCAATAGAATATTTTTTTCGGTAATCTTGATAAGTACATGATCACCCGTAATGCTGATCAACGTTGACCCAGATTCATTAATTCATTTGGAAAACTGTGTTTTTTTATTTCCGGGATATTCTCTTATGTGTGTTTTCGTGAATAATTCGAAATCGTGAACCGAAACTTACATCTTAATCATGATCTGCAATCATTCATCTATTTCGAATACAGTGCTGTAAAAATAAACTTTTAGGATTCTTTTACAATCTCGGGACTTGAGTGGAGCATTTGAAACTTTTCTTTAGAATTGTTTCTACAATTTATTTCGAAATTATTTCATCAATTTTTTGTTTCTTCCGATTATTATCTATGTTATATGTGTGATGATCCTGAATAAACCACTGTGACCAACCCACGCTCATTTTCTGTACTGTGTAACTAATATTCGACAACAGAATTCTTGAAAAACATGATGGTCATGGCTCCACTTTTACCTTAGATATATATGTTAAATCACATCTGAAATAAATAAAACCTAATTTCTGTTGCACATCGTAAATATACATAAGCTCAAAAACAATAAGTAAGTATACTGGCATTTTTTCAACCATGACATTTTTGCATATATTCAAATAGAACATCGTCCTTGTTGATTCACTTTTAACTGCCTCTTATTGTTTCATTTTTCAATCATTTTAGAAAATTGACAAAAAAATTTAACGTCAGTATAATTTACTCGTGCTATAACCATTGCTTTCCACCTACTTTGAATCAATCGTTCTGAAAGATTTCATCTAATCCGATTTTTTTCTTTTTCATTTTATTTGCAGCTTTTTTGGCGGCCATGTGTGAAGTAGATAATGTTGAATAAATCAACTTCATCTTGATTCATTTCATTTTATTTATTTATTTTATTTTCTTTTTATAACTTCTTTAAAATAAATTGAATAGAGCGGCAATCACAATATGTAAACTTTGAACAATCCGAGAAAAAATACAATAAAAAGCGAAGAAAATACAAAATTTGATCATCTTAACTCCTTGTTGTTCCGGAAATAAAGCCAATTTTTGTTTCCTGAAATAACTGTTGCGTTCCCACGTGATGAATGGTGACTGATTGAAAGTAAAATTGCATAGATTTGTCATAGATTCGAGTGTTGAATGATGAAATGTCAAACCTACACACAAATTGTCAGCGAAAAAAATAAACACAATGGTTTGATTTTATGAAATATTTGCATTTTGAAATAAAAATATACAAATAACCAGATTTCGATTTAAGAAATGATCGTCTCAAAGAATTTAACGCCAATATAAATATCAAAATTGATTTTTGATGGATGCACTGATTCAATTGAAGGTAAGTTTAAATGATCAAGATATTCTCTATTCGCATGTTATTCTAAGTCTTTTGGATGTATGCACAAACGTGCATATTCAAATGTCATTGAATTACAATCCATTGATATTTGTATCAAACGGAAATGATTCACTGAAGTGAGCCTCCCGTTTTTAGAATCTTGCATTCTAGTCGCTCCTGCCGGTTATGTTTTTGATATTTTAAACGGTGAAGTGAAACGTTCAAACTATAGTATGCACATATACTAGAACTATATATGTTATGTTATGTAACATAATTCAATTCGATTGATGGCATTTATACAGCAAAAAAGTGTGTTTCATTTGCCAACTTGATTGATGTTTTTGTTATTTTGATCATTTACATTTGAACTGTTGATCTGTGATCATTATACTTGCCATTCAGATTACAAGCTCTCGCAGCATTTTTATGAAATAAACATCCCATTTTGTCTCTGATAAAAACATGCACAATCACCCACATTGATCTTCCTGCTGAAAATAAATATTGTATTCAATCAAGATTCAAAACTTCGGAGATTTTTCAAATCCATTTGTTTATTTTTAATATTTTTTTTTGCATTAACAGAACCGATGTTGTTCATTCACATTTTGCATTTCCCTAATTGTTTTGTCATGATTTTTCTGTTTGATTTAATCGCTTAACTTAAAAAAAAAACTTTGATTAATTGTCTCTTAAAGATTATATGTTTACTAAATATAATCTAAATGAAGGATTTTTATTAGATGCTTTTATGGCACAATAACATATTCTTTTAAAAGATTTCATTCCATTTTTATTAGAAAAAATTGAATTGGTTTGCAAAAACATACGCATTTCCATTATTTTTCATTGAGTTAGAATTTTAAAAAAATATTTATTTCAGTCGCATAAAAACGCATCTTTTTTTGATTTATTTGTTTTATTCAAATGAATGTTTGTGTATTTTTGTGGGGGTATGTGTTGTGTGTATGTGTGTATGTTCTTAATATTTACGAGTGTGTGTGTGTGTGTGTGTGTGTGTGATTGTTTTTTCGTGTGCTTTACAGTTAGTTATGTGCAATTGAATGATTGCTTCCCTTTCGTGTATCGGAGGCTTTTTCGCGCGAGAAATTCCGTTCATTTGTGTGCGTCATTTAGATGCTGTTGAATGAACTGGTGTTTAGCTGCCATCACAATTGACTTAAAAAAACGTTTTCGTAATAAATAAATGCAAGTGTCTAAGCCTTACTTCGATGTATAACAAGGTTTATAAAATGGATTGAGATTACAAAATTCCTTGGAAATTTGAGTATTTGATCGTTTGACCACTATATTGTTCGGTTATTTGATTTCACGGCTGGGCAATTCGGTGTGTCTCTGTTTTTGTTTCACTGCAGCTAGTTTTTGTTCAGATTGTAAATCCAACAAGATTTACATGACGATACACTTTCTTTGACGCCGCTTCAATGGCTCTGGTTTCAACACGGATCGAACCGCTTCGTCAAATACCTGAAAATTCAGCAAATGATTTCATATTGTGTGCACCTTTTTCTCTGTGTTTATGCTAATGAGGTACATCATAATCAATAGCAACGAGCACAAATAAATAAAATAAGAACAGAGTGAGATTGGGAATGGTGGTCAAACCTGTTTTAGTCCTCGTTGTGTAAGCGCGGAACATTCCATATATTTAACGGCTCTAATTTTATTGGCTAATTTTTGACCTTGTTCACGCTTCAATGGCGACAAACCTTGCTCCGATAAAGCACTTAACGTCTCTCTGTCATCCCTTAAATCTATTTTGGTACCTATTTGACAAAAAACATCAAAAACACAACATTTTGAGACTCAAAATACACTTCTAACGAGTTTTTGTCCACTCACCAACTAAAATCATTGGTGCATCTGGGCAGTGATGTTTTATTTCCGGATACCATTTTGATGTGACATTCTCGAATGATGACGGGCTGAAAGAGCATACATTTTGAATGAGATAAAGGAAACGTACTCAAGCGTGTAATTTTAAACTGGACGAAAAAATTGCATGCTTACCTTGCAACGCTGAAGCAAACGAGGAACACGTCAGTCTGTGGATATGACAAAGGTCGCAGCCGATCATAATCCTCTTGACCAGCGGTATCCCATCTTGAATATAAAAATTCACAACTCACTAAAATATTTGTTTTTTTTATTGAGAAAATATGTGATTTACTTACAATCCAAGTGAAACTTGAATACCATCAACAACCATTGGCGCAGAATAATTATCAAAGCTGCGTTTTATTGGGGAAAAAAATATTGAAATATTCAGTTCAATTGATTGAGAAGATAATTGAAGAGATTGCAAAATACGGAACCAAATGTGAAAGAGATAGACGACAGAATACTCACACAGTCGGAACGTATTCGCCCGGAAATGAATCTGTTGTGTAGGATATTAACATGCAAGTCTTTCCCACTGTGCCGTCGCCAACAACAACGCATTTTATCGGTCTTCCAGATGACATCTGCAACACACAAAAACGTCATACAGCAAATCAGTACTCCAAATAAAATGCCGAGACAACCACTAAATCTGAATCTTCATTGAGTGATGACGACGGCAAAAATATTTTAGCCGGAATATTATTATGCGGTGCAGCCAATTGTGTAATGTATGTTCGATTTGAGGAATTTAACAACTTGAATTAACATTTATTTCTCATGATATCTACGTTTTTTTATTTCTCAATGAACCGTAAAATAACTGTTTGCATTAAGCCATTATATTTGACGAAAGATTCCAAAATTAATCGATCAAACATCCATTAAAATGAATATACAATAATCTAAGAATTTATATACAACGCACACAATAATCGATTAAGTGGCACAATTATATTTAATTCAATTCGGGTAATTGGATATTTCAAAATTAATTCAACCGAATGGTGCTTAAACGATCCATTCAAACTAGAACGTTTAAAATGTCGACTCCCATATCTGGAGTAACCAACAACATCATTCAACGTACACACAGCTTGTACGTGCAGATATTCTCTCTTTTTTCTCTTTCTGTTCAATTTAAAACAATGTGCAAAATGAAATTATTAGCTGACCGACCGTCATCACCTGAGCACACATACACTTCGCAATGAACAACAACAACAATTTTAGCGGCGATGACAGGAAAAAACCGCGTTTATGACAAAAATTAGATTGAATCCGTGAAACAATTACAATTATTCCGTAGATTTTTGAAATTCTTTTCAATTACGAGGAGGAAATTTACGAGAGGCAATCAAATGCGTCGTTTTAATCGTATAATCTTTCGAGCAGCTGCGGGTTCGGATCGACAATGTTTGAATTTTTCAGACAGCAATTTCGGTAACATTTGATTCTGAGCGCGTAGATAAAAAAGATATACAATGACGTCATGATATTGGAATAATAAGCCAACAATTTTTGATATTGACATAAAACAACGACGGGCACCGACAGCTAGGAAGAAGATTTAGAGGGCAATGTGAGCAACCGAAAGCATTATTTTCTCTCTCACTTTGTTGTTATCTAACTGTGAAAATACCACAAGCATTTAATGTTGGGTTTCATGTAGCTGGCTGGCTTCGTACCAAATTGCCATCGCTCGCCACGCAGAGAGGCATTAGGCAGTGTAATAACAGCAGCTCGTGTGTATGTGTATATATGCTCTGATGACGCGCTATTATTTACACGCGTATTTATATCCGTTTCTCACTCTGACTTCGTTGTATAAATATAGAATGATGTGTGGTGTTCAGTGAACAGATTTTCAAATCCACATAGTTGATTTCCTTTTTTCGCCGCTTGTATGTCGTTCGCACATCACGTTTTCTATCCATCTCTCCTTTCGCTGCTTATTATTGGTTTTATTTATAACAGCACGGATGAAAATCAGTCAAATTCTCATCTCGAATGAGATTAGAGATTTAGAATTCAAACGTTTGCCTCCAAGAACGAAATAGAGTTGAGATTATGAACGCATTGGCATCGCACAGTTTGTTTTCGATATTCTAAATGTATATCTCCGGGGACAGAAAATGATATCGGAAGTTTATTTGTAAACATGATGAAGAATTTTCTGTTGAAGTTTGAAAACAACTACTTTTGAACGAACGATTTCAAATAAACATGCTCTTACATCATGTTCGAGCGATTGAAATGATTAAAATTTGAAAATGGCATAATAAATGCAATTGAAACAGACAAATTTTATCGTGAAAATCAATTGAAATGAACGCTTCAATGGATAATGTTTAAGCTGTCTTTCCATTTGAGAATTCAAATATGCTGATTGTTGCAAAAATCGTCTCATTTCTTTCAATTCTTTTTCTGCTGACGATGTTGTTGTTGTTGTTTTTGTTGCTTTTTCCTCTTTATTCCTCATTCGCACCATTCGACATTCTCAACTTCTTTATCAATCTACTAATGATAAAGTCCTCGACCGCTTCTTTATTATGTTATTTATTTCAATTTCAGTTAATTTATGGTCAACGAAAGGCCATTCAGTTGAAGCAGTGTGTGCGCATTAAAATACATCGGCTGATTCATTCAGTCTTTCGATTGAATTGCACGAAAATTATGAAATCATTCACTGTTCCAAATTGAACATTTTAATGAGGAGAGACTCATTTTTGACAGAATTATTGCTTTACTCATGGAACTGCATTCGAAAAGGCTGTTTAAACGATTATTTTGCCGGCGTTTTAGCATAATCAATATGCACTTCTTCACACACATTTGTTTTTTCTTCAGCTGTCATCGACTTTTTTTCTTCAAAAAATTACACACACATATAAAAGTCACAATAATTTTGTTGCGTACCTGAACCACGATTGTTGAACTAATGAAAATATCCAAAAATCAATTCTTAACTATTTACACGAAACACAATTGAACAGAGTTTGCATGCACTTTTTCTTCACGAAATCTTGAACACAATTTAGTCGGTGACAATTTTATTGGTGCACATTCGGTTGATGCGTTGTACATGGACAAACATCGGAATCGAAAATAAACATCAACACATAAATCAAACACTGCTGACTGTTGATGGATGGGCCAATTGTGATTCTGCCTCTGAGTTGTCACCTTTTTCCACAAATTTATTCGAACGATTTGAAATGTTTGTGTGTACACACTATTTCGATGGTTTGATATTCGTAAAATAATGATTTTTGGCTGCTTATTACAAAATTTGCGTCAATTACTTGGAAGCCGCCGCCTTTCGAAGCCGCTCTTCTGTACAATTACGACTGCTTTGACAACAGATAGAGATGAAACCACATACAAACACAATGACATTCGAAGTGTGGCCTCGGCTGAGCGACGTTAGCCATCTAACGGTGAGATCCGGAACTTCTGTACAGAGAGGCATCGGCTGGCTCGGCAAAACGTCACTTGCACACAATGAACAGCGTTCGCATCTGTTCAACTCATGATGTCACTTTCTTTCATGAGAGAGTTGCTTAGAGTGAAGGGCACATACAAGAGAGACAAAATACACCTCCGATGTGCCAATGTTTTGCTTTTTGACATGTTTTGATCGGACAAAACAGGAAGGCTAGTTCACATTTGGAATATTCCATTTCAAAAGACAATACACACTTCAGTTTTGAAACTCAGGATAATTTATTTCTTCAGAAACTGACTTTTAATATGAATATACGAATGAGTCTACAAATGAATTTTTCTTGAATTAATTTAAATAATATAAACGCATTCTAATGAAATTTAACCCACATATTTATGTAAAGAGCTAATAAATGTTATTCAAATTGAAAGGTGCTCCTAGTAATTTTCATTGGATTTCTTCAAATTTACAAATTAAGCATCCATATCAATTATCAAAGAAAAGGTCAGAAGGATGAAGTAAAATGTAATGATGAGCACCGAAGAAACGCAAATGAAATCTAAAGAAAGGCTGCAAGAATTCGTTATTTTACAACGGCATTTAATTAAATGATACCATTTCAACTGAAATCCAAAATGAAAACTCAATCACAATATTCCAAGAAACGATGATAATGTGCATAATTGAACGTTTGCTTTTAAATAGAGAATCCTAAATAAAAGTAAAATGGGTTAAAATAGAACTAAACCATTTGATTTATTCCATTTTTCATGTCCAAATAACTCCTTCATAGGACATGAATGAAACATTGGATGCGTGAGTGTATTTTACAATACGTGTTTGCTCTTAATCAGGATAAGTTTTCTGTGCGTGCAAAACAAATAGACGTTCTTTACTTTGTCGCCAGATTCTACGAGTGACCATGAAAAAGTTGTCACGCACATTTTTTTATTCAGCTGGTTTCAAAATATCACTATTGTCATAAACCTACTATTAAAACTATAAGAAAATTAATAATAAACGACTCACTAGTTCTGCTCTCAGAATTTTTGAAATTTTATCATTTTTTGTGAGTGCTGCCGCCAGGAGAAAAAAGGTTAAGGTCTTGGTCAGTTACCGGATTCGAATTTGCATGAACAATTGAATCAAGAAAGAAAATTTGAATTATCATCAGCATAAAACGAAAGTCATACCTTAATATGTACATATATGGAATGAATGACCAAGAGAGTTGTTTGAACACAAACACCAGCGCAGACAACAATAAATCGAATGACAAAATAAAAATTGACTACAAATTTAAGCTTTGTATCGAATTCGCGCACATCGATCATTGCGCAAATCTGATAAATGGCGATAGTTTTGAATCCAGAAACTTTTTTACTCCACATTTTTCGGAAGTTCAGAAGAGATGATGTGCAGCGCACGTGTTCAGCTGTTTTAATACATAAACCGTCGTTGCGATATACATACTAAACGCCGGAATGTAATATAATATGACGCCTAATTAAATGCGTGCAATTGAGCGTCCGGCGGATAGTCTTCCCTTTCGATTACGACCGAATGTAATGGAATTAATTGACAATAAGTTGATTCTAAAATGATCATGCTGTTGAGTAGCTCAACTTGAAAATTGAGTCTGCAACGTGGTTTAAACGTTTACACTCATTATTTTCATATGAGATTCCGGGTGTGTCATGCTCGTAAAGAAAACACAAAACAGCTTTTCGGCGTGAGGTTTCGGGCAAATGACGGAGAATTCAAATGATACGAGAACAAAATGTGTGTGCGAAAAGACAAAGCGAGTGTGGAAGATCCAGAATGGAAGAATAAAAAACATTTCGAGGAGGTCACAAACATTGATGGCGATGCGAAGGAATACAAATTACGTTTTAAAAGTGCAAACCCAAGCGAATGTCGTTGTCGCGCAAAACAGAGCACAAACGATAAAAGCAGAGGGAAAGAAATGCGCCAAATCGATTATGAAATCCTTCGATTTACAATGAGGTGTATCAACTATACACGCAGACAATCAACGACAACGAACGTATCAGCAAGTTGCAATCATACGGAATATTGTGGCCATTACCAACTATGCGCCCACTTTATATTTAAATGATGGGTGCGTACAAGTGAAACATTCTACATTCCATTCGCTGTTCTTCCCGATTGACTTGTGAACGACACATTGCACGTGTTCAACTCAAATTGCTCAAGTTTGAAGAAGATGAGTGAAATATAAAATTGAATGTAAATGGAATTTGCAATAATCAATCGTCGGTGCAGACTGAACGATAACAAAACCGCACATTTACATTGTAATTTCGCTTGAGAATGAACGATTCGCATTCTTCTCGGCAATTTCTGTGTTTCAATTTGTGAATCACAAATCTAACGGTGAGATTGAGGGGCCGTTGTGTATATTTAACACAGACAAACTCACTTTTCCATCTCAACGACAGAAATAGGATTCCGAAAGTTCATAAATGCTTCTCCTAGTTTGCGTTACATTTTATTAACATCTGTTTTATTTTTTCTTCTACATAATTCTGCGCAATATATAAAGCGAACGGCTTTGGCCAAAAAAAACCCGACTCACAATCAATTTCGCAATTCATTACAAATTTGCCGAGAAAAAATTCCATTGAACTTTTTGCATTACAAAATTGGCCGTAAAAACGCAAATCACTGTATTGGTTGCGATGGAAGATGCAAAATCAAAATACCTCTCTGAAATCACACATGCGATAACGATCTCCGAACGATGTGAAGATATCGTAAGCATGTGGATAGCAAAAAGATAAATATAGACGTCACGATTTAACGTTTATTTACTTTCTCAATCAGATAGATTCGGGTGAAATATTTACGCTACGAACGCAGTTTGACTGAAACTGCGTAGTAAGATGAGTATAGCGAATTGATCGCTGTTTTTGTTCGTTTCGATCTGGCTGCCGCGCGTGATGTTATTCTCTCACTCTCGCTTTCGTTGTAAATTGGCAGTATCACACGCAACATTCGATGCGCAAATCGCCATTTATGTGAGCTTGACTCGCAAAACCTACCTACCATCTGATTTCACTCGCAGAAATCAGTCGCACAAAAATAAAACTCAACAATAATTGATAGCACACAAACCCACACTGTACATATTATATATCGGTAGAACAAAAAATCGGAATTCGGAACAATTAGTACATAATATTTGGCCACTAGCAATGTGGGAAACGGCAAAAAGACAAAATGTCGCTGATGATTGAACCCCTCAATGTTTTATGGGTTACAAATAAATTACACTCAGCAGAAACATTTGAATGAATTGTCATTAAATTGCCCTATTTGATGCTTTATGAGATTGATATCAAATTGTGTGAACGAGTCCGCGTGTGACCATTTCAAATTCACGGCACATAAAAGCGACATCATTGCTAAATAAATATGAGGATCAATGTTTGAACCGCGGGCGCTACCTATCAAGCACTTTCGTTGGTACAAAGTAACGAAACGACAGTGAAATGAATATCCTGACAGAAAAGTGCTAAAATGCTTCGCTTCAATACCACAAGAATATTTACGTTCTGATGCAATTCAATTGTAAACTGGATTGTGCAGCCAAAGAAATGGCAAATAAATTCTTTATGTCGCTGGTGGCATACCGCACTCATAAATCCTTTAACGATTTTTAATGCATTTTGTGCAACACATAACAACTTTATGGTTTTTTTTTTCTCTTCCATTATATGCCTTCATGCGGTGTTCAAAATGTTGACGAAACAACGATCACATGAGAAGCGAACAGCGAATACCAGCCGCGATATATATTAATCGAAGTTCTTTTGTCTGACTTATGTTTTTATTGTCGAAGGAAAAAAAAATCTGACAGAGTATAGTTCGTACAATTGCTCTTGAATCGAGTTCGAATACGTGGCCGATTTGTGAACAAAGGAAGCATCAAGCTATCCAAGCCAAATTACATTGTCTTTACTTCCTCTTTCAAGGCGGAAACATTTACACAGCTAAACATTTCGATCACATTCAAATTCAATTCCAAGTAAAAGAAATACGTGTGTACAGTAGGCTGCGGCGGATTCATAGCCTCCAGCGCTCTATTGGTGAACGACGAGCCTCTTTCTGGCACGCCATTCGATTGACTTTGCAAATTCCAATGTATGCTCTCATATCTGAATAACCTCCAAATCATCGTGTACATGTATTGATTTAAAGTCAATTCGCGCAAAACCACACAATTTTCGAGCAAATTGTTGTTATAACTATTTTTTTCGACTTTGGCTCTAATGCTGCGGTGTGTCCGAATGAACTTATCGCGCTCGAGACACCGAATAAAAATATACGCTGCGGATCGAGTAGCCTGTATATTTTAGCTAGGAAATATTTTAATTCGATTTTTTCGCTTTTACGTGGGTTTTTTAAAATCGTCGTCGATTTTGACCGCTTATGATTTTCTGCAGACGCATTTGAATTTGGATTTGTTTGAAATCCAACGCAGAAAGAAAATAACAATTTCTACGCAATCGGTTGCCATGAAAATTTTAATAATTTTTTCTGATTTGATGTGATTCTTCCTTCGTCGTTTGAATTGCGCGATCCTTATATCACCTATAAGAGAACACAAACAACAGAAACGAACGAATTTATATAATAAACAGCTTACAATCATTATTCACAAACTGGTTCTAATTGGTCTGATTCCGACCAAAGATCAATAAATTGAAATGAATTTCGGAAAAGTGCAGGGCAAAAGCAAAAAAATCGCATTTTGCTCAAGTCTCAGAGATGCCATTAAGATATCGAAATGGAATATTTGAAAACAGAACGACCAGGAGCTATTATCATCATCGCTTCTCTATGGTCGAATAATCGGAATTTTGTGTTTCATATCATGAGTTTATTGTATATATTACATACCTAAGCAGAGAGTGATAATACGACTCAATATTGACACAGCAGAATCGAAGGGGAAAAACTCAAACGTTCAAGAACATGTACTTAGCATATAATAGAGATAGTAATGAGCGATGAGTATACAGAATATCAAAAATCACTTGTTGATAACTGCGGGGCCGGTTTACACGCAATCTCTCTCTTCTCCGCTCTGTTGATAATAGCTTTTAATGTGTGTGCGTGTGTATACGATCTACGTGCAAAACGCGCGACGTGAAGATTATTATCAACAAAAAAAGACCATTATTCTCATCATTTGCAAAAAATATCAGAGATTGTATGTCGATTTGCTATATTTTATATGAGCAAAACTGGTCAATTTATGCAACCTCGAAGAAAAGGGCTCTGTTCGAAACTGAATGAAGGTCCTGAGAGAAAAAAGACCACGTACGCATTCATTCTGCATGAATGCACCGTGCGAAAGTGACGACGAACATGAAAGGAGTGAAAGGCTGATTTTGGAATTTTTCTTCAAACACATCATATGTAAATGCATGTACGAATATAAAAAGATCGCGCACACACGAAGAGTCAAAAAAAGACAAACATTTAGAATGCACCGCACATATTTGTAACAAAATTCAATTTATATTGAATTCTTTTAAATAAAAATAAAACGTTGGATTGTGAAGGTTCAACTACTCGAAAGATAAACTCAACAAGATACGATGAATTGTATTTGCAATGGAAAATGTATTTGCAAAATGGTTCAACTAAAAGTACCGATAAGTTAGATTAGTTGATAGGGAATAGAAGGCATGTTCAAACCGGAATAGCTTGTTTATACACTGCTGGGATTACGCACTTCACGTCATACTAATAAGCGCACAACGTCGATCTTCATTCGTCAATATTTTATATTCCAACTTGCGAGATATTTTGTTCAATGGCTCATTCGTTGGTTGCTCACGCGCACTGAGACGCATTACCTACTTTTATAATTGCGATAACATTTCATTAATCACCCATGATTACCATTTTGGGCTAATCAATGTTCAGATTGGTCTTTTCCAGAGCCCCATATTTTATCTTATTCTTGCTGTGAATGTGTTCCGAAAATTGATAACGACGTTCGAGCACTGGAGTGATAGCACTGTTCCAAGTTGATAATGATAAAATGCGAGCGATAAGGATAGTTCTTTTGACCGTAGAGGCGATAAAACCATATACAAAGAAGGAACGTTGAAAGAATTTATAATCATTAGCGGAGACAACATTTTTTTATGATGATATTGCGTTGCGAATATATGTGGCAAAGCTGTCTAACAAATGCCACTGCTGACTGAACGAACGACGAAATATTGAGCGTATGAATCAATATACGAATTTACATAGTAGATGTGAACGGATCGGCTTAAAACGTTGTGACTAAACGTATTTATTTATTCATTTTGTTCAAACGAACTCAATCGAATCAAATCGAATCCAAATCATTCAATTACACACGCGGTATTAATGACGAACCCAACATACAAAACACACATACACATCCATTCACTGTGTACATGCCTATTTTGGTGCGACGCAGTTCTCTTCAAGCTCATTTATTATAATTTAACTTTGAACATAAGTTAACAGTTCGATCATCGGAGCACAACACACACACGCTCATGCTGCTGATATCGTCGTTTAGCAAGAATTTCGATAGAGATACTAATGCCGTCAATTGATAATTTTCCATTATACATAGACAATATTAACACGCACACGCGCGTGCTTACCAACTCAGGTTACTTTTTATACATATATTCAAGAATATCATTTCCATACATTAGACTTGGTGCGACTTTTAATGCTGTTTGTATGGTTCATTTCATTCCGATACTGGTGAACATCGTGAAGATGATATTAGGCCAGAGTAAAATGATGACAGCTGAAGTGAAGTACAAGCAACACACTCTATTCGGCTCAGTTTTGTTTTGATTCGTCCTGAGATAGTATACTTACTTTACGTTTTCAACGCAATAAAGCTTCAAATTACTATCATATCATTGAACATTGTATCAAATCACCAATACCAGGTCGAGCCAATCTGTCAAGAACAGCCAAAGTGACGTGTGTATGCATGGCTAAGTGAGAGCGAGATAGAAATGTTGTTGGTTGTGACCAATAGCTCGTTGATCATGCTTGGTCAGTTGTAAGTGGTCGTTTTTTCTTGCTTGCTTGATAAATGTATGTGGTGCTGTGTCGTCACACATATACACACATGCGTTCACAAACGAATTCTCTCGTTCGCTCCAGTGCTTTTCATCATTGCGTATCTCCCATTTGTTCGAAAGCATGTCCACAACGATCCACAACTGCCATTGAAACATATCCAACGCTCGCATCGTGCGCCAGCCAGCCAGCTAGCTAGTTAGCTCATGATGAGTGAGTGAATGAATGGACTGAGCTTATTTGTTTGCGTAACGCAGCAAGAGAGACATACGACGGGTACGATGTGAATCCGAAACGAAACGGCAAGCGAAAAATCGTATACCAAACCGTAGAAAATGTATTTGGTTTAGTTAGTCCTACGTCTACATCCGGCTTGCAAACACACTGTGCGCGTTTTACTCGCGAAAAACGAACGAAGAACCGTATCAAAACGTGAAGTTGAAAAAGCCAACGAAAAAGTATATATTGCTCTATCGCTCTGTTATTTACACACATACTGATAGTAGTGTATTTTTGTAATGTCGCCACGAGGTCGTAGCGCGAAATTTCTTTAAATAATAATCGTTTATATGAACTCGTTGTTTTCATATCAGTTTGCTCGTGGTTTTTATTTCTTTTAATTCGGCTTCATTCTGCATCAATCTTCCACCAACTAAACCAAATCTGTGCGCATATTGTTTTTTGTCGCCTGAAATATTTGGTTTCTGTTTCTGTGTTGGGTGAATATTTTTTTAGATTTCGTTCGCATTGATTTCGGCTATGTGCTTTGCTAAATTACGAAAAATCTAATACGCAAAAATTCGTTGATCGCTGCAACTGAAGACGGAGGAATGTGTTGGGTTAACAATATAGAATTTCAATCAAATCGAAAAAAAAATCTAATGACATAATTGTCAATCAAAAGAAACCCAGCTAATCGAAGTGAAAAAGAGGGAAAACACATCTCAGTCGAACGAAAGCAGGAGAAAAAATCGTGAAAAATTTCCATCGACGACGACATCAACATTATACTACAATACACGTTGAAGTGAGTGAGGGAAAAAAAATTAATATTATATATACGAAACTGATTACATTATTGAAAACGCGCGACTTAAAGAAAGAGGTACACTGCTGATATAATAAACACACTGAAAACACAAAAAAAGAAGAAAAATTTATTAAAATCTGCTATTTTCGCTTCCTACAAAAAAGACAGAGAAAGAGAGAGTGGTTTATTTTGTGTGGCAGCAGCAGCAAGTTTGACCGAGACATATTAAAAGTCCAGCTAAAGAAATATAATATAAATAATAACATCAGCCATAAATACAGCAACAACAACGACAACACCAACCAAACGTAGGAAAAAAAAACGAACGAAATATCTTCGCGTGTGTTGTGAATTTTTATTAAATAAAAACGACGTAGCAGAAAATACACGGTTGTAGCAAGCAACGGCACCGGAGAGTGAGAAGAGCGTCAATGCGATTGCGATTGTAAACGAACGTCAAAAAGAGAGGCGATAAAAAGAACACAGAAGAGAAAAAGTAAGCAAAAGCGATACACGCCATTCTTAGTAAAAATTTGCCGCGATGGAGCATTGAGCGACGAAGCTGAGCTCAACTAAGTTGTACGGGCTTTGATATAACACATGAACACAGCACATTTAAAATGCTCTGCTGAGAAGATGACAAAAATATCGACGGTGGCCTCCGTTGCTTTCTGATTTGCCGTCTTCATACGCTCGTTCGCTCTCTCTATCCATCCACTCACTCATTCAGACTCTCTTGCATGTGTTGAGAAACGGCTGAGTTGGTTGAATATCTTTGTGTACGAGTACAGACGAGCGCGCGCTTGTCGCGTTGTGGTGCTTTCTATTGAAACGTGCATGTAAGATCTTATGTGAGTTCTCACAACACTAACAGGCGAATTGAGGAGTATACATTTTTTCACACATTATGTACTCAAGGCGAACGAAAATTCTTTCATGTGTATAAAAAAACGTATGTGTTTCATTGGCATGTATTGCATTCTCACATTTTTATAATGCGGGAAAGAGAAACTCAACATAGGTTGAGTGTATATGTTCTCAATGCATTGATAAAAAAAAACCAAAACAAAACACGAAAACAGTACACAAAATATATGAAATGTAATTGGATTCGTATTCGCATTCCATCAAGTGATTTTTCGGCGATAGTTTGCGCCTCGGAATGTTTCTTGTGAGAAATTTTGCTGAATGCATAATTTTTCCTTATTCGAAATGAATTGAGACGTTAGAATGGAAATGTGAGTGCGACAATCGAACAAAATCGAATCAAATGGGCGTTCAGGCAGTGGTGATTGTTGTTCATGCAATCAGAATATTTTCTCTTGCTCTGTCTCTCTCTCTCTCTATCTCTCTCTGTCCCTTTCAATTTTTTTGCGTGTGCATTATGTGTAAATAATATTTCCAAATCTCGTCAATATTTAGATATTTTAATGTATGCAAAATAAATGCGGTGCCGTTTTGTTAGCGCACGCAGATATACAAATGAATGAGTTTGATCGTCTGCTCGCTGAGGAACGTATAATGATGATCAAGCTGCTGCTGGTATGTGAAACCAAAATTTGATGGTAGCTCAAGCAATATGAAATCATGAGTCGAATGAGGGAAGAAGAACACAACACCAACTATCGCACACATATAAATTGGGCGGCAAAGAGAAAAAAGCACCGCGAAACTCCGATCACAAAACATTGCAATTCCATTAGTGCGAAAAATCATGAATTGAAGGCATTTCGCTCATTTGCTACTGAATTTTTCGTACATTATTCAAGCGCTATACAGCAAAGGCCATTGTACTTGATTATACGTTTGCATCCGATTATTTTTGACCATTTCGTGTTTTGATAACCAGTGATCAGTTTGAGAAATAATTCTACTGATATTCGCCCAGACTCTTTCCCACATTTCGTGCGTTTTGTGTATTCTAACACGGCCACATTCACACATTTACTCGTTCGATCACTCACACACTCACTCACACACTCACACACTCGCTCGCTTCCTCAGACGCACACGCTGTGAACAATTGAAATTGAATCATCTGAGCGCGGACAGAGATTGAGAGAAAAACAGATCGAACGAAATTCGATAACATGATAAACATAGGAAACAATGCAGCGAGCGGTCACTGGCTGACTGGCTAACTTACGCTACGAAACTCTACTTATATTCATGATGTGTTATTAACTTTAAAAAAATTATTATTCATTACGTATTTTACTCAATTCGAGCAAATTATCCATTTGTTCGTCTGTATGTCTGTTTCACTATTCGAGTTGTCATTTCATTACGTTGTGTTGTGTGTGGAGTGTTTCGATCACATCATATTGACCGCCATTTCATCAATGCATGAATTGGTATTTGGAGTTCAAAGACAGACACAGCACATGATTTTTTGATGAATTCAGCATTTTTCGAGCGTAAAGCCAAGTTATTAAGCCGCTTGCATTGAACTGCACGCTGTACAATTTTTATAACCGCTGAAACAAAAATACTTCAGGGATTTTGATTTGAAGCAATGAAACGTTTAAAATTCGAAAGGATCTGACACAATACAAAAACGAATCATGTACTTTAAGGAACCACTTTACTTCTTACTGTACGTGACTTCACGTCTTCTCATCGAAATGAAGCTACATTTTTTCCTATAAATTCTTCAAATCGAATGTATTCTGAAATGCATGCAAACATAAGTACACTCGTGGCGATAAAACCAAATCAAATTGCTACATCTAGCACCGTTCACAAAAAAAAATCCAATTCGAAGCCGCGTGTGGAAAAATACACGAAGGAAATGCGGCAAACTTTAAATGGAATATCTTGTATGTGTAACTTCAATGTTTCTGAAATTGATTGACACCGAAGCACACACAAAAAACGAAAGATGTGTAACGAATTATCATGTGTAATGATAGCAATTGAGAGGGTTGATTCCGCATGCAATCTCATTATCGTGTTCACAGAATTTCGAACATTACACACAAAAGAAACTTCAAAAAAAGCGTGCACGGTGGTTCATTTGCTTTTTTACTTACGAATGAAAGAAACGATACAAACTATTCTCACTGAAATTCACATGCATTTCGATATAGTACGTGAATGAAGTGCAAATTTTTGCGCTCATTTATTAAATAAAATTGTAAAAATTTGAATGTTACATATACATCTAAGTTCTTAGAATGGTTACATTCAAATAATTTTTATTATGTATGAATTGACTGTAAAACGAACGATAAAACGAGTAATCACGGCAAGCGGATATAAATGATTTCATGGTACATCCCCGGTCCACTGAAAAATGATTACAAAATGCGTATAATCTTGTGCACTCACTCATTTCGGAGCATGTTTCAACAAAATCGTTGTTTTATACTCGTGCCATCATGATTCATAAAGAATCGACTCAGAAGACCTATATTTCACATTATCATCAACTTAAATGCGTCATCATTAAGCAATTGAATAAGAAAAACTCGTAATACTTGAGCGGCAACACCGCCAGTCACCATGGCATACAGACTTCAGTTGCTCTATCCACTTTTTAATATTCACATGGTAATTTCGGACATAAAGAGCGTGAGCGTTGTCGTTTATATGCGATATAAGTCAAGGTCAAAAGGCAATCCAATACATATACACACCATAAATTATCGTTATGTGATTCTGATTATACTTATTATGCATTCTTTCGTCACCTCGGGCATTTTTCATTTTTAAACTACCATCAATGTCCTTTTTATCAAGCATTTTCATTTAGTGTAATTGTATACTTATAGAATGACCAAGACTTCTTCAATCGATGTAATTCACCAATTACGATTGTGAGTGTATCGGGTTTTGCATGTAAAATACTACTACAACAAATACGATATGGAAATAATTGTTTGAACGCCATTGAAAATGTTTGAAGCAACAGTTGAGTTGGCACAAAATTTGCTGACTGTCGAATATCTGGGGGAAGTGTTTGAAATAAATTATTGAAATCGGAATTTTCCGTGGAATGTTCTAATTTTATATGTTCCAATTCTATTCTCTCGAATGTGGCTTCCATGAATCGTACATCAATTTTAAGCCAAACGATTCGTTTCAAATGGGTGAAAAAAAAAAAATATAGAACAGAAATTATTGGGTAAAACAATTTTAAATAAATTATTCGCGATATTTGTTTTAACCGAACTTTGCACTTTTGCCATAGCTCTAATTTATACATTAAAACGTGGTGTGGCGCTCCACCGTCGATAACCTGAATCAGTTAATGTTCACGTGTGCACGACAGAATGTCACAAAATGAGTGTGTTTTAACTAGTATCGAATGATTTTCATTCTCAAATTCAATCTTGACTTCAAGCAGCAGTAAAAAATGCTTTTTTTCACCACGAGCCAGAATAAATCACGGGCTCTCCTCTTTCATTCTGGTCATTTGACCGTCATTCTAAGCTCAGGTTACGGCCGCCGTTTTTCTACGACGCGCCAGCAATGCAAATGCAAATCATGTGATCAAATAAATTTGTCTGATTGTCTCATACTTTTTTGCACCCATGTGCAAAAAGAATCTGGTTTCACCACATGGTCAAAACCGCAACTCATTTTCCCCGCACATGTATCCACTTCACAAATACATGTATTTACTTACGCTTAACATTCTTCTGGTTAAATCTATCTTTTAGTGACATGCAAGCATTTAAACGTGATCAAAACACGCGAATATATTGGATTTGAAAAGAATTGTATTTTAATTCAATTTAAAGACGCAATAAGTGAAACGACGCTGAAGAAAATAAATTAGCAGTAGTCGATTCGGTGACTGTTCCATGTAGCGAAGACGGCTTTTTTCTCTCTCGTTCGCCACCATCAACGCCACAATTTACAATACGATTTTGTTAATTTCAAACAAAATATTTCGGCAATAATCGGTGTCTGTGTATAATCAGGGCAATGTTTTATATTGTAACAAAGTGACCGTGGAATGACGATCATTCTGATATGACGAAAATCGTATTCGTCCATTGAATTACTTGTATTCTCATCAACGAACGCGTTTTAATTCACATTAACATAGAACACGTTTATCTTTAGGTTATTACTGCTATTTTTAGCAACGTGAACACGTAAAATATCGCATCCAAAAATAACGTAAAAAATGTATGCAGCCATCGAAAATTTAGGTGTGTTTAGGGCAATGTCAAAAAATCGATCAATTAAATGAAATGGTCTTCATATTAAGCCTCTCATAAGCCCGACCATAGACAACAGCAGCCATAAATAGAAATGTGCTAAAACGTCTTTCGGGTCATTAAATTTAATTGATCAATGTCCAATAAATGTTAATATGATATTAAATGAATACAACTGTTCGGATCGATACATTTTAGTTATAGGAAGACTATGCTGGGCACAATGCGTGTCATCATCAAGATAAAATCAATCCATTGCGCACAAATTCCCAATGATGTGCTGACGCCTGATATGATTGCGAAAGAGAAAGGCCAATTCGATGTGTGTCACTAGATCGATAGTGGGTTATATAGACAGCAGCGGGCAGCAGCAATATCTTCTGGCGACGACCACAACCGAACAATTCATAAGCAGTTCATTTGAATTGCGCTGTTCGAACCGAATGTTCATTCAATGTGGTCCTAATAAAAAAAGCGGAACATTCCGTAAAATTGTTGCAGCCAAAACCCGTTAATAAAAACGGAGTAACCAATTCTATATGAGTGTGTATATAGCGCACAAATTGTGAAATATATCATCGGTGAGAAGAGCCGAAAAAAAATCGAGGCGGCGCGCATGGGCTTCAAGCGTACTGTTGTAAAATCGACAATTTACGAGTAACTTTTTATAAGTGAATGCTTGTGGAGTGGTTCACATGTTAGAATGTAATCACATTAATGAAATACACACTTGCTGCGAATGCCACTACTACAAGTTAATAAATTACTTGTTATAAGTCTCGCGGCCGTGCTTTGGTCGAATTTATATGTCCAATTTCATTTGCACGCTCACACGCTATAATGCCATAGCCATAGCCATAGCCACAACCAAGGTGAATATGGAATAGCTTTTTGCCTTTCATCATTATTTTGCTCTGGACGAATGTATTTTTATGCGATGGAAAATAATAATTGGGCAATGAATTTTTGAAGTAGTGGGCCGACCACGTTCTCATTACTCTAACTCAATTTCGCATCGCTACACATCGAATTTATTGTTTGGCCATAAAAGCTCACACGGAAGAGATTTTGAGACGCTTATTGAATTTTAGAGTGTGAATTAGCTTGAGCATCATTGGTACTGATTTTTGGGACTGTAACACTACTACTAATAATAATTTTATTACAATATTATTGTAGTCCATACAAACACACAAAAATCTATTGCCCAAGTCATTTTTCTAGCTAGACTCGGACAGTCTGAGACATTTCTTTGAAGTCTGACATTTGATATGCGATAGCTAAGGCGGTCAATTGAATATCGGCTCACCGTCGCGGTATTAATAGTAATGTTTAAACGTGAAAAGAGATGTGAGAAGATAAGAAAAACAGTTCACTCACAGACACACACACAAATCAAAAAGCCTTGATTTCATTGATTTTTTTTAATGTGCATGCAAATAATGTGCGGAGAAGCTTGGGGCAATTCGTTCAATTATTTACAGCAGACAGGTGAAAGGTCAATTGAAGCCGCCGAAAAAATGTTCGAAACTTTAATGGAAAATGCGCATATAAAATGTAAATTCTACAGCGGCTATTTCCACGAATCAGCTGACTCAGCGAAATCATCTGAAAAAATGCCAGAAATATTTTATTGAATCACATCCTAACACGTAAGCTAGCAACGAACAAAACAGAAACTTTGATAAAAGAGGTCCAATTTAATATTACAGATCATCATGAAGAGATACACTTTCTTAATCGCTCTCTATAGCTCTCTTCGCTTCAATGCGAACGACAATTATTGACAATGTTTGGTTTATTACCGCAGCAGCTACTTTGTCAATGTATTCGATTGTTTGTTTACTTCTAGACGATGTGTGAAGGAATGAGAGGTAAAAAAACCAAAACAAATGAACTAAAGCAAACACAATTTATGTCATACGATCAACAGATTTTCTGTTTACATTGGGCGTTCGCATGCGCGCGCGGTCACCAATGCGAAGCTGATTGAAAATATCGACATTTGACAATCTACACAATGTTTTCTTTCGAATGTGCTAAGAATCTCTTGACTGAGAGCGAACTATTATATAATCAAAACGTGACACTCTCTATTGTCATCATTTGATTTGCGATTGGCGCGATAAATGGTAGCAAACGCAAAGCTGGCGTCTATTTCATTAAATTAATGAGATTTTAATGAAGACTAATTTTGAAGTTGAACTTTTCCATCGAAATTGATCAATTTTTCGGATACATACAATTCAAATGAAATGTGTATCCGTTGGTTCGTTGCGCTTTCAATCCGATAGCCTTGTTTTACTACCATGTACTATGCTGTCCGATAACTTTCCGTGATTTCTCGGCATCACGGGTGACATGCCCCCAAATCCAGTAAAATTAAAACTCAAATAGTCATTTAACTGGAACTCATTTCAATATTATTATCAGTTCCAGAAATGACACAATAAATTCTGAACGCTCATTGGACGTCTCTTTTGCTCACGCTTAACATGCGCACGATCCAATGACGAATTGTATTTATGAATATTATAAATCAGGTCAATATTTATCAATTCTAGTGAGTGCGTATATTCTGATGAGCTTACAAAACGTGTTTCGTACGCATTGGCCTGTGTCACAACTGATCGACGCATTTCTAAGAAATCACTCTCGCAAAATACATCACATGATAAGATTGGTGCTGGAAGAATGAATTGCGTCGAAAGCTGCCGTTTCATTGCGTCGCCGCTCTCAAAACGATATCAATTCGGTTAGCTTTAAACGAAATGTTATTCGACATTTTATAATCGTGAAATTTCCATCACTCCTCAACAAATTTAATCAATATAAATTGTGTATACCAGTCAAAGTGCATAACGAAAAGCGTTTCCATGAAATGCATCATGATTTTTTTGTTGAAGCGCAACATGAACTGCCATTATAAGCAATGTAAATGCATTTTTGAAAGAAAAAACACTTTTCCACGAAGTGATTTAAGCAAACTGCTTTAACTGGTACGAATCTGTATCCGCACTATTATTCTCATGCACACATTTGAAGGAGGGAATACTGAATAAATCAGTGATTTCTGCTCTTATCAATTTCAATTCGAAGGGGTCAACTGCTGATAACCAAAACACATCATAGAGAGAAAAATATATGATTCATTTCGGTAGCACAAACGCTTCAGATTTCGTTTAATGTATGATATAATTGGCCGCAAGACCAAATCATTCGATATTAACTTTGGATACATTTTTATCTCTAGAAATTTTATATGATCGAGGAAAAATACGCAACTCATCCACGGCAAAATCATCGTGGAAAATTCTGCTCTCACGATCCCCGCCGTTGAACGACGGATGTAAGCAAAGATAATGACTTAATTAAAAAAAGAAGAAAAAAAAACTTTACGGTCTAAATTACATTTGTTTGAAAATGCAGAGCGAGCGGATTGTGTATGCGTATGTTTCAATAATAATCTTTGTTTTGCACATTCCTTTGGCGGCGGACGCGAAGTGAGATCGTTCATACACAAATAGGTAAAATCGTATTCGTTGCGCATTTAAATTATATTCTCGATCCTGACCAATGTTATTGAAAGTTCCTTGGTGCATTCACAACGGGCCGTCCAAAATTTTTCAATCACTTCTTCACATTATATTTTATTTTTATCCGCTTATTATTTGTCAGCCAACTCACCAGCGAAGTAAACATTCCAACGTGAAATGTAAACAACAAAACATACAAATATCAACAAAAAATTCGCAGGAAAATTTGGGTTCTTTGCCGTGTAAAGGACATCTTGCATGTCTCAAGTGTTGTGCTCGCTTCCACGAATCACGAATTCATTTGTTCAATTAAACGTTTTATTTACAGTCAAGTTTTATAATTGGCCTTATTATAGCAATAAATTTTGTCAAATTTTTAATTAAAAAGATGTGGATCTTTAATTGAAATTGTGCAATAATATTATCTAAATATAATAATTCTTCTTTTGTTTCATTTACAGAAAAAGAAAATCGATTGCGGTGGAACGGAGTAGCAAGCGAAATACCTCACCAGTTTGTGCTACAAAAATCGATGCCTTATTATTATTTTATGACTAAACAGGTTAAAATCAACCTTAATTTCAACGATTGGAACCAAGCAAAAGAGATCATATTTTTTTTATATAGCATAAGATAAAGGAAAGTGCGAAAGAAACAAAATTTTAAAATTTAATTCGCAACGATAAAGAGATTCTTGAAATTTTCGATTTAATTGTTGAGTGTGTGATTTGTTGCTGAAAAGATCAAATTAAAATAAACACGAAGAATGGATTCGTTCAATACGACATGGCCGGATGGCATCGAATCAATATCAAATGATGGCGTCCAAATGGATGTGGTCACAGAATTTCAAGAATCATTTGAGCCGCTCCAAAGAGCGCGGTAAGTGTTGTGTGCTCAAAACGGTCTGGACCCTGACCCATGACTTTGATTTATCAGCCACTTTGAAAGATATTCTACGCGATGCGATAATCGCAATGATGAAAATGTTTCAATTTTATCGATTCTAGTTCAAACACATGGCCTTTACCTCGACCAGAAAACTTTGTTGATCCCGGTGAAGAGTCTGGCAGTAATAAATGTAGTAATCAGCAGCTATCAACAAGTATGTTATTTCAATGAACACCTAAATCATTTTGTTTTGATAAGATCTGAGATACGAAGTTTCGATGAAAATATGTTTTCTATTTGCACGTGTGCGAACTAGTGAGCGATATTATTAATATCGGCTAATTTCCGTATTTATGCGGGAAATAATCAGTATTATGATTATCGTGAAGGTCTTTGACACAGAGCCGCAGTTTGTAAACGCAATTGTCCAACCTTATCGAATCTGGGAAACATATTTTTTTCAGGCTCTGGTCAAAATTAGCGCGCGCTCTTTCGCCATACAACATGTGTTGTATTGCCGCATCAGTGCTATCGTGAGTGAAATCTTTTTACGATAAATTTGATCTAATTTTTGCCCATGGATTTTTCATCATAACAGATGATTCTCAACAAGTGACATTACCAAATTTGGCGGCGGCACAAAAGAAGAACTCATCACGCCGAAATGCGTGGGGCAATTTATCCTACGCCGATCTGATAACGCAGGCAATTAATTCAGCCGTCGATAATAGATTAACATTAAGTCAGATTTACGAGTGGATGGTGCAAAATGTTCCTTACTTCAAAGACAAAGGCGACTCGAACAGCAGCGCTGGTTGGAAGGTGAGCTACGATTTAAGCTACTTTATGATTTGACTATCTTCATTTGGGCGAGCATACTCCAATTCATGCATATTTCGACGAAAAAGAAAAAAATTATGAATATAATATTTTGGTCATTGTTCGAATTGTCAAGCATTTCTTCGAATCAAACTACGCTTCCAAAATGAACACGTTGTCTCGACAACATACATTGTACACCCAAACCGAATCGAGAAAATAAAAGTCGAGAAGAGGTTTCCGTTTTCGATATATGACATGCAGCCAAATATGAAATATTGTGTTTCGTTTATAATATAACATGAGAAATCATTGTGCGATACGAGCATATTGTGCTTGGACTTTGCATTCAATTTTTTTTTTTATCACAGCAAATATTCTATGTAGATTCATGCAGGAGTCTTTGTGATGCCTGACAGAAAGTATGCAATGAACCGCAAGTAATACGATCGCCGTTGCTTCACAAGTGTGTGTACCGATGAAATTCCAAGAAATGTGTCACGAGGTTGAGCCTAAAGTACAATCAGGCCAGTGAAATGCCATACAAAATCAATGGTACACGTAGAAGACTGCGCTATGTAGTTTGCATAGCGTAGTCAGTACACATAGTCAAATCGCTGCACCGCCTTGAGTACAATAGAATACTATTGACAAATATTGAATAACCCTTTTTCCAGCACCAATGATGCAACCGTGATTTTTGCGGCATTTCCACAATAGCCTCCCATATTATAAAAAATGATACACATAAATTTACTAAATAGCAGAGATTGTTTAATTCAATTTGTTTTTCTTTCAATGTTAATGAGTTCTACTCTATAATTCATCGTTTTCTTCGGCTATTTTCCAAACAAGACTTTATTTTTACTTTTCCGCACACACCACTGTGTGTAGTAAATGTATTGCGATCGGTTCAAAAAATTCAAAACGCTCGGAATAAGTTTACTATGCGTTTTGAACCTAGAAAAAACGATTTCAACCATTCCCGAAGCAATTTTTTGTCCGTGTGTGGTACATTGTCCGTTGTCCGTTGTCCGTTGTCCGAAAAATTTGTATGGGGACTATGTCTAGTTCGAATTGTATCATTATGAAACTTTGAGAATATTATTTTTATATGAAAAAAATGAGTCGTGCAAAATTTCAAGTCATTCCGACGAGATTTAGGACTACCTCCCCTGCAAAATTTTCGTTTTTTGGGACATTTTCGAGGTCAAAACTGAAAATTTGTGTGGCGAATATGTTAAGTTCACCTTGTATCCTATTGAAACTTACAGGATATTATTTTTTTATGAAAAAAAAAGTCATTCAAAATTTACCTCCCCTGCAAAATTTCGGATTTCTGGGGTCAATATTCAAATCATTAAATTGGATGAAGTATTTGTGATTTTCTGATCTGTGTTTTTTCATCAGTTTGAATGCTCATGCTGTTACCGAAACTTATACTGTTATATATAACATAAATGTAGAACCATATCTATCGTTGGCATGAATGGAAAGTTCACATCAGAGTGAACTAATTCGTAATTGTTATTACCAATTCAAAAATAGAGAACGTTGAAGTAAGAATTAGGAACTGAGATGTTTATTTGTTTTTATATTAAAATTGAAATTTAAATCACATGATGTGTAATGACTCGAAATTCGATCTCATCGTAATGACTTGAAATTTTCTGTGAATTATTCTCAAAGTTGCATGATGATTCGATAAGAAATAAACATAAATCCAATACAAATGAGTAGCAATCAATGAAAAATGCGTAAGCCCGAACAATTTCGAGAAATGTGCGGAAAAGTTAGTTTTACGTACGTAAGAACATTTATTTTGCTACTATTGACCGTGCAAATTTGCACGTAATAAAAAATTCGAACAGCTCGGATGTACCTATTTCTCAAGATTCAGAGTATATATCTTGTGGAATAGGTATTTCCGAATGGTAGATTGTTGGTTCAGTGTTCTAGGACAAAAAGTACTATTGGAATTTTTTTTAATTTTTCGTTAAGATTTTCCATGGTATTTTCCATAGGCACATTTAATTATATGACCTGATAGCATGATTTTATCATGATAATTTAATAAAATTATAGTAATTATCATCGTAAAAAAATTATGACAATAGCACAAAACGCAAAACTTAATTTTGTTTTGTTACATTAAGTTGAGTAAAAATGCGTGATAAGTGAAAAGAAACCTTAATCATACTTGATTTTCCAATCAAACTTAACTCAACTTCACAATCTGCTGAAGAATCCAAGGAAGATTATTGTTATTTATCATCAAATGGTACAAACTGCAAACAAAATTATGGTGTAAACAGTTTTTCATACATAACAAGTCTAATCGCAGCTCAAAGACTATTCGGGCGATAATTTAATTTTTACTTTTCCGCACACACTACTGTGTTAGCTAAAGTATTGCGTTCAGTCGTAAAATATTCAAAACCGTCGGAACAGCCACGCATGCGTGCACAGAAAATAAATGCAATTTTACAGAAAATGTTGCAAAGCTCACAACCACCATCCAAAAATGGTTGGAAAATGCGATTTTACAACCGATGTCTGTACTTTTTCAGATATTTTAAATTCTGTGTGCACACGTTATATCGGAAAGATTTGAAATAATTTTTTCAAGAAAGAATAAGATTCAACAAGTCACGTCAAGATGCTATTTATATATAAAAAATAAACATAATTGAATGCCATAAAATATAAAAGTGAAACTCAAAAAGAAATCTCATCGAAGCGCCACAAAATTTAAATTATTTTTCAAAGTGAAACATATGAAAATTGCACACAGATTTCTAAGCCAGGATTACAACAAAAATTTGCACCGCTTTCATGCAGTATCCAAATTTTGTTTCGCTTCTAAAAGCAACGCGTCTGAGTGTCGCTAATACGTGTAGCAAAATAAAGATGTACTTTTATTCTGGGGCATTTAATTCCAAAACACATTTGTAGTGATTAATGAAAAACCCGAAAACCCGTAGACCTTCGGAAAATGTGCGGAAAAGTTAGTTTTATGTATGTAAGACCTTTTATTTTCATTATATTTACTAGCTATACATGCGGTAGTTTTCCATTATTTAAGTCATTTGAAAATCGAAATTCGAATTTGTAAGAATAAGCTCGTAATTTGCGATATAATCGGAACACTTTTTTAGATAATAGATCACAAGTCATATCGCTCTCCAAACATTCACAAGATGATTTAAGAGTTTATTGGCGCTTAATAAATTCTTGAGAGTACGGCAAATTTTTTACTGGAAACTCAAGTTAGATTCATAAAATTTGCTAAAACCTTTGCTGATTGCAGCAGCAGTAACTTAATCTAATCTATGAAATGACTTAAAGAGGTTGACGTTCAAACATATGTCGTGCGCGATGATTTGTGATCTACGCCGGGTTCGAGAGATTGTAATTAATCATGTGCTGTGGAAAAATTATTATATTTTTACTCTTTATCTTGTGTGTTATAACCGTAACATTTAAATGGCAGCCGAGTGACAGGCGATCAATATTGCTTTTTTTTCATAATAAAAATATCAATCGATAATGCTTGATTTTAGCGCTTCAAAAAAAAATTTGATTAACACTTGTTCAAACTGGTTATGATTGAGCATCAGATGAATTCTTCGTACAATACATTTGTCTCTCACTTTTCACCATGTGTTACGCCTCATACTCACGCATTCGATACAAAGCATTCAAGCACATGTTAAAAGTGACGGTCAATCGATGGAATATCAACATTTATTGAATTAGTAGCGGTAGAAAAGGAGCTTGGATTACTTTGCTTCGCTTCGAATGATTTTGGCCTTGACGCGCACACACATATAAATGATAATAATCAATTGATTGTCAACGATGATGACGACGATTTGGCGCTGTATCTTTCAGGTGCCGTGCTAACAGTAATTCTTGAATTCGATTTGCTGATAAATTTATATGCAAATACATTTTTACAATGCGATCGGGTGACAATCATGACATTATTATAATTAATGATGGCGTCAAATATACAGAAAATCGTTTGCATATCATTTCATCAAATCGTCTTCGACACTGTTTGATTCACATAGACGCAAGCCTATCAGTATGTTTGCATGCAGGCACTTTAGGAAATTGGATGATCTCCAAACAGAAATTATAATAAAAAAAAAAGTGATGCTCATCAAAGTATTTGGTGTGGCGTTGACGATTCAATTTATGATTATTGGCTCTATCTTGTCTATCTAGTCAAGTTAATTTATTCAATGTAACGAGATAATCAGGAAAAGAACAGGCTAGTGACATGTATTCATTTATCATTATGTTTATGCCGTACAAATGCGAAAAATATCGAAAATTTTCGCTCTGAGATCTGACTCATTCGTCCGCATGTGAACCAGATTCAATTGTCGAGTATCGAAATTAACATTTCAGAACATTTTTCCTGAATTTTTCGAATGCCACACATTGCAAGTTTTTGAATTAATGAGAAAGTGTGTGCGGCGAGGAATGCGAACTGCTGCGAAAATGCTTATTTTGAACTCGATCGACGAAAGAACCATTCGGTAGTGAATTTCGTTCAAATCGTAAATGTGTTCGCCCTACAGTCGGACAAATCTTTACGATTTTTTTTATTACCGCTTGAATTGCTGATGGAAGAAACACAAGAAATTCATGTATCGACGGCAAGAGAGATAAATGCACTGACTAAGAATGAGATAATTGTTGGATTATTTCAACGAAATTAAATTTCCACATATTAAATATGTTCAAAAAAATAGAATTTATCGCACACGCGACTAGAGTAGAAGAAATCTATTTTTGCCTACAAATTCGCAATTTATAGGAGAGATGGTTGCACTTTGTGCTCAAAATGTGGGCATTTATGCGATAAAAAAAAGAAAGCAGACGACAGCAGTCAAATCGACGACGGCACTCAACATGCTGTTCATTAATATTATTGTACACACATTGAATTCCCTAAATTTCGTTTTGCGTAAGGGCAATCGTCCAAATTTGGACCTACAACTTTAAGTGTTTCTAATTATGACCTAAGACTCTATTTATATATGAAAAAAGGTTTATTTTCGCAGTAAGGTCGGTGTAAGACCGAATTACAGTCAATTACCCTTATGAAATTTCATTCGAATAATAATATCGGAGCGAGCAGTAACA
Organism: Obolodiplosis robiniae; assembly: GCA_028476595.1. NCBI lineage: Eukaryota > Metazoa > Arthropoda > Insecta > Diptera > Cecidomyiidae > Obolodiplosis > Obolodiplosis robiniae. Next base: position 13,684,155 of record CM052014.1, on the reverse strand, counting down.
TCGGAAGAGAGAGCGTGAGAAAGAAAGAGAGAAACGAAGATTACACCAACCGAGCAACATGTAGGGAAATTACTGTCCCGCTCCTATTTTTATTTGAACCTCTGTTTCGATATAAAGAAAAATTGTTATTTTTGAAGTAACCGTAAATGAGTCGTGGATTAAAATGACTCCCATTTCAATTCTGCCACATTAGTTTCGAACAACAATTATAATATTTTTAAAATCAAACATTTGCTTGAAGCATTCTAAAAACTGCTAGCTGTTATAGCTTTTAAACAAAATAACAAAATCAAAATTATTCAAATATTTTGACAGTAGCTTGATGCTTTGGTGATGGGTAAACAAAGTTACCCGGTAAAACGGCAAGTGATATCCAAAAACTCTCGGTTTATTATTTTACCTTCATCGCAAATAACGGTTAGCTGAAATTCAATCTATCAAGTGTGAGATTGTCGATATATTTTATTCAAACATCTTCGGACACAAAAAATGTATCATTTTCGTACACGCCTTGAACTATTAGAATCGATCAAACACTACAAAAACACCAACGTTTCGAACAAAAATGTCAAGAAAATAGCTGAATAAATGAAAATAATTTTGGTATCGCAAGAGACTTCTTCCGGTGATTCCTTTTCATATTGTGGGCAATTCAAACAGATTTATTTCAATCAACATTTTTTGATCAAATGACCTTCATTTTTTGCTCGTAGTGCGGACAGTGAAGCAACTAACAATAAACATACATTCATACAAGTGACAAACGCTGAGCACATGCGCGAGCATCATTTCTTTTCGCATAGTGCAAAAGAAAACGTTACCTGCGCAGTTGCTAGTCAGCTTCTCCTGAACAGTTCACCGCTAATGCATGTTTATTGCAGAGCTCAATTCACTTACACACTACGGACAAAAACTAAATGTTGGATGACGCACAATAAATCTATTTAAGTAGAGTCGTTCATTTGATTGTATCTATTAGGTCGGCTAAACGTTGATTGTATTGATCCGAGAAATCTTGGTTTACATTTTTGAATATTGCTTGCTCATTATGAAAGGTCAAAATACTGTCAAAATATCCGTGTTTCTGTTGTGAAAATTAAAAGTGTGCTAATTGGAAAGAAGTTCATTGTTGTCTTTTAAAATATATTTGACTACATTGCATAGGGTGAATATGTAAGAGCTTATTGCTTACCAACGAGCTAAAATCACATACTAGACCAAATCCTTAGAAAAGCTTTCTGATTGAAGCGAATTTGGCGCGTATTTCGACTCCTGATTGTTTGTGTCGAAAGCAAGGATTAGTGTTTTTCGCGCATACACCACGCAATTCGCTTAAAATTGATTTCTGTTTACAGTGAGTTTTGAGTATAAGCTGTACAATATGGTACACACTTCGCCGCACATGTGTAAACATAAAGCGTATCATCAAACATGTATTGGGCATACAGAATACAAAATGCGAAAAATACACACACAGCTCAGTGGGAGCGGAACTTAATCCTATGTCTAATTTAAGCCGTTTTTCCCGTAGCGCACAAAATATGCCCGCAAGTCAAATGATGAATTAAGGTTGAAAATGATACCCAATATATTGGATGCGCGTTCTCATACACGAGCTCAATATGCATAAGGTGAATGTTGTGCCTATCAAAGATGCACCCTCGTCTTCCCGCTGTCAATGTATTGCCACGCGTTATGCCTTTGCACTGATAAAAAATCGGAAAAATCCACGAGCATATTGATTTAATCTTTTAAGTAATAATCCATGATAAATAAAGCAATATCGGCTCTTAATCGAAATTGATTCAGTAGTCCTATTCTATTGAGCAACGCCTTCCGGTTCGAAGCTTACGAAATCGATACTTTTTTCCATTCGCATGTCAACATTTACCAATTGATTAAATCTATATACGTTCAAATGATGAGTTTGACTTTGTCCCAATAACGAGATGTGAAGCAACCAATGCGTGTCAAGTCAATCAAATATTCAATATATTATTGCGTGAACAAAAACGGGAGAAAACTTTGAAAGCATGAAACAAAAGTATCTACGGGATACTTTTCACACATTACATATATTTTCCTAAATATTCCGAAGTTTTCTGCTCTGTTGACAGTGATCAAAATGTTCATACTAATTGCCTAATTTATTAATCATTCGCTCGGGGAGCGTGCGTACTATTGGCGGCGACCATCGAAGGTTATACGTTCGAATTTTAGGGAATAGTTGCAGCAAATTACACTTCCTGTGTGATACTGAAACGAGTTCACATCTCCAACCACATCCTCCGACATTGTATAACAGAGATCATATTGTCATTGAAATGGATTTCCGTTAGCAGTGGCAACGAATCGAAGACTAAAATTAAAATCGCAGTAAAAAACATTTAAGTTTTGTTCGTTGTGCCATCCATTTGTGCAAGATTAAAATTCGCAAACCCATTTTTCATGTGAAATTACCGGCGCCTTGGAGACGTTGAACATTGAGACTACGAATAAACGATGAATTTTCTAAAGGAAATAACTTTTTCATTCAGTACTGATGAGGATGTCAACCGAATTCCATATTGTCGATGAACCTTGAATGCGATTCCGGCATTATAACAAAATATAACTGTTCAAATTAAATGAAATGTGCTGCATTTCACTTTTTATTTGTTTGCCTGCACTTGCGAAATGGATTGAACGAAGGAGGAAAATCTTGTGTGGAAAAACGGGAATTCGCATTTTTATGTTATTTTAAAAGATGCTTGTATTTGCAGGCGTGTCAGTACTTCTTGTGCCATAGCAAACTTTTACCGTATTTTCCGGGTAATAAGCTTTCATCGTGCCAGAGAGCATGAGAAATGGAAAACATTCTGGAAAATGATCAACTCGAGTCAGAGATCTGCCTCGAGCAATTCAAATCTTCTCTTTCAAAATCACACTTTCGTTACGCGTACATTTTTCTTAAAAAGCGACTATCTTGAAATGGAAAAGAGTATATTTTGGCTACTCTTCACCATTTTTATAGAATCACTATATTTTTGTTAACAATGTGAATGGGTTTTGGCAACGGTTCCGTTGGGATCTATTTTACTTTCATTCATACGACGATGAATCGTGTTCTAAAATAAGATTCAGAAAATCTTGCAGTGAAACTCAATTGGAACATAGAGAAATTCTTTTTTCGGTTGTATTTTTGAAGCACTCTTCAAAGTCCCTACATCATTAAAACACATTTTGTGCGTATATTCGATCAGATCCTTTTCATTTCATTGGACAAAGGTCACCTTACATGACCTGAAAAAAGCCCAATGATTGTGTGCAATCAGGCGAATTTTGAATGATGTATGTTACCTTCTAGTGATGATTAAATTGAATGATAAAAAATGCACGACAAAAATATAGAATAATTCATGTATTTGAATCACATAATTCGATGACTGACACACGAATATGATCAGGGGCTCAAAACTCAAATGGCAGCTCTCATTGGACATTGGACGACCCATTCCAACAAGGTTCCTTGGTTTTTTTCCAATTCTTCGTCACTATTTCGGCTATTTTATAATCATGTGAAAAGCTGTCAAAAATACACGCACGCATACAATGTCACATTTGATTGAATTTATTCAACGGAATTTTCTTGATAGCTGAAACTATCGAGTGGATATAGGTATATATATATATATAAATGCCACGCTCTAGTGCACATATCCATTTTATCTTGAAAAAAGGTTCTGCTGTGAAATGAAGCGCGTTTCGTAGTGTAGGTGACGAAAAATTTATTGAGCAAAAGTGGAAAGAAAAAGTACGTAAGTCAATCAGAAGACAAGTCGTATGAGCACAGTGAATGAATATCAAGAAGAAGTATATTTGAAATGATAGCACCCAACTGGCGCCTCTTATCCTAACAAATTCATGCAACTTTTTGTCTATATATCGTTACAAGGTAAAGTGTAGCAAGTATTTGTATCAGTCTGACAACTATTGAACGAAGTGAAAGCTTTCTATACTGGATCAGTAGGATCTGGTACACATTCCATGATAACATACACTTTACATAATAGTTTCGAGCGTGGCAGGAGATTTTCAAAAGTATTTTGGAAGAGAATGCGATTTTTGCAGAGATCCCAGCCATAACATTCGACGACATTTAGAATTAATTATAGATTAAAAGTATCAAACCTTGACTGGGAAATCATTCTGTGCTATCAAAGGATAGTGCACGCTGTGTCACTATCCTCCAATTCTTGAGTTTCTTATGTATCTACCATTTAAAATATATACAACTAACTGGCAAAGGTTATAAAAAATGAACATAGTGCTCAAAAATTGAAAAAAAAGTGTAAGAGCCTTCCAAAATAGATAAGACGGTAGTGTGCGACATGCATTTGTATATTCAAACGTATTTAAGGTCTGACTGATAATTGCCGAAGATTGCGAAATCAATCAAACGTTCAGCAACAATATGTCATTATTGTGAAATCAAAATTGTCCATATCAGTTATATTCTGCTGCTTTATTGAGGAATTCATTTAAAATAAATCTACAGAGAGAAATGTTCGTTTAATGGTTTGAACGCACTGAAATTCGGCGATATTGATGTCACTGAATAAGTGTTGAATCGGCTCAACGAAATCGCAAAACATTTGAAATTCCGCCGAAGTCTGAAAAAAAACGTTTTTTACGTACTCAAATGTTGTTCTCATTTACGAGATCTATAAAGCAAGATGAGATATCATATTCAACACTGCTTCTTTCACAATTGAAATTGAATTAATATTCGTTCCATTTTTACGTAGAATTCGATCCGGCACAACTTATCGTTACATAATCGCTTTATGCGGGTCCAAAATGAAGGAACCGGCAAATCGAGTTGGTGGATGCTGAATCCCGATGCAAAGCCAGGTAATTAGTCAAGTTTTGGTTGCGCAGTAAAAAGTAGAAGATTTTTAAAGACGAAATCTGTTTTGTTGTAATGAAGGTTATATGAAATGAGGTAAAATCAACTGATGGAAAGATCTTATTTCCAAATCTACAGAAAAAAATGTGTACCCCGTCGTCTGAATTGAAACGAATATTCGAAATTACTCATCGCATTTGACATGTCGCATTAAATGAAATATATACAAGTCGAAGAAAGATGAATTGAACTTTATATCTTAGATAAGTACTCGAAACAGTTAAGAGTTTTGTTTTCAAATATTTATATAAAAATGTTAATTTAAAATTCAACGCGTCAAATCTAAAAATGTCGACCAATTATACCGAATTCGAGTACATAAAATGCATACTTGTTCAACGAATTGTCTATAAATTGAAATGCTCTCGAGCTTCAATCAACCAACCTTCAAGCTCAAGAGCAAAAATATTCCATTTGACGAGATATTCTACAAAAATTGAAAATACAAAAAACAAGAAGGTGAATTTATTTATAATAGACATTTCAAATCATAAGCCCAATCAAATTTGCTCTCTACCCGATATTTCGTTCAAAAATTTCCGGAACCGATTCATCATTTTCTGAGAATTCTGTTCCCATACTTAAATTCCTCATTTATGACAACCTAGCAACTCTCCGTTGCCATCCAATACCGCACACGAAGAAGGTCTTCGATTTCCATTATCCCGGGGCTTAAACGCAAACCAGTTTCTATGACAATTGAATTGGATTGTTTAAAATCGCAATTCAGTTGCTACTTCTTTTTCTTTTATCTCCTTTGTACAATTCGAAACACTCATTGAATATATATTTTATGCCATTTTTCTTTCCCACTTTTGGACAATTCGCCGAATAGGAAAATCAGTTCGAAGACGAGCGGCTTCAATGGAAACATCTAAATATGAAAAGCGACGGGGTCGTGTGAAAAAGCAGGTGGAAAACTTGAAAAATGGAGGACTAGCAAGTATGTTATAATAAGACGATTTCACCAATGATGGATTTTAATTTGTGTCTTCTGTGAACCGTTTCACTTTTAGGTTTGGCTGGAATGAACGAAGCATCTTCACCCAGCAGGTAAATATTAAAAAATGTATATAATAGTAAATGTATTACATTAAATGCCATCAAAGAAAACTCGAAATAATTTGTTTTTATCCACTTACATTCCATTGCCACACCATTGTAGTAGTGTCAGTGAAGGTCTAGATCAGTTTCCAAATAGTCCGCTTCTCAAGTGAGTTCCATCCAAGATATTCAATTTGAATAACCTTAATTGCCCAAAAAAATAGATCTATTTGATTGCTTTTTCGCTATTTCTTTACTCGATTTCACTAAATATTCTTCCCGTGTGAAAATATGGTCTATTTCAATCGATTCGAGCTGCATTTAATTGAATGGGTGAGAATGAAAACTGACCTCTAACTATTGTGAGAATTAAAATGAGACTAGAAAAATTTGAAAATAAAAATGCGACCAGGATTATTTGAAGATTAAAAAGAGACCGTGAAATATTTTAGTCTAAAAATGAGATGGAGACAATTTTAAAATTTGAATGAAGAAATGAGACCAGAAAATGTTGAGAGCAAAAATGTCCCCGGATAATGAGTATATAATAATGAGACAAACAATAAAAAATTCTGGACCTGATTTTTATGCTCATTTTTTTCTAGTCTTATTTTAATTTTCATTTTCTTCTAGTCTCATTTTGATTCTCACAATAGTTAGAGGTTGGTTTTCATTTTCATCCATTCAATTGCTAAATTTAGTAACCAAAAAAAAAAAGAAAAAAAATACATAGGAATAGTCATTATGTCCCGAATTAGCCGATTAAATTTCAAAGTCAGTCAGTCAGTACGTCAGTCATTATATTTTCACAAGGGTCAAAGTGAATTGCGCTTATAAATTTAATGAATTGCTTTGCTTATCACGGATATTAATCAGGATGATGAATAAGACGATTTTTTTCATAATTTGTCGTCTTTTTTACAGTTCTGGAGGTTTTCAATTGTCGCCCGACTTTCGACAGAGGGCATCGTCTAATGCTAGTTCTGTTGGACGACTGAGCCCGATTCCATCAGTTGTCGACTTGGAGCCAAGCTGGCATCAATATACAACACTTTCTCAGGACTTTGATTCGAATTCATTAGGGTGCAATAGTCTGCAAGGAACAACCGATGGTAACATTCAAATTAATCAATGCACTACATTAGATCAGTTAGCTGGCTCATTGGCCGACGAGCTAAATATTCAAAGTGAATTTTTGCAAGGGTGAGTATCGATTGCTTTACACTCACTTTTCGTTGAGTTAAATTGTTCTGTGATGATATTTAGACGCGTCTATAGACTAGATCTGCATTTCAATTAGTTAAAAAATTTTATTCATTCGATTTCTCTCCTCTGATGTATTAGATTTAATACAGTAACAGTGCAAAGCCAGCCGCCACCTCCTTATCAACAGTCATCTCGAAAGTTTTCTATGAATACACAAAACAATCTTCGAGCCTACGCAGTGCCACAGCAGCAACCACAATGCCCGATTCACCAATGGCAACCATGTTCATGCACACAAAATTCCACTGAGGTAAGTCATCTCATTCAAGTCCGTTCCGTTGTGAATCGCACTGTCACATCGATTTGCTCAGACAAATCCTCACAAAAATTATTTCGTTGACATTTCATTTCATTCATTCGAAAATGGAATCGAATGAAATGGATTGAACATTTCGGTGAACTCATTTGTTTTCATTTGATTTTGACATGTGCAGCAGCATGTAACATCGCCATCCTGTATATCACCATCGTATCCAACGAATAATGAGCTCACGCAGAACTTCAAAGCAGCTATCAATTCGATTAAAGTGTCGCCTGTCAATTCTTCGCCCCATATCTTGAAAACAAACACCAATAAAGGTATGCCATTATTTTGATGTTGATGTTGTTGTTTTTGTGTATGTTACTTATCGATAACACACTAATACCGCAGAAAAGTAGAAGGAAACGCGAAAGCCTACGAGAAAATGCCTATTTCATCATATCAAGTGGTTGTCAATTTTGATTTCTGATCAATTCTTCATGTTTTCTCCTTCTCTCGCGCATTTCAACCATGTTATTTCCCAGACGCTTTCGTATTCTTCACAAAAAGATTAGTACGCATTCAATGTTTAATTTAGAAAAGTAAAAAAAAATAGAAGCCAATTGAATGAGAAGAACTGTGGTAGTTGGAATGGCTGAATAATGTCACGTCTGCCTTTTTTAGAGCATTTTGAATACGTCGCTTTTTATCTGATTTAATGCTATACATGCATAAATGTGAGCTACTATCGAAGTAACGGGCGTATATCTCAACAAGTGACGACCTCAAAATTCATATTTCATTTTTGTAAAGACATTGTATGTCCTTCATGCGGAAATGATTTTTATCCATTTAGTCTTATTAATGCGTTGGCATAGAGGCTCCATTCATTAAATGAATGCTGGTAATTTGTAATGTTTTAACTTCATGTCAAAAAAATATCAAATTATCGACACCACAACCATTCGGTTGAAAAGATGAAAAAAATTTCTATTCTCGAAATAAATTTCCGTATAATGTATACGGTCGTGTGAATCGCCTCATCGAAAAATTTTACTACTCGACGTGAAATATACTATATTATGCTACTCGACCTCCTTATTCAGTATAATATACCAATTACCAATATCGAAACTACTCAGTGGCCAGTGTTTTCCAGGAAGAACAGACTATTTTATCCGCATTACAAATTTTTATTGATAAGGAAGTCTGTTAACAATTTTTTAATCCTTTTTCCGCAGATACGACGACAGATGTGCCATCAACGCTGATGGGTCAATTTATGGAGGCCTTGAATAATCAAACCAATTTGGACGATTTGAATTTGAATATCGATAGTTTTCAAGGTGGACTGGAATGTAACGTGGATGAGGTGATCTATCGATTTTTCAAAAAATTCAGAAAATTTGTGTTATTTGGAAAATTAGGCTAATGATTTTTCTCTCCTCGTTCCATCAACTCACAGCTCATTCAACAGGAATTGAATATCGACGGTATGTTGGACATAAATATACCGATACCGACGCAGTACACTGGATCTCATCACTTGAATCAAACACAAAACACAACGATTGGTCTACCGTTACCGCAAAATAGCGACGCCGCAACAAAACTGCACAGTGTTCAATCTACGACACAATCAGCTGGTGTTACGTCACCGTCTTGGGTACATTAGAAAGAATCGATGGATAAAGTGAAAAAGAAGATAAGAATTGAGTCAAGTATGTCCTACATACTCATAGACACACACAAACACACACACATCCACAACAAACAAATCGCTAGAAACACTTATGTTAAGCAGCAATTGCCGTAGCCGTCGTCATCATCGTCGTCGTCACTACCACCACCGTTAGCATCAAGTAGTACCATAATTTTATGCGGTACTACACACGTACATTTAATGCATAGCAAAACAAAAATGTATATATACAAAAAATCGTCTAATTTGCTTATAATGATAAAATTACACAAGATAACGTTAGAGATAAGAATATTTTTATAGCGATTTTTGTTTGGTTTTTTTTTCAAATCATTATGATTGTTTTCTGTGTTCAGCAATACCATGCAATCCATTAATTGAATTTGGTTGAGCTGCTGTTTCTGAAATGTAATTTAATGTTGAACATTTATTCGGAAATAATTCAAATAATACCTCCAAAGAAAGTCGATGAAAGAACATTTCATTTTCCTTTTTGGGATCAAATCTGACCTACTAGTCTAAACAAACCACATAAACAATATGGTAAAATATTAATCCCAACTTTTTTTTATACACAAATAATGTTGGATAAAACCGCATGAATTGCTCTTTCGTTCGTCGCACCACTTTTGTTTGGACTGCAAACGTTTTTATTTCTTGTTTTCAGACAAACGAACTGTTTATTGTTATTTTCATGAATAAGATACAAATAAAATCTGTTGAATTGTGCACAATTTAAGCTGATTATGATGTGTAGAAAGAACGCATTAAATGCGGGTAACTAAGCACCACGTTTCACCGTTTGTCAATCACTGCAGCAGAACTATAGATGAACGTCAATAAATTCAATCATTGTAATGTTAGACATTAAACCCGACAATTATATACCATGTAATTATAAAAATGCACGTTAATAGAACGATAATCAAAACCATAAAAACAGAGATGCAAACAAGTAACAGACAAACTGAATTATTTTTCATACACTCAGAGATAAATCGTATAAATCGCATTGTTGACTATTCAATTCAGTTGGAAATCATTTTTTTTAAGAAAAACAATCGCGAGGAATAGTTATTTAAATATAGTCTATAAATTGTTTAACGATACGATATACACAAAGACTCATGCAATTGGCAGATAGCAGTGATGTTCTTGGTTTTTGCATTCATTGCTTTTTAAATGCACCGAATTTGGCATTGACGAAATGTTATTCAAAACCCAAAAGTTTTGAAAATCGTTATTGAGATAAAAATACATAGGAATTCATGTTTTACGCAGAAATCTTATCGTTGAATCTGTGCTCCGCTGAACCAAGTTCATTATTTACACTTACTTTAAATGTTAAATGTGCCAATAATTAAATGATAAAATGTAAAATAAATTTGTAAAAACACACATACACAAAACGAAAATTATTCATCGAGATTTTTTCGCACTTTGATTTTGAAACAGCTCGTGGATTGTCGTGATTGTTATTGTTGTTGTTGTTGTGCCGTATGCAACAGGTGTGTTTGTATGTCGTGAAGAGCACACATTATCTACAAACCACGTGCTGACAATGAAAACGCACAGGTGCAAGTATATGCCAGTTAATGTATATAAGGAACTCATTCAAAACTAAAGTTGTTGACCATTTTCACGAGATTTTTTTATTCAATTCAGTGACGCACCAATTAAAAAAGAATAAATTGATATACATAATTTAAATTGGAACTCTATTTGGAAATTTTGAACCCTTTTTTTTCAATAGTCATAGAATATTTCAGTTTATTCAAATGAAACACCATTCATTCAATTATTTTATTCGAATAAACGATTAATTCCCAAAATTGAATATCCAAAAATTGAAATCAAACACAATTATTTACGTGAAAAACTCCTTCGATTATTATACTCGTTGAAAAATAAAAATGTTTCTGATAAGAATTTTCTAGGAAGTTAACGAATTCACACAAAAATGGAACGAATCAAAATTAAAGGCAAGAAGGAAATGAAAATTGAACTCTAGTGACACCTAAAATCTTGACTTACAAAAAAAAAATCACGTTTTCTATCATTCATTGAAGCTTCAATATTCTGAAAATAATAGATTACTTTTTGTCGTTTAGACTTTTCGGTGTTCAATTGAAGGTTTTGACACGTGCCGATTGAAATCCGAATGAAATGCAGAGGTGGAAAACCCTGCATTAGGTTCCTTAAGAGAATATTCAAATCGTGCTAAACGCTGCATATTTTTTGCTATCGATATTTGTAGACATTCGCGGAAAAGTTTTGTTCTTAGCGATAATATATTTTAAGCAAACTAGCAAATTCATATTTTTGTAACAAATTATAACGAAACTAAACTAAACCTATTTTAACACAGCAAAATGTATTGTCCTCAAGCGGGCAGACCAACAACCAAATCAAATGAATGGTATTGAATAGAAGTATGATTAAAACAGACGAAATTAAACAGATATTTACAAACAAATAAGAAAATTCAGTTTGGAAGAGAATGAAAATACATTGCTTATGCAATTGCTTTAAATTGTTGCATTGACCGCATGGAAAACTATATTGGATTAAACTTGGAGTATCAAAAGGGTTTTCATCATATATTTACACAAAAAGTACTATACATTCATTTTGCGAGTCAATTTCATTGAATGGCCAAAAAGATTATTTATTATGTCTTTGAACTCTAGAAAAATTTACAACAAATATAACTAATTGCCCAAACTTCTAAATACAACTCTTATTTTCTGACTTTGATGCCAGATATTTTAATTGTTATTGCATCAAAATGTGTACATTCTGCATCATTTTGTGGAAATATTTGGACCACTTTTGATTTATAAATTATAATATTATGTTTTGCCAACCAATTTTGTTTTGATACTTAATAATCATTACCAATTTTCAGATTTTCACGTTGCTTCAACCATTTTGGGCAAGATTGTAGCGATTGTAAATAGTCTTTTTGCCACAAAAATCCAAAATCTTTGTAAACGATGAAGCATGGCACGATAACGACGTGTAAGTTGAATGTTTTTCTGCAACACATTCGGGTTCGGAGTGCAAGCATCATCAATGAGAAAATGTCCAGGCGTAAGTTACGGAAAGTCTTTTGGATTGATGGACATTGGAATCACAGCACGCGAGCTGAGGACATTTTTGGTCCCAGCCAATAAAGTTTCCATTTCACCATACAGACTATGTCTTTTCAAATGATGTCTACCACGCCTAATGTTTGCTTAATAAAGTCCAACGAAGGAAGGAGCTGAGGGAGAATTGAAAGGACTTATCACCCTTGCAGTTGTTGACCAAATCTTTGTGAAATGCTTTGAAGTATCATTGGCTGAGATCACCTCTTAATGTTGCCGAGTTCCAATGGAATTTGTTCCACAATCAGAGTAATGATCCGTGCAGAGAAGGCTCAACGACTTAACTCCATGCATTCATAACGTTATATAGGCTCTTGCGCATACCGGTATCTTTACATTGGTCCACTGTAACTCTGTGAAGAATTCTCTAATTTTTTGTTAACAGAAATAACCTTATCTCGATCGTTAGAAGATCCGAACAAAAAGAAAAGTAAAGAAAAGACGGTTAAGGCAACATTTTGTCTGCAGGCAACGAACAAATAACGTTATTTTTGTTTTGATCTCTGTCCGCACAGAGTTACTTTGGTCTTGTTTGGTTTCAGTGCATGCTTACCTCCACGGGCGAACAACGGACGGGCGGAGAAAATATGGAGAATTTCCTTATTGCCCGTAGGAATTGAAATTCTCCGAGGAACATAAATGGATCGTAGCAGAAAACGTGGTTTCTATGGAAAAAAAGAGTTTAAGAAAAATTCTTCGATTTCTCAAAAATCTGCCTTCCAAATTCCGAAATAGTTTTTTGCGGTTATAATCTTCCATTCGACTCTTTCAGATACAAAATTTGTCGGAGAATTTTTTAGTTGGACATTCCCTTTTTCTGTATTATCATGTATGACATTTTTGTAGCAGGCCGAAATTATAGAAATATTTCGAATTATTTATCAGCAATTCTTCATAAGCTTTATTTTCTATTATTTTCTTTTTTAACGAAAATTCCAATTCCTTTGTTAAAGTTTGCAAGATAATGAATTGCCTGGTTTACATATAAGTGAGAAATACAAAGCGATATCGATAGTTTTAATAATATGTCCGAAACAGCGCTTATTTCGTATTAAAGCGCATGAAGAGTAAAAGAGAAATCTAATGATGCACACAGAACAATAGAAAATGGATCTCTCTTTCACGCTCATGAGCTTTAATGGAATATTTTTAATACTATCGATATCGCTTTGTATTCCCTGCATATGAAATACATTAAAAAAATTGAAAAATATTTCTTGTAATGAAATTTTATTGCTGGATCTATTATTGAAAACTACACATGTACAATTGATGGGCTCACTCATTTATAAAAAAAATGTTTTTGCAAATATACTCATATGGTTTGAATTGCTTGGCAATGTCGAAACATGTGGCACATTGTAAAATACGAAGGTTATAATATTTTCAATTTTCAAAAATGTGTCATATCACATTATTATAACCATCTTTATTCCCTCTAAATGCTGGAAAATAATACAAAAAGCGCTAGAATTACTATCGTCAAAATGTCAATTCCGAAAATTGTTAATTTATTCAATAGTATGTGTGAATGCAAATTTCTGATGTTATTGAGTGCGGCGTAAAAATGTCTGTTAATTTATTACAAAAATTCACGTAATTTGGCATTCGCAGTATGAATTTTCTATAATTTCCTGAATTCAGAGTACAAATTTGTACCGATGCACCAAAAATTCATAAAAATGTAAAAAGCTTCGCACAGGCTCATTTTCATTCATCTCGAGAATAAAATAATTATAGAAGATCGAACATTTTCCTCCACTTGCTTACAGAAACTACATACACGGAGTAATCATAGTTAGCCATTCAAAAACGTCCCAAATTAGTCGACTGACTACTCAGTCAAAAATGTGGGTTCTGGCGTACACTTGCAAACGTACATTTAGTTTGATTTTGCATCTCAAACTCTCTCCGAAAAACATATGCAAATTCTTCGCATTTTCTATAAATTATTGACAAGTTTGTTGCAGTATCAATGTGTTGCAGACACTATTTTTTGGTTGCCCCTAATTAAAAATGCATCTGGAGAGGATATATAAGTCTCTAAATTCCCGTTCACAGATCAAACCCGAAAATTTCTTCAATTCAAGAAGAAAAATTTCTTTCATTATCGAAAAATAATATCCCTAATCATTAAAATGAACATTGTTCTTCCAACTTTGCTCGTGGTTGTAATAGGAATCTTTGAAACGGTTTGATCTGATTGAATATTTAAAGAAAATTGATAATTGATAAAACAATTCTTATTCTGATATGTCGGTCTGAGAATTAAAACGGTACAAAACATCTAACGTCATGCTCACGCTCACGAGAATTTTCCTAGGTGTGAGCAGGAGATAAAAGGTTTTGAGTCGTTTTAACTCTCAGCCCTACGTATACAAAATATGTTTTATGGAGCTTAGGAGCTTAAAGTGCTATCTATTTATAATAATTATTGTAACTGTTATTTATTACGCTTCGGCAATATATTCGATTGAAATTGAAACACATCCAATTAAAATAATACCAAAGCAAGATTGTTTTCCGTTATAGATCAACGCAGGAAAAAAGCATGAAACTCCCAAGTTTCCTGAGAGTTCGTCACAATACTTGATTTGTAGACTTGAAAAGGACATCATAGGACACATTTATTCTGAGCAGCGTCTCGATCTTATTCGTTTTAAAGATACGATCGCGTCTCCAAAACACAAACAATCTGTCGATGATTTAATATCAGTCCTCGAAGAAAATAACGTAATGCATGAATCCTGGACCAAACCGATTTGCGGAATTAACAAGCAAATAGTTGCTTATTCTGAAGATTTTGCCAAACTTAAAATCTCGAAGAGTTTCAACTCTGACGTTGTGAAGAAAATATCGGCAATTGTGTCATTTGCAGAACAATTTCGACTGAAAACAGGGAGAACTTATTTACATAATTTCAACTACGCGTATCACCTCGAGAATGTTGTTCAAATCAAGACATTAAATGTTGCACAATTGAAAGCATTCAAAGATGTAATAGTGAACACGAAAAAGCATATTGCCAAAGCTGCTCGTGTTATTATTCCAGCATCCAACACATTATTCTCAACCTTGAAACAATTCATCGAAGCAACGCAAGGCATTGAATTGGCACTGCTTCATTTGCATGGAACTATTGGTTCTAAAGAGAAAATGAATGAATATATGGATGATTTGAACAAATATATCGCTGATTGTTTGGGCTTGATTTCTACGCTATCACAAAAACATTCATCCTTAGTCCTCGAAACCTTGGAAAGCTTCGTTGAACAAGATATTGCTGAAATCGAGCACGAAGTGCATGCTGTTGATGAGATATTGAAGAAACTCCCGAAACAAATTGAATCGGCTACACATGTACAGAATTCATTAGAGGCTATTTCAAGCAATATCAGTATTGAGACTTTGTATTATTCTGTTGCTGACTATTTATCTGGATCAGATTCATTTCGGTCTTGTTTGGGTCGCTCTGAATCCGGATTTGGATCCAAATCTGGATCAGAATCGTTCCGGTCTTATTTGAGTCAACGTGAGTCAGGGTCGGATTCGTTTCATTCCTGTTGCTGATTTGGGAACTAATTAAGTATTTGGAATACTGATACCTATGAATAAAATAATTGGATGAATGGATTGAATGCCCTCACTTTTTTTCTTTTTTTTTTTGAAATTTTTTTTCTGAATAAAATTTTACTTGAAATATTGCTAGAATTGTTTGATTGTATTTCTTTTATTTACCATAATCAGCTTTAAAGTTAATTTGATACAAGCAAAAAACATAACAACATTTTTTCATATCATATTTTTGGATACAATTATGGTGAATGGTATATTTTCGGAACAAAACAGGCTGTTGTCAATAGTTAGGTCAAACGAATTCATAGCGAAAAAAGCTTATTTAGTGCACTAAATAAATTGTTTGTATAACATTTATAAATTCACGTAATATGCGAATGGTTGGGTTAAAAATTTAGACTATTTTCCAGGAATATTAATTTATCATTGTTGTAACAAGCAGATGACTTGTTTTTGTCCTATATTTTCGCATATAAAATGGTATAAAAATAAGTTTTTTTGTTCACAGATCAAACAAATTTTGTTCGGAAATCAATCTAAATGGAAATCGTCAATTGAAGGGCTTTTACGATTAATTTAATTGTTGAAAAATAATCTTGTCAATCATTAACATGAACTTTGTTTATCGAGCTTTGCTATTATTTGGAATAGGAATCGTTGGAACGGTATGCTCCAGAGATTAAATATATAATATTACACATCGAAATTTCTATTCAAAAGACAATATAAAATTAGAACAATCTTTCGGTCACTCTCAATTTTAACAATGTCAACAGTCGTTTTTGGCAGTAGTTTGATTTTTAGTAGTGGGTCAGGTGATAGGAAGTAATATTCAACTAACGCTAAGCTACAATTTGAAATGTGCAAGTGTAAGATAGTTGATAATATAATCAATTCAAATATATTCGGATAAAAAAAATACATCATTTTCCGTACGCATATAAAACTATAATAAACGATCAAAGACTAACACGCCGAAGTTTCTAAGTAAGTAGACAGCCGACAAAAACGTAAACAAAATAATTGAACAAATGAATGTCATTTCGGTTTCGTTAGACACAATATTGTCTGATTCGTGCCATATGAGACCTACTCCAATGATTCCTTTTCATATTTCGGAAAATTCAATCAGATTGATTGAACGGCATCTAACTCGTTTTGCTGATACACTGAAAATCTTTGAGTGGATAACTTGGCTGAATTACATCACGATTTCGAGCTGTCACAGAACATCACCACATTTAAAGCGCGTTTCCAAAGCGAAAATAATACCAAAATTACAGTATTACTTTTCCGGACACACCACTGTGTGTGGTAAAGGTATTGCTATCGGTCCAAAAATTCAAAACGCTCGGAATAAGTTTTCTATGCATTTTGAACCTAGAAAAAACGATTGCAACCATTCCCGGAGCAATTTTTTGTCCGTGAGTGGTTCGTTGTCCGTTGTACGTTGTACGTTGTACGCACAAATTTGTTAACACGATAACTCAAAAAATTGAGATTAGAATTGATTAAAAATGTACACACACATTGGCCTTCATTAGGAATAGAAACCTATTAATTTTCAGCCTAATCGGATAATTTTTAAGACTCCGAAAATCGACAATTTTGCAGGGGATGTAGTCCTAAATCTTATCGTAATGACTTAAAATTGTCTGTGATTTATTCTCACCGTTGCATGATGATTCGATAAGAAATAAACATAAATCCAATACAAATGCGTATCAATCAATGAAAAACCCGTAAACCCAAACAATCTCGGGAAATGTGCGGAAAAGTTAGTTTTACGTACGTAAGACCATTTATTTGTTTATATTTTTGAATTGAGCTTCCTCTCAGTACTCATTAGAAGTCATCGTTCCTGGCTCCGCTCTGGAGCCGGTTCCTCCTAAGCTGTTATTGCGTTAGTTCAGTAAATACTAGAGACCCAGATCGTTTAACCGAACTCGTCTTTAATCAAAATAGTGATTGAAACGCATATTATAATATGCTGCAAAAAAAAAATAGTAGTTCTGAAATTGGGATAATCTCAACTGGTTGTTGAGATCTGGGTCGATAAATGGGTGGAAGTGGCGAAAAAAATCAGCGAAGGATGACCTTGTTGACCCCATAGAAGCCACAAATGTAGACTTACGATGGCGTGTGAGCACTTTATATTTGTGCACGGTCGCCACCTTTCCAAAACCGTTCCATTTACTTGGATATCTCATACGGTTTTCGAGATATGGTCCGAAATATGAGGCAAAGTAGCAAAAATTGACTTTTTCCACATTTTTGGCCATATCTCGGGAACGCTGCTTGAATCGATCAAACTCTTGGGCTTTTTGGTACAGGGAGGCCCTATGCTAACACAAAATAAGCAATAGAAAATTGGAGCAAAAACTCTGCAGCATTGTGTTATGTATTCCATACGATCCGAAAATCACTCACTGAGACCTCGCTATCTATAAATCAATCAAAATCATTTTAATTTTTTTTCAATCCAAAATTTCCAGGATTTTCATTGAAATCCTCTATTCACATTTCATGGACTCTCATTTATAACATTAAAAAAAAAATCGAATTTGTAATATAACTTTCCATTGTAGATCAACGCAGGAAAAAAGCATGAAACTCCCAAGTTTCCTGAGAGTTCGTCACAATACTTGATTTGTAGACTTGAAAAGGACATCATAGGACACATTTATTCTGAGCAGCGTTTCGATCTTATTCGTTTTAAAGATACGATTGCGTCTCCAAAACACAAACAATCTGTCGATGATTTAATATCAGTCCTCGAAGAAAATAACGTAATGCATGAATCCTGGACCAAACCGATTTGCGGAATTAACAAGCAAATAGTTGCTTATTCTCAAGATTTTGCCAAACTTAAAATCTCGAAGAGTTTCAACTCTGACGTCGTGAAGAAAATATCGGCAATTGTGTCATTTGCAGAACAATTTCGACTGAAAACAGGGAGAACTTATTTACATAATTTCAACTACGCGTATCACCTCGAGAATGTTGTTCAAATCAAGACATTAAATGTTGCACAATTGAAAGCATTCAAAGATGTAATAGTGAACACGAAAAAGCATATTGCCAAAGCTGCTCGTGTTATTATTCCAGCATCCAACACATTATTCTCAACCTTGAAACAATTCATCGAAGCAACGCAAGGCATTGAATTGGCACTGCTTCATTTGCATGGAACTATTGGTTCTAAAGAGAAAATGAATGAATATATGGATGATTTGAACAAATATATCGCTGATTGTTTGGGCTTGATTCCTACGCTATCACAAAAACATTCATCCTTAGTCCTCGAAACCTTGGAAAGCTTCGTTGAACAAGATATTGCTGAAATCGAGCGCGAAGTGCATGCTGTTGATGAGATTTTAAAGAAACTCCCGAAACAAATTGAATCGGCTACACATGTACAGAATTCATTAGAGGCTACGTCAAGCAATATCAGTATTGAGAGTTTGTATTATTCCGTTGCTGACTATTTATCTGGATCAGATTCATTCCGGTCTTGTGTCAGTCGCGTTGGAAACAGATCCGGTTCAGAAACTTTCCGGTCTTGTACAAGTCATTTATCTTTATCGGATTCGTTTCGTTCCTGCTGCTGACTTGGAAACTGATTAACTGAACTTTTTTTTTTCATAAAATATTTGTTTCAAAAGATTTTTTTTAATCGATTGACCATACTGAGAAAATTTATTCAACCAAAATTTTGAGATTGCATTTATTATATTTGCAAATTTCTTCATAAACAGTTTTCATTTAAGGGCATGTTACAATCAATAGAATAATTCCTCGTGAACAGCAAAAAAAAAACACTGTGTATCACATTGAACGTACATAAATATTTTGCCAGTTAGAATTGATAACGAGGCCTGAATAGAACCATAAAATATTTAATAAATGCTTAAATTTTGTGTGTTTTCTTTACACAGTACAAAAATACCATCCGCCGTCATACGTATTTATGGCTGATGGAGACGCCCAGTCGTAAATACGTATGACGGTACATATTTTCAGCGGTTTTTAACAGATCGGTAGATAAGTCTTTGTCCAGACATATAGATGGCGTTAGTAGTATTAAATCCATATGGTTTTCAGTTAGTACCAACCTTCAAACGATTCGTGTCAAAATTTGAGGTGAAGATGGTACACATTATTTTTTATACACTAACATTAGTATGATTTTATAGCTTGAGTGAAAATTCTGTTAACGTTATATTTAAAATTTTTGAAATTACAAAATAATTCGCTTGTGATTACGCGTCAAGCGGACGATGCTTTGTATCTTCTCCTGTGTAAAGGGGTAGTGAATGTCGTTGGACCGCGCCATCTCTACGTAAACGATTGTACTTAACGCTTCAACATTTCACACCTTCCTCGCCTTCCCCTTCTTCAACAGCGAGTTTGACAGGCTCCGCATCTTAGCTGTCAATGTTTGAAGAAGGGGAAAAAGTGTTTACCATCCATAGACGAATGGTACAGAGGGCGCTGCTGTCAAGCTAAGTGTCAAACTCGCTGTTGAAGAAGGGGAAGGCGGGGAAGTTGTGAAATGTTGAAGCGTCCGCTTATAACGCGCATAGTGCTGGTGGTTTGTGATACAATGGAATTTCAAGTTTATTTAGTAAATAAAAACTCATGTTTAATATGTAGCATTCTATTGATTTCTTCGATCTCTATAGTCCTTGGATTGAAATCTCAGTGAGTGATGTTTGGTTTGTATGGAGAGATAAAATCGTTCTTTTAAGCACATACATTTGTATAATCTATTCAGACAAAATATTCTATATGCACACAATCAAATACTGGCGCGATTACATTTTATTTTATATTCTTGACTGACTTATCATTCCTGGCTTACTATAGTTTTCTCAAACAAAAAAGATCGATGAAATCAAGTTTGATTTCAGTCAACTATCTCACGAACAAATCGGCGCCAGTTTATATGTTGATGCTCTCCGTACAGTGTACATGTGTGTCACAAAAGAACATAAGTCAGCGCGAATACACGTACAGTCCATTTGAAGCAAATGTACATGTAGCACGTAGCGCATCTACTTAATACATCCATGTTATAAGATTACAGGGCCATATTACACAAAGCTTGAGAAAATCTAATTCTCAAAAAATCTCTTCAATGCCAAGCACAATATGCAAAAGAAAGATGAATTTAATAGAAAAAAGAAGACAAATAAATATATGAAAATAGGAGAAATTTTCATCTTTCTCTTGCACATAATGCTTTGTATTGGTAAAATATTTTGAGAATGAGATTTTCTCAAGTTTTGTGAAGTAAGGCCCAGAGTTCTCTGTTAAATTTGAACAATTCAACACTTTAACGGAAATTCAGTTCATTACAAATTTTTACGGTTTATCCGTAACCAACTTCACGTTTAGTTTTGAAGGTGCTTAAATTAAAAAATGAAATATTGAGGCTCATTTGAAAGACAATGAAACAAAAAATATATTTGAGTACTGCTGATATTTTCTTTGGTTCCTGTTAAAAAATAAAATTGTTCCACCCTGTTGACGAAATGTCTTACTTTCGAACAAGAGTCGTTAGACTTATGTACCATTCCACATGCAAATACCATGTTGAGAAAGAAATAAATTGAATTTGCGTGTGGAATGGTATATAAGTCTTTCGACTCTTGTTTGAAAGCCAGACTAATATATTTTGTCGATTAAAGTGTATTTATTTCAATTTTTGGATAAGCAGAATGAATATTATTTTTCATATAGTTTTAGTTGTTGGAATTGGTCTCTTTGAACCGGTATGATCTCGATAAAAATTCAACAAAATATTGAAATCTTGAAATGATCATATAAATAACTCTGTATAAAATGGAAATTTCTTTCTCACAGATCGATGCTGGAAAAAATCTTGCGATTCCTAAATTTCCTGCAATAACTTCGCAGTACTTGACATCCAAATACGAAAGGAATAATTTTATAAATGGCTATTTCTATCAACGTTACTATCTTATTTGTCTCAGAAATAACATCAAGTCGCCAAAACATAAACAATGTCTCACTGATTTGATTTCTGTTTTGGAGGAAAATAAAGCATTGTTTAATTTCTGGAAAAAGGCAATTTGTGACGTTAACCGGCGAATAGTGACGTATTCACAAGCATTGGCCAACCTCAAAATTATAGAAAACTTCAATTCAGAAGTTGTTCGAAAAATATCGGCAATTGCGTCATTTCCAGAACAGTTTCGTTTGAATACAAACATAATTGATACAACGCATATCCTTAATTTTGCCGAACATCTTGAGGAAGTGGTTCATATCAACGATCTAAATGATACACAAATAGAAGCATTCCAAGGCTTGATGTTGGACACAAAAAAACATATTACCGAGTCTGCCCATGTTATCAATACAGCCAGCAATCAGCTATTTGCAGCCATGGATAAATACATAAAAGTTTCGCGGGGATTAACTTATAAATTGTTTGAACTGCATGAAATCATAACTTCTAAACTGAAACGCAAATGGGATCGATGTTTCAATTATTTGAGCCAACATTTTGGTGAGTTCATATCTTTCGGAAAGTGGAAAGAAGTAAAAACAAAAATCGATGAATCTATGCATGATTTAAACATACTCATCGGTGAATGTATGGAAATTATTTCGACACCATCGCAAAAGGGAAATCTTGAAAGTATTGTCAGAAAAAGTATTTCTGATATTGAACATGAACTGCATGCTGCTGATGAGATTCTGAAGAAACTTCCAGGACGAATTGTATTGGCTATTAGTGCATCAAATTCACTCGAAGCTACCACAAGCGATAGCGGATCTGAAATTGTGCATGTCCATAGCTCTCGAAAAGACCACAAATCTGGATCAAATCCTACGCCGAATCATCTGGAAGCTACGCCAAGCGAAATACGTACTGAGAGTATGCATGCTCCTTTAAAAGACTACGCGGACGAGTTCAATTCGTTTAAGTCAGGTTTAAGTCGAAAAAAATCCGGCTCAGATTCCAGTTCATATTTTATGATATATTCCGATTCAGATTCCGATTCAGATTCCGATTCAGATTCCGGTTGAGATTCGTTGGGTTCATGTTTTTAATACTTCAAAACTGGTCAGGTGAAGAAAATGAAGAAAACATATCTACCTTTTTTCATTAAACATTTATGTATCCAAAAATACCTTCAAAAATAAAGCTTATTGACGCAATTTTTTCTGATCTACAATTTTCATTACTCAAATTGGTGCCGTAGCATTTTCTCATGCATAGAATGGATGCGCTATTTACACAATTAAAACCAAATATAGCGATACAATTCAAATTAAATTCATTCGGCACATTCTTATTCACTCTTTGTTTAATCATTTTTTAAGTCTCACAAAAATCCATGCATAACTGTGAGGCCTACGTTATCAGTTTCAAAAGAATGAAAAATAAAGAGAATACAAATGTGTCAAATGAATTTTGTTTTAATTTCGAGAATATATCATCTCTTTATTATTTGGTCGTTATTATTGTAATTTTTAATTAAAAGATGTTTTGTCATGAAAATGTATCTATTGACGGGATCTAGAAGCGGATCTGGTTAACAGACACAGTTGCAAAAATGTAGATATGTTTTTTATTGAAAAATTATCAAAAATAAAGAAAGTTTAGGGTGAAAAAATGCACACGCCCAGATCTTAGGTGTGGTCACCCCTGTACTAGCTACAGGATAGATACATAGTTACCGTTTTTAGAGTTTTTAGATTCCTGGAATTTAAGCTCATGTCAATTACAAATCTACGATGCACGGAAAACTCAAGCAAATACGTAGCAAGTGCGGTAGGCTCAGTTCATTTATTGAATTGTTGTTTAACGTCTGTAAACTCACATAAAACAGAACGTAAATAAAAATGTTATAGCTTTCTTGATGACTAGCTTGAATAATTCGAATATTTTCCCTGTATAGGTAGAAGCAATAGAAATATTTATTTCCAGCCATGCAAGCGTTTGTATGTCAAATGTTTTCGAAGTGGTACATATCATTCCAGTGAGATTTTTCAGCTCCTGTTCAAAAGTCAGACTAATACAATCTATTTTATCAATTTAAGAGTATTTATTTCATCAAATTTGTGTAAACATTTTGTCAATCAGTAAAATGAATATAATATTTCGAATATTATTATATACTGGATTAGGAATCTTTGTAACGGTATATTGTTTATTCAAATAAAAGTATTGAATACCCCCAAAATCATTCATACATTTGAATCAATTTCTTATAGATCAATGCATGGAAGAAACCAAACATTCCCGAGTTTCCAGAATTTCCTTCACAAAACCTAATTTCAAGAGTTGAATGGAATATCATTGCAAAAATCTACGCCCTACAACGTTTCGATCTGATTCATCTCAGAGATTCTATCACGTCCCCAAAACATAAACATTGCGTTGCTGATTTAATTGCAGTTCTCGAAGAAAAGCATGCATTGTATAGTCCTTGGAAAGAAGCAATCTGTGGTGTAAACAACAACATGGTTACTTATTCTCAGGCGTTTGCCCAACAAAGAATCATAAGGAGTTTCAATTCAAATGTTGTTAAGCAAATATCAGAAATTGCGTCATTTGCAGAACAGTTTCAAGTAAAAACACGGAGAATTTATACAATGCATAATTTTAACTACGCAAAATACATCAAACATGTGGTTCATATCAACGAATTTAGCAAATTACAATTGAATGCTTTTCGTGGCTTGATGGTAGAAACAAAAAAACTTATTGCCACCGCTGCACGTGTCATTGACTCAGCATCCCAACAGTTATACTCAGGCATGAAGAAATTCATTAAAGCATCGCAAGGCATTACTTCCTCCCTGAAGAAATTGCATGATACTTTTCCCTCTGAATCGAAAGGTATCAGAGAAAAAGTGGATAAATTTATAAAATATGTGCACAATTTTTCCGAAGAATATTTTGTGTGTGACACAGCGAAAGGTGTAAGAGCAAAAAGAGATCAGTATATGAATGATTTAAATAAATATATTGGTGAATGCACGCGAATAATTTTTTGGTTATCGCGAACGAGTTATTTTGAAAATACTGTCAGAAACAGTATCTCTCTTATTGAGCGCTATTTACACGCTGCTGATGAGATTATGGGGAACCTTCCAAAACAAATTGAATCGACTATCGTACAATATCCGTTACCTGCTACGGCAAATGTTTTATCTATAGAGAACTTATATTCGAAGGACTACTTACCCGGATCAGATTCATTTAAGTCATGTATAAGTCACTTTGAATCTGGTTCGGATGCATTTAGGTCTTGTTCTATCAAATTCGAACCTTGATCGGATGGACTTGCAAACACATCATAGCTGCGATTGACCTACGACTAGATCATAAAACTGATTTTCAGAAATGTATTTCTTTTGAACATTTGAAATATAAGAAAATGCTTTCTTTAGTAAAGTGTATTCTGACTTTAACTTCTACTTTTTCTTTATTTAATTTATAATTTATGACTATAATTTACAATGAATTTTACGGTTTTTCTGGCTAGAGAAAACCCCGTACCAAATCTCGAAATTGTTGTGTACAGTTTGTATCAGCAATCGATTGAATTTAGGGATATTCTTTAAACAGATCAATATTTGTTTTTCTTGTCTCTTTTGGAACAAGCAAGAAACATTAGAAATACATTTCAAAATATAACAAGGATGTTTTTAAAAAAATTCGTCAAAAAATTTGAAATTCGTTCAAGAAACTGTTTTATCGAAACGTTACTATGTTCCAACTATTATAATATTTCTTTGACGTCCTATCGTGCACAATTGCTGCTTCTCTTCACTCTGGGGGCTAGACACTGATTTAAGTATATCTAATATGGACATCGTTTATTTAGTTTCCATATATTGAGCATAGTAGCTTCTATATTTCCTGTGCTTTGCTGCGTATTCCAGAATTTAAACAAAACACGCTTATATTCTGCGTAATATCCATTACGAACCAAATATTTTGCCAGAAAATATAGAAATATGTATTTCTAATGCGCATTAATTTCAAACTAATGTCTTCATTTTTCAAGTATTTTACCGTTCCGTTGAATTTGTATTCAATTGTGTATGTACACTTTCAAAAATCTAATACTTCATTCAAAGGCATGTGTCTATTAAACGCAAGTTAATTTAAATTTGTATATAAACCGACATTAAATGTCAATAAACCAAATATCAAACTATTGTTTGGTTTGCCAGTTTGAAGAATAGTTTGACATTTGGTTTATTGACATTTTACGCCGGCTTACCTACAAATTTAAATTAACTTGCGTTTAATAGACATATGCTTCTAAATGAAATACTAGATTTTTGGCAATGTAGATTCAAAAACGCGCAGAAGGCAGAGATTTTCAGTTTGAAGCATTTCTACTGATCTTCTTTGAATGCGCTAATTTTATTTTTATTTCATTAAACGTATAGAAAAGCATAAGATACACGTAAGTATACAGCAAATGTCACCATACGAATCGTACTATTTTATGCTGATCCCAAACACTAGCAACTTGTGTAAAGCTGTATACAATTGCAATGAATCACGATCGATCGTAGCTACCCCTAGCTTATATGCAAAATTATCTCAAGTATTTTTGCGTGTGAAATGGTATATAAGTTTTTCAGATCTTATTCGCAAGACAGACTCATATATTTTGTTGAATAAAGTGTATTTATATTATTATTACTGGGAAATAATTCAGTTTATCTGTAAAATGAATATTGCAGTCCGAACACTACTAGTTGTTGGAATCGGAATCTTTGGAACGGTATGATCTGAGCTTCTATCAATCTTAAATTCTAATTGATATTTTGGAATAATATCATTTTTATTTTGTAGATAAGTGCGGGATGGAAGTCTGAAAAATGCAAGAGGAAGCCAAAAATTCCCAAGTTTCCTGAATTTGCCTCTATATTTTTGACCCCTCAAATTGAACAAGATACCATAGGGCGAATCTTTTTCGCGCAACGTTATGATCTTATTCGTCTTAAATATACTCTCACATCCGAAAAACATATGGAATTTATGGATGATTTAATTTCAATTATCGCAGGAAGAAAAATTTTGCATACTTCCTGGAATGATGCTATTTGTGGAATCAACGACCAGATAGTTGCTTATGCGCAAGCTTTTGCCAATCTTAATATAATACCCAGTTTCGACTCGAATGTTGTAGCAAAAATATCGGCAATATCGTCATTTGCAGAACAATTTCATTTGAAAACAGAGAGAATCTATACTACAAATAATTTTAACTACGCCAGCTTCCTCCTGAATGATATTTCCATAGATGACCTTGAGGATAAACAATTAGAAGCAATTCATTGCTTGATGGAGAGCACAAAAAAGAATCTTATCGATTTTGCTTATGTTATTGATATGGCAGCCAACCAAATATTCCAAACTTTAAGCAGATTCATTGAAGCTTCACAAGGCATTGCATCCACGTTGTTTGAATTGCATAAAACCATTTTTCCTAAGGCGAAAATCTTCGGACCAAAAACTTTGAACACTTTTGACAAGCATTTTGGTAGCTGCATGACATTTGGATTTTTGAAGGGTGCCCCATCGAAAATGGAAATCCAAATGGATAATTTAAACACACATATCGAAGAGTGCTTGGAAATATTTGGTATGCCATCACAAAAAAAAAAATTAGAAGACACTGTGAAAAGAAGTATCTCTGATATTGAGCTCCAATTGGACGCTGCTGATGATCTTTTCAAAAAACTTCCAAAACAAATGGAATCGGCTATTAATCAACTGGGTTCATTGGAGGCCATACCGGGCGATTCCAGTTCTGCTTCGTTTAAATCTTGTTTTAGTCGATCGAACTCCGGAGATTCCTTTCGTTCTAAAAGTTGACCTGCGACAAATGTTGGGTGATTAAATTATTATTATTGATTTCCATGAATGAGAACAGAAAATTACCTGCAAAAACATTTAAATTGTATGAGAATGGAAACAATTGAATAAAGTTCATAAATAATATTGAACATTGATTGAATTGACGTTGTTTATTTTATTTATCATTAAATACAAATGTGAAAACTTGAATAAATGAAATTATAAATTATAAAACAGTGTACTTTTTCAACATAAAAATAGGAAGAACAATATCTATTTATCTAAAATGCAATACACATGATTCTCAGTATAAATAAAGGGAATTCTATTCCAATATTGCATAAGTAGGGAAACTTTTGGACTTCCAGAAAATGTGCGGAAAAGTTAGTTTTGCGTTAGAAAGAATTTTTATTTTTGGTTTCTTTACATAATGAAAAAATCAATGAGCGCAATCAATAACATATGCGGCTCAAAATTGATGCGTACTATTTGGTGTTTGTTATTCGCTTGCGGTACGAGAATTTACCTCGAAAAGAGGTTATTAATTTTTACTTGTTTTATCAGATCCAACGGTGCGAAACGACCATACGAACGCAGTGGGGCGTGTATTCTTGTCGCTAGGGGAATGCAATTGTTCAGTTCACAATTTCATCAAGATAGATTGGTTACATTTTCAAAAGTTAATTGGTTCCTAACAATTCAATCTGAATTGAATAAAATTGATTTTTCGAACTCATAAATTGACAATATTCGTTTTGCAAAGTTTCGAACGCTAGAACCATCAAATTTGAACAAATTCCATGAGTACTGCCATTTCAATTTCATGCGAATACGTTTAGTTTGAATCCCCGCGAATTTATCACACTTATCTTTTTCAATTTTCGAATGAAAACCTTAATTTGTTTCTATCGAAATGATATTTCACTCAATCCCATTCATTGAGCAAATCGACCGGTTTAGCACCAACGAATCAAATTAAATGGGTGAGAATGAAAACCGATCTCTAACTATTGTGAAAATTAAAATGAGGGTACAATAATTAGAAGACAAAAATGAGACCGGATTTTTTTTTGAATCAAAAATGTGACCAGGAATTTTTGAAGAATAAAAATGAGCCCGGAAAATATGGAGATAAAAATGAGACAAGCGGTAAAAAAATGCTGGGTCTCATTTTTATGCTCACTTTTTTCTGGTCTCATTTTAATTCTCACAATAGTTAGAGGTTGATTTTCATTCTCACGCATTCAATTCTATTATTATTATTGTAAGTTCAATTAAAAAAAAATCGGAACCTAATATTATAGCGGTTTTCAGCTCAGACGTTGTTTAGCAAATATCGGAAATTTTGTCATTTGTAAATAAAATATTTTCATTTTTAAACAAAGAGTATCTATATTATGCATAATTTTGATGCCAACAATCTAAAAACTACACAAACCAATTTTTATTGTGGATATCAATGTGGGTAACAATGAGTTAGTTTATTCCATTTTGACTGAAACGTTTTAGTGGCTTATTTGCCCACTATTTAATTCACTACCATTCCAATTCGATGAAACTATGCAATAATTGTTCCACTCATAACATCTTTTACCTCATCTAGATAAAAGTTTCGAAGACTGCCTTATATTATCTATCTCATCTTTTTTTTATTTTTTTTATCTCATCTGAAAAAATTCAGATAAAACAGAACGTTGTTTGTTTCATGTACGTAAAACCATCTATTTATTGTATTATTTATTGAAATTCGGCATTAATTTATTCATAAAATTTCTGTTCTGTTTTAACAGCGAACAACTTTTTTTCCAAATGTTCGAAAAAAATGTGGTTCAAACAACGTATATGGCTGTGAACGATAACGGTGGAATGAACGATTCACCAAATATTTCTACGAACCTGTTTTCGTTGGTAAATACGAATCGGAAATTGAAGAAATTAAAAAATATGTAAATAAATTGCAAGATGTTCAAATGCTTCAGATAAATCGGGCGATGCGCAATATACGATAAACGATCTTCTAATCTCGGAAAATCACATAAAACAAAAGTTTTATTGATTGCCCTGAATAGGAATCCAATGAATTGAAATTAAATCAACACCACAAAGCGATTTTAACGCCAAAAATACATTTGCAAAATTGCACGTCCTTAATGATCATATGTTTTAAGTCAATGATTCTTGCCCAGCATACTGATTCCACAACAAAATCTGTTGATATCAAACATTGAGCATTTCTCATCAATTTGTATATCAAACTCACTAGTATACGATATATGAATCGGTGGAAGGAAACATGCCTTCAAATCAGATGGGAAAAATACTGAAGATTTAAACAGTTTCGAAAGAATAATGCACCCAAAATAACATGGAAATAATTGTGAAGCATAAGCTTTATGTAAATGCAATGCAAAACATGTTTAATTTTTATTATTGGGTGTGTGAATTAATTTTTAGACTTTTTTTTATAAAAAAGCAATGTTTATTATTACTAGATAACGATACAGTATATTTTATCCAATATATTCGCCATCGTTAGATATGACTTCCTGCCATCTCCTGGGAAGTTTGTGGATTCCGCGTTCGAAGAAGTCTCCATCTTTTCCAGCTATCCAGCCATCGATCCAATTTCGCACTTCTCCGGCGTTTCGGAAGCGTACGTCAGCCAGGCCCATTTGCATTGATCGAAACAAATGGTAGTCGGAAGGTGCTAGGTCTGGAGAATACGCAGGTTGTATAAGCCGATCCCAACCGAGTTGCTCTACCTTGTTTTGAGCGGTTTTTGCACGATGTGGTCTGGCATTGGCATCATGAAACAAAACTTTATAGCTTTTGTTCGCTATTGCTGGCCGTTTTTCGTCTAATGCACGTGCCAAATTGCCCAGTTGGCGTCGGTAGCGATCACCTGTAACCGTTTCATTTAGATTCAACAGCTCATAATACACCACACCTTTTTGGTCGCACCAAATGCACAGCATAACCTTCTCGCAATGAATATCTCATTTTGGCTGTGACGGTCCTGCTTCGCCTGGATCAACATACGCTGCCTTACGTTTGGGGTTTTCGTAATAGTCCCATTTTTCATCGCCAGTAATAATTCGATGCAAAAAACTATGTTTTTTGTACTCAGCAAGATTTTTTTTGCATGCTTCAATTCGTGCTCTCAATTGATTTTCGGACAGTTGATGTAGGACCCATTTTCCTAGCTTTCGAATCTTTCCCATTGCGTGCAAACGATGAGAAATGGTTGATCGGTCAACGTTTAACTCCATTGCAAATTCTTTTTGCGTTTGACATGCATTTTCATCCAATAATGTTTGTAATTCGGCATATTCAAACTTTTTTGGCTGACCTGGCCGTTCTTTGTCTGTCAAGTCAAAATCACCACATTGGAATCGATGAAACCAATTGAAACAGCTTGCTCTCGATGGAGCTTGATTGCCATAAGTGTCAGAAAGCAATCGGTGAGCTTCAGCGGCAGTTTTCTTGGAATCAAAAAAGAAAAGAAGAACCCCTCGAAAAAACAACTTATCACGATCCATTTTAAATCGATTACAATAAAATGACGCAGTATGAAAAATAGAACTTTCTGCTCTGAATTAGATTGACAAATGTGACAGCTACAAAATGCAATTAGAATTGCTTGTCAAACTATACGCAATCTCACGTAGCGACAACTAAATGTCGAGTCTAAGAATTAATTCACACACCCAATACTATGATGCATTATTTCTCATCTTATCTGAGGGTAAGTTTTCTTCCCACCGATTCATCTATGCAACGGATATCTTATATCATGATTTGAAATAATCTTTTTGGAAGCATGACTAGAATAAAGTATACATTGATCCTTCACATTATTTTACTCAGTTTCAGGCATAAAAACTGGGAATCATAAGCCATATATCATTTATTTATATGTGATTTTAGTTTGAGAAAATAAAAAGCAATTGGTGATGTCAAGCTCTCTTTTAAATAAAAAGAAATCGGAATCGAATTTTGAATTGTTTTTATTGATAAATGACTGAAATTGACCGAGGAATTTTATTTATTGTCAAATATTTTCAATTTTTTCTTTTTTTGTTGTTGATATTTTTCAAAAGGAATTGAAAACTATAACTATTCATCAAAAATTATTTTATAGCTTTTCAAAATATTCGCAATGAATATTCGTCAACACATTATTATTTGCATGCGCACAATCCAATCATCAAAAAAAAAAATTCATTCCGAAAGTGATAGTTTTTGAACGGTATTTGAATTGGAAAACAAATATATCTACATTTAAAGACTGAAACTGAAATATTACTCTTTCGAGTGTGTCAGAAAAGAAGTTTTCAAACAGAACTTTGACAAGTATTGGTGAGTCATATTCAACTTTGGATCGCAATGATAAATTAACGCAAAATAATTTGAAACAACTGTACAAAAAGTTGCTTTTCAGAATGGTATTATTTTATGAATATCTGAGAATGAAAGTGAGACCTTAATTCGCAACATATAGAAATGCAACTTAAAACAAAAAACATTTCAAAGTAGAGCATCGATATCAAAAATGTTCAAAGTGTAACATCGAATGAGACATCTATTCAAACTATGTCGATCTCCATGTTGCATTTCAAAATGTTTCGATTTCGGTGCCACACTTGTGAATGTCTCCATTTCGATGTTACACTTTGAAATGTTTCTGATTTTTTGTTTCATTTCTATATGTTGTGAATTAAGGTGTCACTTTCATATATACGAATACAATCTGCTTCTTAAATATTCCAAACACGTATGTATATAATTACGCTATTGATTTGAATGCCAAATATTTTCGATCGTTCGTATATGTAAGCGCACGAGGCAGACAGACATATTCAGTTTATTGCAGAGCGTTTCTTCTTGCATATCATAAAATGAATATTATTTTTCGGACTATAATATTTGTTGGAATCGGAATCTTTGGCCCGGTATGATTTGAATAAATATTGAAGAAAAATATAAAAAACCTTGAAAAAATCCTCCAATATATCCAAGTGATAAGTGATTAACTTGAATCAATAATCTTTTTTCTCATAGATCATTGCAAAAAAAATGGATGCTAAGCCCATTTTTCCTGCGTTATCTTCCCATTTTTTGATTTCTGAAAGTGAAAGGAACGGCATTGAAAAGATGTATTCCATTCAATATTTTAAGTTCAATGACTTAAAAAAGTATGCCAACTCCCAAGAACATCTAAAATGCATCGATGAAGTGACATCAATTATCGATGCAAATAAAGCATTGGATGATTCCTTGTACAAAATGATTGGTATTAACCACGATTTAGTTGGATATTCTTCCCATCTTCTTACTATCCAAGGCTTCGATTCAACCGCTGTCAGTTGTTTGTCTAAAATTGCGTCATTTGCGAGTCAGTTTCAATTAAAAAGAGAACACAGTTTTGCCAGAGCATTCAGTGGTATATACTTTCAAAAATTACACAGCATATTCCGTATGAGTGATCACGTTGCGAGCGATACGAAAATAAAAGCATTCGAAGTCGTGATCATGGAAACGAAAAAGCATATTTTGGACTCTGCGCGTGACATTGCTGAGTCAACCCGAAAATTATTTGCAACCATCAAAAAGTTCTCCCAAGCATCGCAAGGAATTATTTTGAGCCTGAGTCAATTACATGACACAATTGGTTCAAAAGCGAAAGATGTCAAAAAAAAACGAATAGAATATTTAATATTTTTGAATGAAAAAATCAAAGAATGTCAGGAAGTAATGTATATACAAAATATTGAAGATATCGTCAAAAATTCTATTTCAGAAATTGAAAACAAATTTTATCGAATGGAAAGGATTCTGGACCAAGATTTGCAACGATCAGGGACACTTTTTAATTCACAGAAATAATTGGAGACTTCAACAAGTGGTGGCAGGGACTAGAGTTTGCGTGATTCTTCAAAAGTCTACCCATCAAATAAACTAAATTAAATAACTATTCAACAAACATTTTTTCATTAAGCATGTAAAATTTATAACGTTGTTTTCTGAATAAATGTTTAAAATATAAAAATGTAATTGTATACTTTATTATTATTACACACTTGTCCCTTAAAATTGTTGTAATTAAAGTGTCGGAAGATATATTTGCGACATCCACATTGATAAATAAAAGATATAACATAGCACTTATTAAAATAAGCTGCATCAAAGTGTCAACTTTAATAAGAGCTTTGGGAATAGCAATCAAAATTTATTGAGCTGGGTAATTTTTTTGAAATGTTTTTATGTGACCATCAACGGGCAGATTGCATTTGAGTATGTATACATATAAAGTATATTTTGAATATAGCAGAACTTCCACTTGGCATCTGTGTGAAATTAAGCTTCGTGTGACAACACGATCGGCTCACTCAATACCATGTTATTGTTGAAAACACATTCAATTCATCACTTTCAACTTTTGTGGTGTTTTGTAAAAGAATTTTGATCGGTCCAACAAATTCAAAACACTCGAAATGATTTTTCTATGCGTTTTGAACCTAAAAAACGATTGCAACCATTCTCGGGCGATTTGTTGTCCCTGTGTGGTACGTTGTCCGTTGTCCGTTGTCCGTTGTCCGTTGTACGTTGTCCGTTGTACGCAAGAATTTGTTAACACGATAACTCAAAAAATTGATATTAGAATTGATCAAAAATTTACAAACGCATTGAACTTTGTTAGAAATAGAAACCTATTAATTTCCAGCCCAATCGGATAATTTTTTCGGGTACCTCTAGTGGAGTCGAATCAATAAATGGGCTGTTTTTCAATATAATTAAGAAACATTTGTATGGGGACTATGTCTAGTTCGCATTTTATCATAATAAAACTTTCAGAATATTATTTTTTTATGAAAAAAAAAAGTCATGCAAAATCTCAAGTCATTCCAATGAGATTTAGGACTACCTCCCCTGCAAAATTTTCGATTTTCCGGGACTTTTCGCGGTCAAAACGAAATATTTGTATGGCGACTATCTTTATTTCAATTTGTATCCTATTGAAACTTTCAGGATATTATTTTTTTATGAAAACCAAAAAGTCACACAAAATTTCAAGTCATTCTGATGAGGTTTAAGACTCCTTCCCCTACAAAATTTTCAATTTTCGTGGTCAAAATTCAAATTTTGTCATTAAATTGAATGAAATATTTTTGATTTTCTATTCTGTGTTAATTTCATCATTTTGAATGCTCATTAACTTTTTAACAAAAATATACATAACATAAATGTAGAACCATATCTATCGTTGGCATGAATTAAAAGTTCAGTTCAGAGTGAACTAATTCGTAATTGTTATTACCAATTCAAAAGCAGCGAACGTTTGTTGGAGTAAAAATTATTATAGAAACTGAGATATTTATTTCTTTTTTTCAATTAAAATTTAAATTTAAATTATATGATGTGTAATGACTCGAAATTCGATCTCAACGTAATGACTTGAAATATTTTGTGATTTATTCTCAAATTTGCATGATGATTCGATAAGAAATAAACGTAAATCCAATACAAATGAGTAAGCCCAAACAATTTCGGGAAATGTGCGGAAAAGTTAGTTTTACGTAGTAAGACCATTTATTTGAAATGTGCTTTATACACTGGGGGAATAGAGATTACCGACACTCACATTAAAAAAAAAAAAACATAAAAATGTGAAAAATTTCCTTTTTTTTTATTTTTTAAAACATTTTATTAATAACTTATTACATTTACATCACAGAAAGAGTTTTTTAAGAGATACGAAATCATAATATTCTACAAAACTAAAGAAAACATCAGTGCGCTCAACTTCGTAGAACATTGTGATTACGTATCGCTGTTCTTTATTTTTGTTACTGCCGCGTCTTGTCTTCTTACGTTTGTGTAAAATTTTTGCAAAGCTGTCCACTTCGGCTGTTTCGAGTGTTTTTGCAGCAGTACGTTCATGAGTTACATAAACTTTCGTAATAATGCATTGCTATCCCTCGCATTCGCTGTGCTAGCTGGAGCCGCACTAGCAAGTGAGTTAGCTGTACCTCCAAATAAGTTGTTTGTGGAGGATTTCTTGGCGTTACCGCTTGGTGTGCTTTTATGAATATCGTCATATATTTTCGTGTTACTAAGCGCTCTGACGGTCTTATAATGGTATTTTGCTGGATGGGTTTTGTCGGGCTAGAGTTTATCTCTAGATTTAACAGCTAATTTTGTTGTGAGTTTGCTGGCTCATGAGTGTCCGAGTCCATTTGAACTTCTTGCACATATTAACATAGAACAGGATCTAATTGCGAACACAAAAACCGACTTTAACAGACAAGTACCTTTACTTATGAGTTTAATCTCTTTTCTCGTCAAAAAATTGCATATTCATTTCATTTGCGTCAAAAAATTGTTTTCTGACAAAGTCTCGTTTCATATCAAATTTAGCGTATATATTCCAGCGATTTTTCTATTTCCTTTGGCAAAAATATACATATTGAAGTGTGAGCATCTAGATTAGGTGGCTGTCATTTGTCTCATTTGACATTTCATTTGCATACTGAGGATACAACTCAACCGATATGTCATGTGACGAGTAACCACCAATGAGCATCGGTTTAGTTGATCTGCCTCAGTATGAGTGTGTATCAGTGTGTAACAGAGTGATTCACTCACGTATTGGTAGCGTCACTTTTGAATACGATTTAGCATTAT
The DNA here is from genome assembly GCA_028476595.1 of Obolodiplosis robiniae. Classification (NCBI taxonomy): domain Eukaryota; kingdom Metazoa; phylum Arthropoda; class Insecta; order Diptera; family Cecidomyiidae; genus Obolodiplosis; species Obolodiplosis robiniae. Next base: position 13,647,678 of record CM052014.1, on the reverse strand, counting down.
AGAGTTTATTTTATTGAAGTTGGACCATCACAGAAGATAAATTTTAATTGCTATATTTGTCAATAAACTACGGCAATTATTATAAAAAACGAAGTATATACATAATATTTTGAAAAACAATCTTATTTTTTTCGAAAACTACTTCGCTAAGGTGCGAAGACATCCAAAGAAAATGTTTGTGGAATTGTTTGACAAGAAAATTCGAGCAATTTTTACTTTTCACAAATGTATTTTTGTTTGTAGAAGATTTAACACGTTTTTAAATAAAATAAAATATTCATCAGATCACAGGTTTCGTGCTTCTCTAGTTGACACAAAGGTAGGAATCATGATTGTTTGATGTTTACACGCTATTCGAGCGCCTTTTACGTTTGTAGCGTTTCTCTCAACTAGCAATACAGGACTAGTTCGAAACGTGTGGCAGAAATTGAAAAAAAAAACACTACATTGCACATTGGCGCTAGTGTTCTATTCTTGATAGTCTATTAACATGTATTTATATGTAAAGGTAGAAGATGATGCCGGGCTGTGAGTTGACAGCCGTCAAAAGCTGACATATTCAATATTGGAAAAAGATTGAGTAGCTGTATTAAGGAGATTACCTGATCGGAACTTTCGAATCGGAAGTATTCAAAAATATATGTTGGAATTCGGTCAGTTAAACCAGAGCTATGCAGCGTACCAATATGTTTAGTGAATCGATTCAAAAATAATCAAATATGCCATAACATGTATGTATTTTAGAACTTTTATTCAGAAAACCTTCATTACAAATATTACATATTTTACGAGAACATGTTAAAGATGATTTATTTGTAAAATTTTCATCAGGATTTCGTATTCGATTCCAATAATATTGAAAAAGACTTTAACGAATCTGATGCGGGTGGAAACACTTGTAAAGTTACGAAAGCTCTAGTTCGTGCTACCAGTTGTTGAAGCCTTCAATTGTTATAGTGAATTAATAGGTTGAGCTGCACGTTGCAAATCTTGATCCAGAATCCGTTCCATTTTAAACAATTTATTCTCAATATCAGAGATGCATTCTTTGACGGTATTTTCAACAGATGGTGTAGAAATAACTTCCAAACATTTATTAATATTTGTTTTCAATTGTTGTATATACTGTTTCCTTTTTGCTTTGACATTTTTCGATTTCGAACCAATTGTTTCATGCAAGTGAAGCAGGCTCAAAGCAATTCCTTGTGATGCTTGAGAGAACTTGGTCATGGTTGCAAATAATTTTTTGGTTGGCACAGCAATATCATGTGCAGAGTCTTTAATGTGCTTTTTTGTGTCCATTATCAAAACTTCGAATGATTTTAATATTGCATCGCCCGGAACACCATTCATACGAACGATTCTGTCCCTATATACATGGACACAATTTCTTGCAAAAGTGTGCTCTATATTCAAATGAAACTGTTTCGTAAATGACGCAATTTTAGACAACAAACTAACAATGGTTAAATCGAAGCCTTTGATAATAGTTAGATGGGAAGAATATCTTACTAATCGGTGATTGATACCAATCACTTTGAAAAAAGAATCATCCAATGCTTTATTTGCATCGATAATTGAAATCAAATCATCGATACATTTCAGATGCTCTGGGGATTTGACAATATTTCTAAATCTATTCATAATAAAATATTGATCGGAATACATATTTTCAATGTGGAACCTTGCACTATCAGAAATCAAAAATCGTGAAGAAATTTCGGGAAATTGGGGTTTAGCTTTCTTCTTTCCTGCAATGACCTATAAGAAAAAAGAATATCAATTCAGGTTTATCACTTATCACTTGGATCGATTAGAAGATTTTTCAAAGATATTTTATATTTTCTTTAAATGTTTATTCAAATCATACCGCGTCGCAGATTCCGATTCCAACAAAAATTACAATTACTATCGTTCGGAAAACAATATTCATTTTTTGATATGCAAGAAGAAACGCTCTGCAATCGACTGAATATGGCAGTGTGCTTCGATAGCTTATAATATACCAACAATAGAAAATATTTGGCTTTCAAATCAATAATTCAAATCGTAATTATATGCGTATATTTTAATTGCATAAAAAATTATGCAGCTGAAATATTTGAATGACAAAACAACTTGCCGTGAATTTATTCCATTTCCAAACAACAAGAACTGCGTTATAGTCATGTGTTTTTTTTTCACAAATTGAAAATTCGATAACTTCAAAGTCAAGAGAAAATATTGTCGAGAAAAATTAAAATGTAAAATTTAGACGAGGTTTGATGTTTAATAACCTTGCTTTTTTGTTGAGCTCGCCTACAAAATTGGTTTAGACGGTTGTCCAAGCGAGTGACGCAAGCACCCCAAGTGAAAAAATTGCCTATATGTAAAGCAAATTTTTATCAGGAGTTCGAACGATGTGAAATTCAGGTATCATTGTATTATCTATTTATGAAAATTGGAAATTTGGGGTTAAAATGTTGTTTCATTCTGAGTTTACATGTCAAGACGTTTCTAACGCCATTGATCATTGGAATCGGACTATCCGTTGAAAAGTGGCTATCACATGGTTCCAATTTTCCCTATTAGCCCCTTATAATGATGATTTGTTATGTGTTTTTGTTTGCTTGTTTGCTTGCTTTACTTTTCTGCGATTCAGATCAAAATTTCAAGGCTGCAAGTTTCTCAAAAATAAGAACTTTTTGTTCTATAAATTTTTGATGGCCTGAGCCGAACGACTCGATATACAGAAATCATAGATATACTGAGAGAATTCTAAAAAATAAATCCTCAATATGCACAGCTTGGATGAGTGCTATGGGCAAAAATTTGGTCAATCATATCAACAAATAACTCTACCTTTCAATATTTTAAGTTGATCAAAAAACAGGATCAAAATTTTGGAGACAAAAATTATTGTTGTATATGTCACATCTCGGAAAATACTGGTTCACAAAATATGGCGGTTTGAATGAGAAATTACCCACAATATTCGAACAATTACAAACCTATAAAAATTTCAAAAACATGTCCTCAAACAAAACATATTACGTTTAAACAATCAATAAAAAACAAACGAGTGAAATTCGCCTAGCATACAATCGATGTGTGTGTTTAATGTTTTCTGAAACAATTTACAATAAACGAAACGAATACACAAAATAAGCGATCGCCAAACAGAAAATATTGATATAAAAAAAACCTTTTGTCGAGGTGAAATCCCGTTTCGCAAGCAAATACAAAACACAAAATTATTAATATCAAATTTTGTGCCGCAAAAAAGTTGCTTAAAACTTGTGCATATTTTGCACTTGTTCCCAAAAGCAAAACATATCTCAATATTTGTATTCGATTGTGGACCTAGAATTCAGTATTTTATTTGATCTACGGTATAATACAGTTCTGAAAAGTAAATTTTTGTACAGGTGTTGCGAATTATTTTGCGTCAGGCAAATTTATGTTGCGTTCCAAATTTAAATACGGCCTTTCCGTATTCTCCAAAAATAAAAAGTCTTACATCCGTAAGGTAAATTTTTCCTGTACAACTCTAGTCATTCATATAAAAATATTCATTTGGAGCCTGAAGGGAGTTTGTCGTAAATTTCATCGGAATGACTTGAAATGTTTTGTAAAATTTTTATAAAAATAATGATATTCTGAAAATGTCATAATGATACAATATGAAGTTAAATTCCCCATACAAGTACACATACTATCCGGATGAAATTGATCGTAAATGAACGCGCAAATAGGTTTGGTCATAAATTGAAGGGTTTTTCAATATAATTAGGAAACATTTGCATGGGGACTATGTTTAGTTGGTATTGGAAACTTTCAGATTCTAATTTTTTTTGTGAAAAAAATAAGTTGTGACAAATTTCAAGGCATTCCAATGAGATTTAGGAGTGCCACCCCAACAATCTTTTCGATTTTCGAGGTCAAAATGAATATTTTGAACTGGAAGTAATCCTAGTTTTTGCCCGAATGACTTGTACATTTGTGCAATTTCATTTTTTTCAAGAACAAGATTTTGAATGTTTCCAAATGATATGATGTGTAATAAATATAGTCCGCATACACATTTTTCGCTTCCACCTCGAGAAATTTGGATTCACCACGAAAAATTTATATATGGATTGTAATATATTATTTATCTATTTATTTAACACCACCAAGAACTGGCTGAATTAAGTACAGGGCAAAAAAGCGCCGAGCCTCGTCAAAAACCTGATTTTTCCTTGCGAATAATCATGGGTGAGGTTGCCCATGAAATTACATTTGACTTCTACAATTGTCTTTACAAATAAGTGAATCACAGTTGATTGTGGAGATCAGAAGTTTGTGTGAGTGCTCGCGTCAGGTCTCCTCGTCTCATGAAACATGTAATAGAATCATATCATCAATTTGGTAGTATTCAAATTCTCACGAGCGAGAACTTATACGAAAGTGTTGCTTGGACAAAATTTGGTGAGAACTGGCCAGTATATGAGTGTTTATCAGCTATTGTGCCAAGTCATGAGCCTCAAATATGCAGTCATTCGTGTTACGGATGGATGTGATGAGTGGAGCTCTACTCCTCGTGCTCAGTAGTTCATCCGATATTTTGTTTGCAAATTTACATATGTTCGGCAATGGTGCTGACAGTGCTATGCTAATTTTAGTGTCGTTTATTTTATCCATTTGCATTTTGCGTTAGACACAATTGTTTTGATTGACTGTAACTGAATGTCTTACAGACGAAAAATTTGTGCTGCCGTTTAGTAAGTATGTCATAAAAGAATATGAATGAAGCACATTTAGTTTACATTGTGTCATTATGAAACTTTTGATGAAAAAAATGAGTCACACAAAATAATTCAATTATTGAAATATTATCGATTAATGCAGATGAAATGTTTTTAAAACGAATGTGCAAGGGATGCATGACATTGATTACATTGCGGAAAAGTTCATCTCGCGAATGTCAGACTCTCTACTTTATATCAATTTATCAGCGCTTGAAGCCGTTTTTCGAAATTCGGACGAACTTCCGATAGTTTTCATGCCAACGGAAAGCGCGCATTTTGAAGTGAGTGATGAGAATAAAAATAATCAGTTGATTGATGTGATGTGTGAGAGCTCGCATTGGCGTGATGAAGAACAATTTTTTGCCTAGTAATATTTTTTATCATTCCACAAAAGACATCCGGCAAACAAATGGTTGAATGCCATTCAGAAATAACGAAAGAACAAAAAATGTGTGGAAAAATGTCAATGATCGAAATGGACGTCATCCACAGAATCAATTTAGGAATGAAAATAGTCGAAATTTCCAAGCATATCGATCCAACGGATTTTAAAATAACTCTTAAATGTTTTTTTTTGGTGCCAAAACCAGCAGTGAATAGTCATCACATAATTACCCCTCCTGACATTACAGAACAAAAGCCAGAGTCTGAACAGTTGCAACAAATTTAACCAGCATCAGGCCCATTAAAAATGTCATCCCAGCACCAATTATTTCCAGGTAATTTATTCAGTGTATGTTCTCGACGAGCGAGATTGAATACTCGAAGCCAAAGAGTATAAAACATCCCCATGGGGATCTGCAAATCAAATTTTATTCAAACATCCTGAGATTATCGGCAAACGTCATGCATTTCCTGTTGAAGTCCTGATTCTTGATGTGTGAAACACACAACAACGTCTCAATCAACTCGATTATTGTGTTTCTAGTGAATTTTAACGTCTGCAGATGCATCGGGCGGAAACATTAGACCAATACCGATGCGAGCGCCCTTCAATTCAATGGACAAATCCATGCAATTTAACTATTAATTTCTAATCAAACGCATGATATTTTGATGTCATTGCCACCCCTGTTCAGAAGTGATAGATCTGAATACGCAGAAGATGAACGACATATGAAAGAATTAGGAGGTGGTTGCGTTATTTTTGCCTTTGACAAATCAATGAGTGAACAATAAATTGGAATTGGCGAACAATGAGTAAAAAAACTCATCCTAGTTGAACGAATCACTACTAAACGGCCCGAATCACTCATCGCCTTTGAAGCCAATATGACTGCTTTCAAATCAGTGCTTTAAGAGAAATGGCTGTCACATTATACGTGAATGATACACTTCAAATTGCCCAATTTAATTTGATTCAAACATCACGGATGGAGAGGATGGCCCAACTATTGTAATTCCTTACAATAAGCGAAAAAGAGGAAGCATTGATACATGCCACAACCTCAGACTCTCACAAATGAACAGACGCCACAACGCCAACAATCGAATACTTATAGATTTATTCTGGACTAACGACACGAATGTCTTCACATGTCATGTCTGTCAGAATCCCCGAACCAAATAAGAGATTCATAATCTTGAACTGAATATAACCCACAATGAATTTCGAACATTTGGAATGACACTACTTACTTTACCATAATGTGAACTTGTATGACATATTAACCGGAGACAGATTCTACGCCTCACTTGATTCTTTTATTCACACATGCAATCCTCTTAGCTTCAACATTTCTCGCTCCACCAAAAAGAAAACAAGCACGAACACAATTATCATTTTTGAAGTAATAGTTTCATGCAACTGGAGTAATCTAATTCAAATATTTTTTTCATTCCGATAAGATTATTTGTAATGACAAATAAATGTGAAAAAGCGTTTCCGTATTTTTCTACATCAATTCAAACTCATTTTAAAGAATTCATTATGTCGTTCTGAGCGTTTCGAACCTTTCTATAAATTTAGACATCCGAATTAAATTTTTATGAGTTCATAGATATTGGACATTACTAATTGCTATTATGATGAATAAAACTACCAATGCATTAGCTCCGAAAAATATTTCATTCTCTCAGCAACGAAAAATTCTTCATTTGGCGACGTAACGAAAATAACTTGATGAAAATTTGTTGTGATTTCATTTTGCATTGAATTCAGTTTTGTATTTCAATTTCTTTGTACCGAAATGAATAAAAATAAATGGTCTTACGTACGTAAAACTAACTTTTCCGCACATTTCCCGAAATTGTTCGGGCTTACGCATTTTTCATTGATTGCTACTCATTTGTATTGGAATAATGTTTATTTCTTATCGAATCATCATGCAACTTTGAGAATAAATCACAGAAAATTTGTAGTCATTACGATGAGATCGAATTTCGAGTCATAACACATCATTGATTTTTAGAGAGATTTACGTGTATTTCAATTCGATAACACATCATGTGATTCGAATTTAAATTTTGATATAAAAACAAATAAACATCTCAGTTCCTAATTTTTACTTCAATGTTCTCTACTTTTGAATTGGTAATAACAATTACGAATTCACTCTGATGTGAACTTTCAATTCATGCCAACGATAGATATGGTTCTACATTTATGTTATGTATAACAGTATAACTTTCGGTAGCAGCATGAGCATTCAAACTGATGAAAAAACACAGATTAGAAAATCACAAATACTTCATCCAATTTATTGATTTGAATATTGACCCCGAAAATTGAAAATTTTGTGAGGGAGCTGGATTTAAATCTCATCAGAATGACTTGAAAAACATAGAAAATAATATTCTGACAGTTCCAATAGGAAACAATGTGAACTTAAGATAGCCGCCATACAATTTTTCAGTTTTGACCTCGAAAAGACTCCAAAAATCCGAAATTTTGCAGGGGAGGTAGTCCTAAATCTAGTTGGAATGACTTGAAATTTTGCATGCCTCATTTTTTTTATAGAAAAATTATATTCTGAAAGTTTCATAATGATACAATGCGAAATAGTCATAGTCCCCATACAAATTTTTCTTAATTATATTGAAAAGCAGCCCATTTTTGATTCCACTCCACTAGAGCTACCCGAAAAAATTATCCGATTAGGCTGAAAATTAATGAATTCTATTCCTAATGAAGACGAATGTGTGTGTGTACATTTTTGTTCAATTCTAAAATCAATTTTTTGAGTTATCGTGTTAACAAATTTTTGCGTACAACGTACAACGGACAACGGACAACGGACAACGTACCACACACGAACAAAAAATTGTTCCGGGAATGGTTGCAATCGTTTTTTCTAGGTTCAAAACGCATAGAAAACTTATTCCGAGCGTTTTGAATTTTTTGGACCGATCGCAATACTTTTACCACACACAGTGGTGTGTGCGGAAAAGTAAAAATAAATTATCGATGTGGGACGAAGAAAATATTATCGATTTATATTAACACATCTTCTTCATATTGATGTTGTGCCATGATATATTCAACGATTTGGTTCATTAATTTCATCAATACTATAATTTTCCATATTTACCACAATAGATTTTCGCGCAATTTCCAATCCTTAATCACAACTAAAATAAATGGTCTTACGTACATAAAACAAACTTTTCCGCACATTTCCCGAAATTGTTCGAGTTTAAGAGTTTTCATTGATTGCTACTCATTTGTATTTGATTTATGTTTATTTCTTATCGAATCATCATGCAACTTCGAGAATAAATCACAGAAAATTTCAAGTCATTACGATGAGATCGAATTTCAAGTCATTACACATCATGTATTTTGAATTTAAATTTCAATAAAAAAAATGAATAAACATCTCAGTTACTAATTTTTACTTCAACAAACGCTTCTTCGCTGGTTTTGAATTGGTTATAACAATTACGAATTAGTTCACTCTGATGTGAACTTTCATTTCATGCCAACGATAGATATAATTCCACATTAATGTTATGTGTAAATTTCCTTAAAAAGTTAATGAGCATTCAAATTGATGAAATTAACACAGATTAAAAAATCACAAATTTTTCATACAATTTAATGACAAAATTTGAATTTTGACCACGAAAATTGAAAATTTTACAGGGGAGGTAGTCCTAAATCCAAACGGAATGACTTGATATTTTGCACGACTCATTTTCTTAATGAAAAAATAATATCCTGAAAGTTTCAATTCGATACAATGTGCACTTAAGATATTCGCCATACAAATTTTTCGTTTCGACCGCGAAAAGACCCCGAAAATCAAAAATTTTGCAGGGGAGGTAGTCCTATATCTCATCGCAATGACTTGAAATTTTGCACGACTCATTTTTTTCATAAAAAAATAATATCCTGAAAGTTTCATTATGATAAAATGCGAAAAAGTCATAGTCCCCATACAAATATGTCGTAATTACAATATATTGAAAAACAGCCCATTTTTTGATTCGACTCCACTAGAGCTACCCGAAAAAATTATCCGATAAGGCTGAAAATTAATAAGTTTCTATTCCTAATGAAGACCAATGCAAGTGTAATTCGATCAATTCGATTATCAATTTTTTGAGTTATCGTGTTAACAAATTTTGGCGTACAACGGACAACGTACCACACACGAACAAAAAATTGCTCCGGGAATGGTTGCAATCGTTTTTTCTAGGTTCAAAACGCATAGAAAACTTATTCCGAGCGTTTTGAATTTTTTGGACCGATCGCAATACTTTTACCACACATAGTGGTGTGTGCGGAAAAGTAAAAACATGGTAATAAATTCTTTTTTATGCCGCAACGTTAGCAACGAAACGACGACGATCAGTGACGTTTTTCATATTTAGTTTTCGTTTTCGTCGTGATTAGCATGCACCACGGAAACTCGCCTTTAATAATCTCTTAAAAAAAATAATATGATAATACAGGATCCATTTATAAATTGATGATTCGAAAGCCAGAAGATTGGACATAAGAGAGAACCAAAAAGTTTAACGAATAAAATTTATCGATACTCATATATTTATAATCAATGATGTAAACAATTCAAGATTAAAAATCAAAAATATATGTAAGAAAATATGCATCAAAAATACCTAGTAATATCAGGCAGCAAATAAAAATCTTATTGCAAACGTCTTCAACGTAAGGTTTTCATGAATAAAATAAATATTCATATTAGGTCTGACGCATGGTATTTTAATGACATTGCCACTTCATTCGTCATTCCATAATTGCATAATGATCGAAAATTGAACTATTTAATAATTTGAAACATCTGACGTGTCGTATTGGATGATATAAAAGATCTTCAGCCATTGTTCACAAGTCAGTCTGAAATATTTTGCCGAGTGATCTTAAATACTAGCTTTGACAATCAATAAAATGAATGTAATTTTCCATGCAGTTCTATTAGTTGGAATTGGAATCTTTGGAACGGTATGATCAGACTAATTATAAACTAAACTCAAAATCATATAATAATACAATACGCAAGCAAATTTCCGATGTAAATTTTTCATTCAAATCAGTGAATTAAATCAGTGAAAATATACCGGATCTTCATTTTTTTCAAATGCAATTCACGTTGCACTGAGAGAGAAGAGAAAATGCATTAAGATTTTTTGTTATTTTGTATATTTATTTTTATATTAATTTTGGCGAATATTTTTCTTCGAGTGACAAAATTCTTATTTGCTTAATTGTGCGTTCGGTGAGGATGCATAAATTGCTCTACGTACAAGGTGGAGGAATTTCTTTGTATTCTGCTCGACCTTTCGTTTGCACGTTTCATTTCTCGTTGTAAATATTCCGATAATAAATCTTTTCAAAGGAACGCTCTCCCTCACTTTCATTCTCTCTCTCTCTCCCTCTCTCTCCCTGGAAAACCTTGTTTCGATACGACTCGTTTACGATGCCAATCGATTTGCGTAGAAAATGCTTTTGCTTTGAAGAATACTTGATTTTTACTATAATTTACACCAATAATTGATTACCTGTATTAAAAAACTGGTGACCAATGCATGAGCAAGTATGATCTCCCATCGGGAACAACAGTGCAATGACGAATCAAAATTCCTAAAAGACCTCGACATTGTTCACATGCATGAATATGAGCAAGCAAGCTCGCATAGTCTCGATGAGGAACAATTCATCTCGTCAATATAGTAAAAGCAACAAAATGACAACAACTTATTATATCAAAAAACAAAAAAACAAATTATGTGACTTATTGGAGCACCCACACAAAGCGTGGCAAATAAAAAGACTTGAACAAAAAACTAATATTTATTAGTATATAATATAGTCTAATATAATCGATTTCGGATGGAATGAAGAAAGCTGAAATAAAAGTATTCCAACAACAAAAAGGCAATAGCCGGGGAAATGGTGTGAGATACTGTTTCGAAAAGTTCTACAAAGCTTTAAGCCGAGCTATTGAGCTTTGTGAAACATGCTATAGCTCAATCTTTTTCAATCGAATTATCGAATGATTTTCATAATTATTGAAACGAGATACTAAAAACTTTATATCATAACCAAATCTATACAAGATTTTTTTTAATAAAAGAGACTAAATTTTAAGAATAACTTTTTGATCATTAAATTTCAGATCAATGCCAAAAGTGTACTGGATTTTCCTGTATTTAATACGCAGCACTTGATTTCCAGAAGTGAAAGGAGCATCATTGAAAATACCTATCTTAACCAGCGATATGATCTCATTTGTTTAAAGAATTCCATAGCGTCCCTGCCACATAAACAAGCTGTCGCTGATTTGATTTCAGTTCTTACGGCATATTACGTATTGCATAATTCTTGGTACAAACCAATTTGTGGTATCAACGACCAAATAGTTAGTTATTCGCAAACACTGGCGAGCTTCGAACTTATAGAGAGCTTCAATTCAGACGTCGTTGAGAAAATATCGGAAATTGTGTCATTTGCGGAACGGTTCCAACTGAAAACCAATCGAATTTATGGAACACATTACTTCGACTACGCCAGCCATCTTGAGAATGTGGTTCACATCAACGACCTAAGCGATGCACAAATAGAAGCACTTCAAAACGTGATGGTGGACACGAAAAGGCATATTTCCAACGCTGCTCTTGTCATTGATCCAGCATCCGAAACATTATATTCAGCGTTGGATCAATTCATTCAATTATCGCGAGGCATTGAATTAACATTGTCTAAATTGCATAAAACTGCTACAAAATACTTCAGATTAAAAAATAAACGATGCATGTCCTGCATGAGCAAACTCAGTAATTGTTTGTTTATTGATAAAAAGGAAAAAATTGATGGATATATGAATGATTTGCACAATATCATCGAAAGAGCTATGGAAATTATTTCGACGCCATCGCAAAAAAGAGATTTAGAAAATATCGCCTATCAGAGTATCGGTGATATCGAGCACCAACTCCAAACTGTTGATGAGATTCTAAACCAATTGTCAAAAAAAGTTGAATTGTCCACCAGTACGAACCGATTGGCAGCTGCTAACACTGAACATTTGCGTCGTTCTCTGAAAGACTACTCAACCAGATATTACTCGTGTGAGATGCCGTTTTCTTTAAGACGAACACTGTCTCGTGAAGATTCTTTCCATAGCTGCGGTGATTTTGAGAATCTTTTGGATGATCAAATTCTGGATCTCCATGAGCAAATACCTTTACCATTTAGTCCTACATCATTTGTAAACATTCATTTTAGAAATTTGTTGAATAAAAATAATAGATACTGAAATTGACTTGATTGAATCAATTATTACTTTGAAAACCACAAAATTGTTTGTGCATTCGGAATTGTTTGAAGCTTCCATATACATATCTAATGACTAGACTAAGAATTCGGGGTTTCTCACAAAGTATTTGCTTATGCAGATCGATAGGTGTGCACGTAGTCCCGGCGATTTGAATCTTCCAGAAATGATGGCATGTATTGGGAGTACAAATTGAAAACCGCGCATTTTTTTCAAAATTTCGATCTTTATTATGGAAAAATGGTTACAAATTGATTATTCAAAGTATTGTCCATCGCTAGCCACAACTTTTTCCCATCTTTCTGGCAAATTACGGATTCCGCGTCGAAAGAAATCTGTGCTTTTTTCGGCTATCCATGAATCGACCCATTTTTTGCATTCCTCGTAAGAATGGAAATGCTGTTCAGCCAGGCCATGTGTCATTGATCGGAAGAGGTGGTAATCGGAAGGGGCAATGTCTGGGCTATACGGCGGGTGGGGTAGGACTTCCCATCGAAGCGTTTCCAAGTAGGTTTTAACGACCTGAGCAACATGTGGCCGAGCGTTGTCATGTTGCAAAATAACTTTATCGTGTCTTGCGACCGTTTCCGACCGTTTTTCCTTCAGTGCTCGGCTCAAACGCATCAATTGAGTTCGGTACAATGCTCCTGTGATGGTTTCGTTTGGTTTCAACAACTCATAATAGATCACGCCGAGCTGATCCCACCAAATACACAGCATTAGCTTCGAGCCATGAATGTTCGGCTTTGGCGTCGATGTTGATGCGTGGCCGGGGTAACCATACGATTTTTTTCGCTTCGGATTATCGTAATGAATCCACTTTTCATCACCAGTCACAATACGATGCAAAAAACCCTTCCGTTTTTGCCTTTGAAGCAGCTGTTCACAAGTGAAAAAACGGCGTTCGATGTCTCTCGGCTTCAATTCGTATGGCACCCAATTTCCTTGCTTTTGAACCATTCCCATGGCTTTTAAACGATAGGAGATGGATTGTTGTGTCACTCCCAATGATTTTGCAAGTTTTTCTTGCGTTTGACACGAGTCTTCATCGAGTAATGCTTCCAACTCCTCGTCTTCAAACTTTTTCACTTGGCCTGGACGCTCTTTGTCTTCCACATCAAAATCACCACTTTTGAACCGCGCAAACCACTCCTGGCACGTTCTAATCGACGGAGCATATTCTGGATATGCTTCGCATAACAAACGATGACTCTCGGAAGCATTTTTCTTCAGATTAAACCAATAAAGTAAAACTTCCCGCAAATGCTGTTTTGTAGGCACGTAGCTCGACATTTTCAACGCAATAATAAACTTGTGTATTCAACTGAATGATAAGTTTGACAGATCGTTTTCAATGTATTTTTTTATCCTCTTTAAGATACAATAGCTGCCAAAGTCAAAATAATGACATCTATGATAGATATGAAGTTAGTAACGAATGCGCGGTTTTCAATCTGTACTCCCAATATTTATTTTGATAAGGGCGTACGAGCATATTTCAATTTTGAACAAATAAATAATTTTAAAAGTTTTTAAATTCTTCTTCGAACGAATTAGACTAAAGAGACATTTTTTTGAAAGAAATCATTTCAATTGCGTGTTTTACTGTCACAGTTATTGTCAAATATTGTAGTGTTTCAGCTGACTTAGTGACATATATGTAGGGATCAATATCCCATAGATTTTCCTATAGAGCTTTTCATATAAAATATCATACACGCGTTGCTATTAAAATCAGTCTGAAACTAGACCTAAACCAATAAACATTCCTCAATAATCTACAATTGGGGGCTCAACTAAATTTCAATTCCAGAAGAAAAGGAAATTTGAGATTCGAGGACATCGAGAAGAGTTTCAAAAAATTTCACGGAAACGCTCATCTTCCGGTGGATTCCTGGATCAATCATTTCACAGAACAGAGTGAAGTTTTCAACCTTAATGATTTCGAACGGTATGTGTATGCCAAGAGGCTAATGACTGGAAGCGAAGCTGTTCATCGAGTACGAGAGTAAAGCAAAGAATTGGAACGAACTGAAAGACGATTCGACCAAAGAATACGGTGACAAAATAAACAGTGCATTGATTCACCAAAAGTTGAAAGATAGAAGAAAGAAGAAAGACGAAACAAATATTCAATATTTGTACGAAATGTTGTCAATAGCAGCAAGGGCAGACTTGGATGTCTCAGCAGTGATAACGTATACGATAGATGGTCTACCTGGATCAACACAAGCCAAAACTTTCATGTACGAAGCGACGACACTGAGCGAATTCAAGAAGAAGTTACAGTCCTATGAAATTATCCAAACAAAGTCACGAAGGATGATAATCAAACTAAGTCACGAGGAAGAGATATCAGCGACAAAAATCACCGGAACAACTGTTCCAATTGTGGAGAAACTTCGCACCACTCATCTTCATGCCCATCGAAGGATAAAGGCCCTAAATGCTTCAGATGTGACACTTTTGGCCACAAAAGCAATACGTGTGTAAACGCAAAATCCCAAAGAAAGCCAGCGATAAATGTGTTCCAAAAAAATAACAATGTTCGAAAAGACGTTATACTCAATCAACGAAAACTTCGCGCTTTAATTGACACAGGCAGCGACTATACAGTAGTCCGAGAAGACTTAATCAAAAAATATCAAATCGAATGTGACCTTGAAGCCAGATTCGATGAAGTGAAAGGAGTAGGCGGGTTGACGAACTTGAAAGGCAAATTCAAATCTCGAATCGAAGTCGACGACAATTTTTTCGACATCGATACATTCGTTATTTCAAGAAACGACATCGACGAAGAAATGATTCTTGGATTGGATTTGATCAATCAATGCACGTTGACGGTGACACCAGAAAAAACCACATTGAGAAAAATGAATCAAAGTGAAAAGCAGAAAACAGTCGAAATGATTTGCGAAACCAACGATATGGATGGAGCATTCAACGAATTACGAAAAATCAACTATATCACAGCAGAAGAGTTGGGAAATGTTGATATCAGCCACATCACGAATAAAGGCATCAGAAAAAAGCTGAAAAATTTAATCAATTATTACACGCCGAAACCGATCAATAAATGTCCAATCGAAATGGAAATCATCCTTCGCGACGAAACACCAATCAGCACAAAACCAAAAAGAATGTCGCCATCAGAACGAGCCGAATTGGACAAACAAGTTGAAGAATGGTTAGCCGAAGGCATAATCCGAACCAGCTACTTCGATTTTGCAGCCAAAGCAACATTTGCCCCAAAGCGCACGTGTAGTGATTATCGTCCACTCAACAAAAAGATCATTCGAGATAGATTTCCAGTCCCAAATTTGGACGAACAACTAGACAAGCTCCGAAACGGCGTAATTTTTACAACGTTGAATTTGAAGAATGGATTTTTCCACGTTCCCGTCAAACCGAATAGCCGCAAATATATAGCTTTTGTCACTCCAAGTGGGCAATATGAATTCAATCAAGTTCCATTTGGACTAACGATTAGCCCTTCAGTTTTTTGCCGTTTCATCAACGTCATATTTCGAGCATTGATCGCAAAAGGAATTGTACTGACCTATATGGACGACGTAATCATCATCGCGCGAACAGAAGAAGAAGCCATCGAAAACTTGAAAATGGTCTTGGACTTAGCAGCAAGTTACAACCTCCAGATAAAATGGAAAAAGTGCGAGTTCCTGGAGCGAAAAATCGAATATCTTGGCCATGAGATTGAGAACAACACAATACGAGCATGCAGTTCCAAAACCAAAGACGTGAACAAATATCCAGAACCAAGAAACATGAAAGAACTCCAGCGATTTTTGGGTTTTTCCAACTATTTCCGGAAATTCATCGACAACTACGCTTTCATCGCAAAGCCACTCACTGATTTGACAAGAAATGGTGTAAAATTCATTTTTGGCGAAAAGGAGAAAGAAGCATTTCGAACACTGAAAGCAACAATCATTGAACGACCAGTCCTAATGATTTACCCAGATGCAGAAACCGAGCTACACACCGACGCGTCAAAACATACAATTGCAGCCATTTTGATGCAGAGATCACCAGAATACAACGAGTTTCATCCGGTCCTCTTCATGAGTAGCAAAACATCAAAAGAACAGGAAAAGTGGTTCAGTTATGAACTCGAAATGTACGCAATCTACTCAGCAGTAATGAAATGGCGCAGCTATCTTTTGGACATTCAATTTACGATTGTGACAGATTGCCAAGCACTCAAAACAGCAATGGATAAGAAAGAAGTACGCAAAATTTCGGCATGGCTAATGGTAATCCAAAGCTTTGATTCCAAAATTGTGCACCGCCCCGGATCAAAGATGCAACACGTCGATGCGTTGAGCAGAATCTACCTGATCCAAACACCAAGCATGTGCCATCAATTGAAACAAGCACAAGACGAAGACGAATACATTTCTAAAATCATCGAAATTTTGAAGGAAAAACCAATCGGTGACTACGTTTTTTACAATGGATTGCTGTGTAAATACGCAAATTCGACACATCAAATTGTAGTACCAGAGTTAATGGAATTCAACATCATCAACAAAGCACATCAAGACGGTCATTTCAAACGACAGAAACTCGAAGCACTGATTGGAAAAGAATTTTTCATCAAAAATTTAGCAGCTTGAATCGACAAAGTCACGAAAAATTGCATCCACTGCATCCTCTGCGACAGAAAGGAAGGAAATAGAGAAGGAATGCTTCACCCGATCAACAAAGAACCACTACCGCTCGAAACGCTTCATCTTGACCATTTGGGACCAATGCCGTCAACGGATAAGAACTATCAACACATCTTTTCAATAATCGACGCATTCACCAAATTTGTATGGTTGTTTCCAGTGAAATCAACCACAGCAAACGAGACGCTAACAAAGCTAAAAATTGTTACAAAAACTTTTGGCAACCCAAGACGAATCATCACCGACAAAGGCGCCGCATTCACAGCAAATTTGTTCCAAGATTTTTGCCGAAACGAAGACATCGAACTCATCCACGTGACTACAGGTGTTCCCAGAGGAAACGGTCAAATCGAAAGAATTCATCGTATTATCATCGCTTCTCTGACCAAATTATCGATCGAAAATCCAGAGAAACGGTTCAACCACGTAGAAGATGTCCAACGATTCCTCAACAGCACTCACCAACGAGCCATCAACACGACGCCATTCGAACTCATGTTTGGAATTCCAATGAAATACAAAGACTCAGAGATAAAGAAAATCATTGAAGACGAAATCACCACTAATTTCACGGAAGAACGCAACGAATTGAGAACGAAAGCGAAAGAACAAATATTCAAAATTCAAGAAGAGAACAGAAAATCATTCAACAAGAAACGAAAACCAGCAACCAAATATGCAGTCAATGACCTTGTAGCTATCACCAAAACGCAATTCAGCACAGGAGCAAAATTGAAGGCGAAAAATAATGGACCGTACAAAGTCATCAAAGTCAAGGGCAACGAACGATATGATGTCGAGAAAGTAGGAATGCACGACGGGCCGAACAACATGATTCGACGCATCATACCTCATTCACCAATCAATTGGATTCAACGATCAATGTCGATGCGTACATTCAAACCAAGCACAATAACTGTCGAAGGAAACATTGCATCAGGAAAGTCAACTTTGTTGGACTTTCTCTCTTCATTTGAATTCATCCAAATTCAACATGAACCAGTGGAAAAATGGCAGAATTTGAACGGACACAACCTGCTGAAATTGATGTACGAAAACCCAAAGGAATATGGATTCACATTTCAAATGTACGCAATACTCACAATGATGCAAAACCACTCAACCAAATTAGAACCAAATCAAATCAAAGTCATAGAAAGGTCGATTTTGTCCGCCAAAAACTGTTCCGTCAAAGCGATGATCGAAAACAACACGATTCAATCACCAATGAAAGAAATCATTCAAGAATACTTCAACTTTTTTGAAAGAGTCCAAGAGGTTCGACCAGATCTAATCATCTACCTAAAGACTACGCCAGACAAGCTAATTAGCCGAATCCAAAAAAGAAGGAGGAAGGAGGAGCAGCAAATTAACATCAATTATTTGAGGCAGCTCCACAACCTACATGAAAGATGGATCTCTACTGAGCCTTGTGAAGTCTTGACAATCAATGCTGATGATAATCTTGGTACAGAACAATACCAACTAATCTTGGACTCAATTCAAAAGGCCGAAGTGTAGGGATCAATATCCCACAGATTTTCCTATCGAGCTTTTCATATAAAATATCATACACGCGTTGCTATTAAAATCAGTCTGAAACTAGACCTAAACCAATAAACATTACTCAATATTCTACATATATTACAAAAAAAACTTACTTTTAAACTTTAACTTTTTCAATTTAAATATTTAAAATTGTACTCAAATGTAGCTTTTTATCAAAAAGCATTATTCCAGCGATTGTATTGCCGCTAGAAATATATTAGCACATATTTCACAGTAACTATAAATATGCGATATTTGCACTATATGCCGTCGCATGTGCCGTTACGTAGTGCGTATACAGGGTGTCTCACAACTCGTGGTCCTACAACTTTTGTTCTACCACTTTACCCGATTCGGCCATTGGGGGGAAAAATGGCCCCAAATTCCTCCGACACCAAATTCACTATGACGAAATTACTCATACATAAATGAACGTACCTGAAACAGTAGAGGCAAGTGATATGGATTGTTGGAAAGGTATTGAGGCGCACTTGATTTTACATGTGGACACTTGGATGGTTAACCCTTTTGAGTGACAGAAATTAACCCTTAAAAAAAGTTCAATAAAATCGGAAAAAATCACAAAAATTGTGATTTTTCTCGAAAAAATGCGTTATTACGGTATCGTTTTTATTCCATTATCTGAAAGATCATGTAATTTTGGCCGATATGCAAAAATCTGGAAACTACAAAGCCGTTTTTCGAGAAAAAAAACTACTTTGAAAAAGTGGAGTCGCCAACTTTTGTTTGCTTCATTTTTGTAAAAATAGGCAATCATATCAATGGCAATTGTTATTTTAAGCCTATTGCAAGCATATTTAGCTGAACTTACACCACCAAAATAGAATTATCGAAAAAAAATCTTTTTTTGTTCAAAAATTACACCAACAATGTCATATCGCATATTGGTCAAATTTTCATCAAAATCGTTCTTTTTCATCATCATTCGCATACTAAATAGCCTTTTTCGTATCATTAATCGAAAGAACAGGTAATTTTAAGTCCGCAAGCAAAAATTTAATAAATTCGAATTAATGAGTTATCAACAATTTGATTTCGTTTCACCAAATAGGCAAATGTAAAAATGTTTCATTCTTCTATGCTCACATTTGTGTGTCGGTGCCACCGACTCGATGAATTGATTATCTGTTCGTTATTGTTGTTGTTTTCGAGCACATTTTGGTTGGTGTGCGCCTAACGCTAATAACGATGAGCGAAATGTGATTTTCGGCTCATGAAATGCTCTGCATCAATTTTGTGCAAAACGTCAGTTTGATAAGTGATTCCTTGCAATAAACTACAACGAGTGTTTCTTCTCTCCGTTTTTGTTTTTAAAAATTATTATTTTTTAAAAAATAATTTGAAATGGATTACACGCTTGAAGAATTGGCTGACCTGCATTTTTGTTATGGATTGGCGGACAATTCAAATGCACAAGCTGCAAGATTGTACGCAGAACGTTTCCCGAATCGGCGAATTCCAGACGGCAGAATGTTTCAACGCATTCATCAACGTCTTCGTGAAACCGGTCAATTGGCTCCAGTACGAATCGAAGCGGGTGGTCATGCACCGCAACGAAATGTCGAAGATGTCGAACAGATTGTCATTCAACGACTAGAAGCCGATCAAGAGTTGAGTACACGACATCTAGCTGCTCAGCTCGGAGTTTCACGAATGACCGTTTGGCGAATTATTCATGATGCTGGATTGTACCCATACCATTTTCAAAGAGTGCAAGCGCTATACCCCGGTGATCGTGAACGACGTCGTGAATATTGCCAGTGGTTTTTGAATCAGCCCCGAATTCACTTCCAAAATTTTGGTTGGAATGTTCTGTTTACTGACGAATCGGAGTTTACTCGTAATGGCATCAACAATTTTCACCATCTGTTTACAGAGAGAGAGACACCTGTATGCTGAGGAAAATCCACATGGAATCATCGAAGCTCGCCACCAAAAATGATTTTCGTTGAACGTTTGGGGTGGAATGATTGGTCCTAATCTGCTTGGCCCGGTATTCCTTCCGCCACGTTTAAATGGATAGAACTACCACAATTTTTTGGTGAATGAATTGCCACGGTTGCTCGAGGATGTACCAGTCATTTTACGGCAACGAATGTGGTTTATGCACGATGGCGCACCGGCACATTTTAGTTTCCTTGCGCGTAATTGGCTGTCACGGGCTGACAATTATGGGCGTCATTGGATTGGTCGGGGTGGTCTGGTGGCTTGGCCACCACGCTCCCCCGATTTGAACCCATTCGATTTCTTTCTTTGGGGTCACTGCAGTGCGCTCGTTTACACAACACCAATCAACGACGTCGATGATCTACGTCAGCGTTTGACACCATTCGAAACACAAATGGCATCTTCCAACGCGTCAACGAATCGCTCTACAGACGGACTGAAGCGTGCATTATGGCAAATGGTGGCCATTGTGAGCAATTTATTTAATGAAACAAAAAAAAAATATGCCCGAAAGCAACATTTGAATTCGTAATAAAATTGAATTTGATTTAAAACTTGAAGAAAAAACACTGTTATTATTCAACAACTACATTTCTTACATCAAACAACATATTTTTTCAGTTATGATACGAAAAAGGCAATTTAGAATGCGAATGATGATGAAAAATAACGGTTTTAATGAAAATTTGACCAATATGCGATATGACATTGTTGGTGTAATTTTTGAACAAAAAAAGATTTTTTTTCGATAATTCTGTTTTGGTGGTGTAAGTTCAGCTAAATATGCTTGCAATAGGCTTAAAATAACAATTGCCATTGATATGATTGCCTATTTTTACAAAAATGAAGCAAACAAAAGTTGGCGACTCCACTTTTTCAAAGTAGTTTTTTTTCTCGAAAAACGGCTTTGCAGTTTCCAGATTTTTGCATATCGGCCAAAATTACATGATCTTTCAGATAATGGAATAAAAACGATACCGTAATAACGCATTTTTTCGAGAAAAATCACAATTTTTGTAATTTTTTCCGATTTTATTGAACTTTTTTTAAGGGTTAATTTCTGTCACTCAAAAGGGTTAACCATCCAAGTGTCCACATGTAAAATCAAGTGCGCCTCAATACCTTTCCAACAATCCATATCACTTGCCTCTACTGTTTCAGGTACGTTCATTTATGTATGAGTAATTTCGTCATAGTGAATTTGGGGTCGGAGGAATTTGGGGCCATTTTTCCCCCCAATGGCCGAATCGGGTAAAGTGGTAGAACAAAAGTTGTAGGACCACGAGTTGTGAGACACCCTGTATACGCACTACGTAACGACACATGCCACGGCATATAGTGCAAATATCGCATATTTATAGTTAATGTGAAAAATGTGCTGAATATAATATTTCTAGCGTCAATACAATCGCTGCATTATTCAGGAGGAAAAAGTATATAAAAATGCAAACATCCCATGCGCAAATAAAACTTCTCATATCATCAAAATGCAATACTTTTTTTTCCAAAATAAGAGACGTTTTCATCCAGAGCTATTGACCAATTCTCCCCATCTTCGTTTTTGGAGAATTGAAAGGGTGAGAAAAATAATTGACCTACCTCTCATGAGTAATACGAAGATGAAATGTGAAAAGTTGGGGACGCTCTGACTGAAAACATTTCAGGGACAGTTTTATGATTTTTTTGTTGTCCCGTCAATCATTTGACAGAGTTTAAACGTCTCATTTATTCTCTCGCCCATTCAGTTACTGCCAGGTTTTGGATGGAAAAGTTGCAAATTGATGAAAAACTCGCATATTTGGATGAAAGTGCATTGTGTTTTGGGAAATGTTTAAGCTATTTATTGAGGTATCTTTGAATTCATGTTTGATATAAATAGAATTCTTTGCAGAAGTACGTATTTATCCATACATGCTGTCATACTGTTACATGCACTGAGAGTGCTGTTTGCTTTGCGAATTTCATATGATTTGTCTGAACTCTGTCAAATTTCCTTTTTATTTAAATCGCGATTTTGATAACAAAATCAATTATTTTTACTCTACTTTCAACCGGCTTTTCAAAAATATGCTTTTATCATATTTCAAAAAAAAAAAATTTATGAACACACCTACACCGCTATATCTTAAATCTTGATCTTAATGTTACTTGGATATAATGTGAATCTGCTAAATCTACCACCGCTCGTATCACTGTGAGAGTGATAAATTAGAAAAATGCGTAAAAAATTGAATTCGATACATACTCAATATTAACCGCCCGGAACATATTACAACTCTTCAATATACTTGGATTTTTGACATTTTTAAACATACGCACATTAAATTGCTATTATGATGAATAAAAATACCAGTTCATCCTATCTTAATAATCTCATGAAATAAATAATATTACTAATATGATATTACAGAATCCATTTATAATTATTTTTGATGATTCGAAAGCCAGAAGATTGGACATAAGAGAGAACCAAAAAGTTTAACGAATAAAATTTATCGATACTCATATATAGGGTGGGCCATCTAACGTTTGCATTTTGACAAAATTGTTTATTTAGAGAATGACAGCTCTAATGTCAAAATGTCTCAAATGTCAAAATGCAACTTTTATATGGCCCACCCTATATTTATAATCAATGATGTAAACAATCCAAGATTAAAAATCAAAAATATATGTAAGAAAATATGCATCAAAAATACCTAGTAATATCAGGCAGCAAATAAAAATCTTATTGCAAACGTCTTCAACGTAAGGTTTTCATGAATAAAATAAATATTCATATTAGGTCTGACGCATGGTATTTTAATGACATTGCCACTTCATTTGTCATTCCATAATTGCATAATGATCGAAAATTGAACTATTTAATAATTTGAAACATCTGACGTGTCAAGTATTGGATGATATAAAAGATCTTCAGCCATTGTTCACAAGTCAGTCTGAAATATTTTGCCGAGTGATCTTAAATACTAGCTTTGACAATCAATAAAATGAATATAATTTTCCATGCAGTTCTTTTTGTTGGAATTGGAATCTTTGGAACGGTATGATCAGAATAATTATAAACTAAACTAAAATCACAATAATAATCCAATACACAAGCAAATTTCCGATGTAAATTTTTCCTTAAAATCAGTGAATGGAATGAGTGAAAATATATGTGCATGAGAAAATTTACCCAAAACTATTTTGATCGATATAAGCGAGACATGCAGATATAAGCTTTCAATTTATAAATGTTTCGCTTTTATTGAACAACAAACTGTTGGGAAATCCTGAAATAAAACTTTTTGCGATGTCGCATCTAGTCTTAACTCATGTCTTATCTTAACTCATGTGTACACAAAAGCTGAGTCAGCGCAAAAAGTTATATTCAAAAACGTCCCAACGTTCTTCAATTAAATCGGCACGCCAATAAATATAATGCTTATATTTGTGTGTCTTACGTATATCATTAAACGCGTATATCGAATCAAATAAAAATACCTTAACAATAATATTATTATTTATTGACCACTTTTGAGTTGTTCAAAGGTGCTGTGTATGAATGAAACTTGTAGACGTGTGTTATCAATTTCGGATACAATAAAAAAAGCTCAAATAAAAGTATTCCACACAATGAATGGTCTAACGTACGTAAAACAAACTTTTCCGCACATTTCCCGAAATTGTTCGAACTTACGCATTTATCATTGATTGCTACGCATTTGTATTGGATTTATGTTTATTTCTTATCGAATCATCATGCAACTTTGAGAATAAATCACAGAAAATTGCAAGTCATTACGATGAGATCGAATTTCAAGTCATTACACATCATGTAATTTAAATTTAATTTTAATAAAAAAAATGAATAAACATCTCAGTTTCTAAATAATTTTTACTTCAACAAATGTTTCTTCACTGATTTTGAATTGGTTATAACAATTACGAATTAGTTTACTCTGATCTGAACTTTTGATTCATGCCAACGATAGATATGGTTCCACATTCATGTTATGTGTAACTTTCGTTAAAAAGTTAATGAGCATTCAAATTGATGAAAAAAAAAAGATTAGAAAAACACAAATACTTCATTCAATTTAATGACAAAATTTGAATTTTGACCACGAAAATTGAAAATTTTGTAGGGGAGGGAGTCTTAAACCTCATCAGAATGACTTGAAATTTTGCGTGATTCATTTTTTTCATAAAAAAATAATATATCCAAAGTTTCAATTCGTTACAATGTGAACTTGAGAAAGTCGACACATAAATTTTCAGTTTTGACCTCGAAAAAGCACCAAAAAACGAAAATTTTACAGGGGAAGTAGTCCTAAATCCCATCGGAATGACTTGAAATTTTGCATGACTCATTTTTTTCATGAAAAATAATATCCTGAAAGTTTCATTATGATACAATGCGAAATAGTCATAGTCCTCATACAAATTTTTCGTAATTATATTAAAAAACAGCCCATTTTTTGATTCCACTCCACTAGAGCTACCCTCAATTTTTTGAGTTATCGTGTTAACAAATTCTTGCGCACAACGTACAACAGTGGTGTGTGCGGAAAAGTAAAAAGGCAATAGCCGGGGAAATGGTGTGAAATACTGTTTCGGCAAGTTCTACAAAGCTTTAGGCCAAGCTAATGAGCTTTGTGAAACATGCTAGCACTCAATCTTTTACAATCGGATTATCGAATGATGATCGCAGCATGAAACTAAACGGTTCAAAATCTTTAGTGCTGGTAATCAGGGCTAAATATCATACGATTCGGTTAAATTTTCATATGATCAATGAAGTGAAAAACTTGAGTATTGTAAGTCAATAAAAAACGGATTGAAACGAAATGATCATGTTACAGATTATCGTGAGCGTTTGAATGAATTGACTCCTGAAAGCAGAGCAAAACTGCAATCAGCAGTCATGATATTCAAGCAGTTGTCGAATTGTTCGCCCGAATATCTGTATCACATGTTCGTAATGGTGAAACATCCCGTTATCCTGATAATCTTCGCATAAACTTCATTCCGCGTACTGAATTTGACACTCGCGCGTTTGAATTCTCAGCAATTCACTTTTGGAATAGTATACCGCTTGGAATTAAAAATTATAAATCTTTAATTACGTTCAAGAATAACCTGAAGCATCTGTTTGAAACAATAGATTATTCTACATGTCTTATTCGCGGATACTCAGATCATTGCTGTAAGATTTTTCACACAATTAACTTCAACCTAGTTCTAGTTTAATTTATTCTTTTATTTGACTCTTTTTGATAATTGTTAACGTTAATTGACTAAAAAATCAAATCAATGTACTTCCCCTGATTCTCCTGAATCAGGCCGGGTTAACCATGGTTTTCCGGATCCAATTCTAATATGAAAGCTTCACTTTCATATTATCGCTCTCCTGACGATATTCTCTTTGCAAAAAACGCACCATGGGCGGAATTTATGCCGTATTGGGACTTTGTCTAGCATGTTCTCAGCTTGCTGTGAACACATATTGGCTAAAATGTAGGCTTCGTAACAAATAAATAAATAAATGATGTTCATTAATATTGAAATGAGATACTCAAAACTTGAAATCATAACCAAATCTATACAAGATTCTTTTTAATAAGAGAGACTAAATTTTAAGAATAACTTTTTGATCATTAAATTTCAGATCAATTCCGAGAGTGTACTGAATTTTCCTGTATTTAATACGCAGCACTTGATTTCCAGAAGTGAAAGGAGCATCATTGAAAATACCTATGTCAACCAACGATACGATCTCATTTGTTTAAAGAATTCCATAGCGTCCCTGCCACATAAACAAGCTGTCGCTAATTTGATTTCAGTTCTTACGGCATATTACGTATTGCATAATTCTTGGTACAAACCAATTTGTGGTATCAACGACCAAATAGTTAGTTATTCGCAAACACTGGCGAGCTTCGAACTTATAGAGAGCTTCAATTCAGACGTCGTTGAGAAAATATCGGAAATTGTGTCATTTGCGGAACGGTTCCAACTGAAAACCAATCGAATTCATGCAACGTATTACTTCGACTACGCCAGCCATCTTGAGAATGTGGTTCACATCAACGACCTAAGCGATGCACAAATAGAAGCACTTCAAAAAGTGATGACGGATACGAAAACGCACATTGCCAACGCAGTGCGTGTTATTGATGCAGCATCCGACACAATTTATTCATCCCTAAAACAATTCATTCAATCATCCCAAGGCATTGAATTAACATTGTTTAAACTGCATAGAGCAGTTGTGAAAAACATCAAACTTAAAAGTGATCGATGTTTGAACTATATGAACAAACTAAGTAGATGCATGTCTTTTGATAAAACGGGAAAAATTGATGAATATATGAATGATTTAAACCATATCATCGATGAATGCATGATGACTATTTCGACGTCATCGCAAAAAAGAGAATTGGAAAATATCGTCTATCAGAGTATCGGTGATATCGAGCACCAACTCCAAACTGTTGATGAGATTCTAAACCAATTGTCAAAACAAGTTGAATTGCCCACTAGAACGAACCGATTGGCAGCTGCTAACAGTGCACATTTGCGTCGGTCTCTGAAAGACTACTCTTCCAGATATCACTCGTTTGAGATGTCGTCTTCCTTTAGACGATCAGTGTCTGGTGAAGATTCTTTCCATAGCCGCGGTGATTTTGAGAACCTTTTGGATGATCAAATTTTGGAACTCCACGACCAAATAGAGTAAATTACCTTTACCACAAATTGATGAATCATTTGTTAAAATTTGTAATAGAATGATTTCAAATAAAATTATTTGGTGCAGTAATTGATTGAATTGTTTTTTATAATGTAACACAATAATATAATTCTTATCGATAACATTTTCTTGAGATTTTATCAAAGCTAATGTGTAAAAAGCATTTAGTGGGAAATGAATATTTACAGTTATGCAACAAATATTCACAGATGCCATAAATATTGAGTGTTGGCTGCGTAAGAATCACGTCTTATTCATTTGCTGAAGTGTCGGAAGCATACAAACTTTGCATCTTCAAAGCTGTAAATATTTAGAAATATGTATCAACATGCGAATGCCTAAAATGTTATCGAAAATGAGAAATAAAGAAATGTGACACTTATAGCTGGTGATTGGTGAAATAGTTCAAAATTCAAACACGTTTGTCATTATTCATCGGATTGCTTCTTCTTACTTCCATTTAAAAAATACAAAAAAGCGGCGGAATGAACCAAAAATGAAAATGTTATACGAGATATTATAATGATTTATGAATTGAAATTTTTTTAATGTGTTGTTGGTCCCGGATAAACTGCCAAAATACAGAATTTCCGGCATTCCGTAAAAATATTCAAATATTTCTTAATAAGATAATCATGTTATCATTCATATAAATATATTCACAACATATACTCTCGAGTTCATATTTAGGTTATGAAGACTTCACACGATTTTCTTGTTAAATTTGAAAATTGTAACCGAAAACCAGTAAATTTTGCATTCTAAATATGATTAATTTGCTAATTAGTGAATTATTTAACGTAGTGTGCACGTAGTCGTCACGTTGCATAGCCTTGTGCGCGCGGTATTTTTCGGCGAGACTTGTGCCACGTGTTTGTTCACAAAGTTGAATTTGGTATTCAAAAATGTCCCTGCATATTAATTTATAATAACAATACATTTGAATCCATTGTATTCCTGATCACCGCTGATGACATGGGTGTTGAATATTTCCATTTGATTAGGCCACGACAGCTTTTATCAACAGACTGGCAACAGTTAAAATAAACCGTTCAAAAAATTTGTTTCAAGAATGAAAATTCGAAAAAATTTGCTTTATTTTTGAAGGATATTGACAGGACTTATTCAAATTTTGTGCCGTTATGTAAAATTTGTCTAACGTAAATTTTTTTTAAACAACTGTACAAAAAGTGACTTTTCAGAATGGTATTTGAAAAATTCTGTTTAAGAATGTTTCAAGCCAATTTTGCACGTGCGTTCAGCAAAAAGCCAAGGTCACGTAAGCAGTTCGCACAAGAATATTGTGAAAGATCAATGGAATCCCAAAAATAAACCATAGTCTGGAATAAACTGTTTAATTTTCTCCCACAAAATTTTTTCTCGACTTTGAAATTATCGAAATATCCATTTTAGAATACTTTTCCTGTAGAAATAAGTGGTCTTACTTACGTAAAATTAACTTTTGCGCATATTTCCCGACATTTTACGGGTTCACAGGTTATGTTTATTCCTTATCGTACGTAAGTTATTAAGACCAATTTAAAAATCATTCATTTGTAGTTCAAATGGCGTCCCTCTGAATTTGTGCAAAAACTTTCTTAACAGTATAGGACAACAGAGGAATAAGGTATTCTGGTCGAGGGTTAAGAACATTAGGAATGGAGGCAAGAAACATGCTCCTAGAGCTGTTTTGGACAAGTCTGGCAATGTAGTGATGGGTAGAAAGAATGTGTTGAAACGATGGAAGGAATATTTTGATGAATTGCTGAATGTATTATAGAAAATGCCGATTTGGTGAATGAGAATGTTAATGTAAATATGAGTGAAGAGAGTTTGGAAGAGATTAGCATGGATGAAATTCAGAGTGCAATTAATAAGTTGAGTTGGAGTAAGGCTGCGGGTGTGGATGAGATTAGGAATGAATATTTGATTAGTAGTGGTTTGGTAGGTGTTCGCTGGTTATATCGCATCTTTAATTTAGCTTGGAGTTCCTCTGTTGTCCCCGAAGAATGGGGTGGCGCAGTCATTTCGCCACTTCATAAGAAAGGCAGTAATAGAGACTGCAACAACTATCGAGGAATTTCTCTACTGAGCGTTGTCGGTAAAGTATATAGTGCAATTTTGGAAAAGAAAACAAGAGCTATTGTCGAATCGCTCTTGGATGAAAATTTAAGGGGTAGAGTAGCTTTGGGGGGCAATATTATCTCTGCACTGGCCTTACGCAGATGATCTGGTACTGTTTGGAAATTCTGAAGGGGAGCTGCAAAATAGTATCAAAGATTTGGAAGAGGCTTGTACGAACTTCGGAAAGGCCATTAGCGGCACAAAAACTCAAGTTATGCATGTGGGCAAAACTCGAAAGCCAATTCATTGCACATTGAATGGCAACTTGTTGGAACAAGTGTCCCAATTCAAATATTTGGGTTGCATCTTCTCGGAAGATGGCAAGTTTAATAAAGAGTTTGAACAGCGTAGGGTTAATGGAAATAAAGTAGTAGCGCAACTTAGATCACACGTTTTTAATAAACGTGAATTGAGTACAGAAACAAAGATGTTGATTCACGGGTCAATCTTCAGACCAACTATTCTATATGGTAGCGAGAGCTGGGTTGATTCTGAGAATTTGATTCATGATCTGGAAGTGTCTGATATGAAAGTGTTGAGAATGGTTTCGGGAGTCTCGCGCCGCGATCAGTGGGAAAACAGAATCCGAAATGAGACGATTCGGGGGGATTTAAACGTCGATTCGGTAGGAGAGGAAGCAAGAAAATCCAGACTGAGATGGTTTGGTCACGTAAAACGCGAGGGAGAGGAGCGATTACCGAAACGGATTCTGTTCGCCGAAGCTGATGGACCGAGAGGTAGGGGTAGACCACGTCGACGTTATTTAGATTCGGTTAAATATGATTTGAATGCGAGGGGATATGAATGGTGTGTTGAAACTCAAAACTTGGCTCTCGATCGGGGTTTGTGGAGAGGTATCGTTAGGGGTGTATGAGGCATTTTGTTTCGTAAAACAGACCAGACGCTGAAAGGCATTAATGGTCTATAAACGCTTGTTGTTGTTTTTTGTTGTTGTTCTTTCTTAACAGTTCTTAATCGTGTTTGCATGAAATGTGTTTTCGGTGAAATGGACAGCAACCGGTGAAAGTCGTCCGAAGGGTCCAAATGACAAGCAGACAGCTGGTAAGGGGATGCTCACGGAATTTTTTTGATTGACTATCACGAAAAGGATAAACAATCAATAATGACTATTACTTAGCGTTGTTGGATCAACTGGCCGGAAAAATCAGGGGAAAATGGCCCCAAATGGCAAAGAAGAAACCACTGTTTTATCAAGACAATGCACCGGCTCACAAGTCGATAAAAACAATGGTCGAATTGAACGAATGACGATTCGAATTGGTATTAGTAACCGCACCATATTCGCCAGATCTGGGCCCCAGTGACTACTGGCTTTTTGCAGATCACAAAAAGATGTTCCAGGGAAAGAGATTTCGCTCCAATGAAGAAGTGATTGCCGCGACTGAAGTCCATTTTTAGGCCAAAGATTCATCACTCTTTAAAAAGGGAATTGAGAAGTTGAAGAAACGCTGGACCGACTGTATTAGATGGAAATTATGTTGATGAATAAAATTGAATTTTGAGAGAGAAAAAAAAATCTCAGTTAGTCCGGAGACTTTTTGAGTAAAGTGTTACATGTGTCGCAAACACATATAATTAGTGGTAATGAAATGTTTTGCGTACAGCTAATGAAGAAAATGTTGTAAACTTTTATTTCGGTTTTTATGATATTTATAATCATGTTTGTCCACGTGAAATGAGCAAATGCGTCAAAAGATAATAATCTTGTATGATTAGAATCAATGTCAAATTTCATATACCTAATATTTCAAATTCAAATCTTAAACCTGCTATAAATCTTAAAATTACCCAGAAACTGCATTTATGAAGCAGTGTAATTAGCTGGTTGCACAACTCGGGCTGTGGTCAACACGAAGCGCGTGCACTGTACATAAGAGATGTGACTGTCAGTATCTTTACCGTATTGCACTCTCCCAATCACAACATGTACCGAATAAATAAAACGAAGGAAATGATACAATGTTTCACATGGGAACGATCTCATTATGGTTAGATGGCACTATTTGGTGTCTACATATTTGTTATTGCCGCTCGGGACAACCGCATGATGTATCCATGGTGTTTTTCATTGAATGCTTCCAGCACAGAAAATGATTTTCTCTTTCACTATAATGCATTTCATAACGAAACGCATTTTACCGTATGAAATGCGCTGGATAGCTGGCTATTAGTACAGCTCGAGCTCAACAGCCGGCCAAATACATTGTTTGATATTAATACGGCCTTCACAAGAGATTCAACAATGGTCTTGTTTTTTTGGTCACTTGATTCAAAAATAAGAGAAGCGAATATTTTACAAAAGACAAAAATGCATGACACTCGATAATTTAGTGCAATTTCAGGTGTACAAAGACGGCGAGCGACATATTCTTCCAAGCTTCTTTACTCGTAATCTCCATATTCCATTTTTTAGCAACTGCTACTCTTATCAAATAATGCCAAATAATCTGCTACCCTTATCAAATATTGATTCGATCCACAATCTTTTCACGTTCGCAATCGTGTGTACATTTAGAAACATATATAAATGAGTTTCGGAACAGAGTCTGACTAGTTCTTAACAAAAGGCTACAGCGATTGTACATATAAATACACAATGAAGTTCTTTTGCCTTTTTTTGACTATTTTTCTAGCTGCTTTAGCTTATACAGAAGCCAAAAGTAATGATACGTTTAAAAACAATCGTGTGCAATTTTTGCCAATCAACCTTTTAATTTTTGTACTTTTTGTTTATCAGGCGATGCGTGCAATCTACCGGCGGAAACTGGTCCTTGTAGAGGATACTTCCCTTCTTGGTATTATAATTCCGGAGAAGGAGAATGTCAAGAATTCGTTTACGGAGGCTGTGGTGGAAATGACAACCGA
Source organism: Obolodiplosis robiniae (assembly GCA_028476595.1). Taxonomy (NCBI): domain Eukaryota; kingdom Metazoa; phylum Arthropoda; class Insecta; order Diptera; family Cecidomyiidae; genus Obolodiplosis; species Obolodiplosis robiniae. The sequence continues at coordinate 13,615,217 of CM052014.1, read as the reverse complement.
TATGAAACCAAGGAAAAATGCAAACAAGCCTGTGCACTCTAAATCAAACATTCAAAAGCTATTGAAATCTGAAACATACAAATAAACTATGCTTTGATTTCATAAGAGTATCGTTTTTAAATTCTCCAAAAGTTCAAAATTGGCCATCTTTCTAGCAGTGTTTATCAATAGCTGAAATTTATTGTAGATAAATCGTATCTGTATCTGATCTATGAATCTTCAGACATTTTTATTTGATCTGCGACAATTTTTGGGATGCAGATACTGATAAATATTGCTTCCTAACTTTCTCATACTACCAGTAGGCTGCACTTACCAAATAAAACATTGTCAAAAGTCATTATTGAAAATTGATTTGACACAAACCACGGAAATTTTAAACTGCCTTCCCATCGATTGCTTTGAATACTGTCGTCTCAAACGAAGAAGAATCATAATCACATGCTTATTCAAGCTGAGATGTGGCTCTTTTATTATCAATAATCTTACTTGTAGCATTTGTTTGCTCGAAGCCACTTGTTGAAGGCAAGAAGTATTTTATAGCATACGGATGAATATATTTGTATAATGTTTTGTTTTCGTTTAAACAGAGATGTGTAAATTACTGATGAAAGATGAATTTTATTTCAGTTGCAATAGCATACACTATCGATGGTTCTCCAATACTGAGAAGAACAAATGCGAAATATTTGAACACCGCAGCTTCTCGGCCCATCAGATTCGTCGAAAAGAATCCTTTTATGGTAATCGCGCATCTTCCATACGTTCGACATAGCTATACCAATTCAGTCTTCAACTGTTCGCAACACTTTCGTATCACTCACCTCTAAATCATGAGATGAATTTTATCAACTCAGCTCTCGCAACCACATAGAATGGTTGGTCTGTAGATTGAACGGTCTATGTTTCTTTACTTAATTCACATTTATTAAAATTTGTGATCTACGTTATGCTCTTACCTTATTTCCATTGACCCTTCTCTAAAATAAACAGTAGCGGGGATTTTTCGAATAATTCATTGTTTTCCTGATATTACACGAAAATTTTCCCCCGCGTTATTTTCAGAGCAGTAGTCAGAGGTGAGATGCGTATGAACACTCTTATTCTCAGCCCGACAAATGACCGCACTCACCATTGTAATCCATTGATTCTATATATTCATATATAAAATGTGCCAGTGCCGCTTTGAGAATCTTATTTTTTCTTACGGATGCGTAAATCTCTTAGTGTGACTTATTTTTTCATGAAATAATATATTTTATAAACATATATTTTTTTAGTTTTGGTATTAACACATTTTTGAGTACAACAGATAATGAATAACGTACAGACGGAAAGCAAATTGCTCCGATTAGTTTTTCTAGATCTAAAACGCATTAAATAAATCTTTCCGAGAGTTTTAAATGTTGTGAATCGATCGCAAAACGTGTATGCACAATTTGGGGCGCGCAGAAAATCAAACAAATAATAACATTTGAATGACTCCGAAATTGAGGGTTATTATAGCTTTATAGACAGACACAGTCAGTTCAACATCCTGTCATAAGAAAAGAGACGCATATTTTTCGAAATGCGTTTTCTGCAAAAAATGTTTCAAAATAATAATCTGGCTCTGATTGGTTTTTTAAACTTTAGAAATAATTCATATCTAAACAGACGCGTCACTCACTTTGGGTTTCAAGCTTCCCGTGCAGATTTTGGGTATCATCGTTGTCCAAAAAATAAATTTCAAATTTGTTTCAATGAATTATTTCATAACCTTGATATCAAAACAAATTGATCAAACGAAACTAATGTAACTCTATTTATTTACATTTCCGTTGTTAATGATAAAAAGATGATCGAAATTCAGGAGTAAATTGGCAATTTAATAAATCAAAACTAAAAATGTGATTATTTAAGTATATTACTTAATATGTAATCATAATAGATAATCTGTTGGGTAATGTTATGGGGGGAACCTGTATTGTTCTCCATTTATGTTTTACCGAAGTTGCGAAAAAATGTTGCATCAAGATCTTAGTAAGAATTTATCAACATTTGGAGATTGGTAATCATTTACCAAGGTTTTTGGCGACATTCATTTCTGACTTCGGAAAATCATAAATATAACCTATTATAATTTCGGTCACATTTTTCAGTGCAAAGGAATGGTACCAGCCACCAGGCGCCATCCATTCGTTCCTTTGAAATATTGATTCTGTAAGAGAATTGTCAAATAATTTTGAGTGTGTGTATATAAAAGTAATCAGTGAATATTTATCACTATCAAAGATGCAGGTAAAATACAAAAAAATGTGTCGCAAACACAGAATAATTAATGTGAGTAAGGAAATGCTTTGCGTACAGCTAATGAAGAAAGTGTTATAAATTTAAATTTCGGTTTTTATGATATCTTCATGTACGACCACGTGAAATGAGCAATTGCGTCAAAAGATGACAACCTTTCATTTAATCTTTCAAATTCAAATGTTAAACCTACAATAAATCTTGAAATTACGCGGGAACAGTATTTATACGACCGTCATTAGAGATTTAACATTAGTCGTGTTTCTTTGACTACTTACTCCACTCATCAAAAATGAAGCTCCTTTATCTTCTGGGTGTATTATTTTTCATAAATGCTATTGCTGCCGCTCCCACTGACGAAACAGGTAACAAAACAACCAACACATAATTTGACTTTTGGAATAACTGCAATTTTGTTTAATTGAATTTTTTTGAAAATTGTGCATTGTTCACATTACAGACATAGACCCAATATGTAAATTACCAGCGATGATTGGTGGTGAGACTATTGCGTGTGCGGGATATTTCGAAAGATGGTACCACAACATCGAAACAGGAGAGTGTGAAATTTTTATCTATGGAGGATGTCTTGGCAATGAAAACAATTTCATCACTAAGGAAGAATGCGAAAACCGTTGTGTAAACAATAATTGAAAGAAACAAAAGTTTTACCTAAAGTTTCAAAACCTAAGGCATTAATATTGTTTCTGTCAAATTTCGCATGAATTTAAATGTACTGGATTACGATATGTCAGGCTTAAATTATGTTAAAAATATTCTCCATTTTGATTTTGTTTCAATAAGCCAATTTCGTAATAATTTTCCAACGAAAGTACTTTAAAAAAAAATGTTGCAATAAACTAACAATATTTCGTAAAAAAACGATACTGCTATGCTGACCTGTTTTAATTTGCGCATTAGTCGATATCGAATGAAGCGATTTGCACAGAATATTATTATGTCTTTGTTTTCGATAAGGGTACGCGCGATCAAAAATTTTACACACAAAGTGTGCAGTTTGCACAAAAGTGAGAAAATAAAATTCGCAAGGCATTCTTCCATGGCCTTTTTCTTTCAAAATAACAATAAAAATATAGAGATTAATCTGTTATTCGTTTTACATATTGCTTTATACGCCACTCTTTTGTGTGTTGTTCTTTCTATTCTGATATTTGCAAAATTCAAGGCAGTTGATGCAATGAATTGGTGTATCAACTCAAAAGTCAAATAAATGAATAAACATCGTTCTGACATAATAAAGAAAGTGATTGAATTCTAAACAAACAGAAAAATGTCAACCAATACACACAACAGACCTCTGGTTGACTGTCATCATGATCTCAACGGACAACGTACAACGTATCACAGACGTATAGTCGGGTCAGTTTGTAATATTTATTACAAATGTTATTATTTTTGGATCTGTAATAAAATGCGATCTTATTATTTACTACATCTTATTAAAATAATAAGATTGTAATAAGTAATATTTATTACAATCTTATTAAATAATAAGATCCAAAAACTTATTAGATATTTCGTATCAAAATATTATTTCATCTTATTACTTCTTGAATTTTTCAAAATTCACAGAGAATTTGCTTTTCATAGCTCTACTTGAATTTAAACAATAGAGAAGGTTATTTTTAAACGTTTTTTTTATCACACTGCATAATTTCCAATTTCAATTCAAAAATTTCAAAGTAATAAGTTTGGCGATGTTATTACAACTGCTTCCATCGTATAGCTGCATTGACGCAAAATTTCAGAAGTAATAAGATGAAATAATATTTTGATACGAAATATCTAATAAGTTTTTGGATCTTATTATTTAATAAGATTGTAATAAATATTACTTATTACAATCTTATTATTTTAATAAGATGTAATATGTAATAATTATTACAGCGAACATTGTAATAAGTAATAAGATATCTTATTATTTGATTTTATTAGTCCCGGCTATACACAGACGGACAAAACATTGCTCCGGAAATGGTTGCAATCGTTTTTTCTAGGTTCAAAACGCCTAGAAAACTTATTCCGGGCGTTTTGAATTTGTTGGACCGATCACAATACATTTACTACATACAGTGGTGTGTGCGGAAAAGTAAAAATACACTTTTTGATCTGATCGACCTGCAAAAACCGCTGTGTACAACATTGAACGTACTCCGTTTGCCATTTGATTTGTAGAGATAGATTGGGTCCATTCAAGGTTATACGATGGTCACGAGGCCTGATATCAAATCCAAAAAATTTCTTTCTTAGCGTCACAAAATTGGATATTGTTTTGTGCTTGCGACGCCACGACCAGAGGTTTTTTATTTGAATTTTTCACGAACACTTTTTATATGGAAAGTTTGAATGTTTTATTGAGAATATCGACGATATAACAAAAGAAGTCAGATTCTTTGCAAATGTATTATCTTTCATGGCCATGGAGATGTCAATTGCCTTCGAGTGCCAAATGATATAATAGATGCGAGAGATATGTAGCTAGGCCAGACAGCAGCTATAGCCCATTTTGCCATTTAAGAGCATTCATTATATATGTCAACAAATATTGTCAATCAGTAAAATGATTATTATTCTTCTAACATTATTAGTTGCTGGAAGCGGGTTATTCGAAACGGTATTTAAATAATATTGAATACTCTAAATCTTCATCGAACCTATCATAAAACTGAAACAACTAAAATCTCTATAATTTTTTACCCTATAGATCAACGCAGGGAAAGGACTCAAGTTTCCTGAATTTCCGGAATTCTCTTCACAGTTCTTGATTTGCAGAATTGAACGGAGTATTATTACAAGAATTTTTTCCTGCAACAATATGATCTTAATCAATTAAAAGATACGATAGCGTCCAAGAAACATAAACAATGTGTCACGGATTTGATTTCGATTGTCGAAGCAAAACAAGCATTGGATAATTCGTGGTACAAAGCGGTCTGTGGTGTTAACATAAAAATAGTAGCTTATTCGCAAGCATTTGCCGATCTTAATAAAATACCGAGTTTCAACTTAAATGTTGTTCAGAAAATATCGGAAATTTCTTCATTTGCAGAACAATTTCGTGTGAAAACGCATAGAATCTATACAAAACAAAACTTTAACTACACGTACCACCTCAACAATATAATCCATATCAAAGAATTAAGTGATGATAAATTGCAAGCTCTTCAAGATGTTATGGTGGATATCAGGTTTAATATTACCAATGCTGCACGTACTATAAATATGGCCACCATGAAATTAACCTCAGCCATGGAGAAATTCGTTGAATCATCAGGAGGCATTTCATCCACATTGTTTCAATTACATCTAACCATGGTTTCGAGAGCGAATGGTTTCAAATCAAAAGTGAGCAAATTAACGAATTATTTTAGAAAACAATTTGGTGAAGCATACAAAACAAAAAGAGTCAAAGTAAAAATGGATGAATATATGAATGATTTGAACAAACATATCGATGAATGTATGAGGGTAATTTCAACGTCATCGCAAAAGGAAAATATTAGTATTTTTCATATTGAACATAGATTGCATGGTGTTAATAGGATTCTGGACGACCTACCAAAACGAATTGAATTGGCTACTTATGTACAGAGACCGCTGGAAGACACGCCAGGCGATAGTAGTATAAATAGTTTGTATACAAGAGACTACCTCTCCGGTTCGATTCCGGTGCAGATTTGTATAGATCAATTTGAGTCTGGATCAGATTCTTTTAAGTCTTGTATACAGCCATTGGGATCCGGATCGGATTGATTTGCGAATTCATAGGGTGAAATTTCTACATATTTCTTGATTGATAAACATTTGAATTGTACGACAACATGAAATAAGAGTTTCGAAATCGATTCCAATATTAATATCACTATTTATTACGAAAGTTTTTTTTGGCTCAGCTCAACAGCAATTATTAATAATAGCCTATAAGCAATAAAATTGTTTTTTCTCGAAAATTTCTATTTATCTATGGTTGGTTTGCTTGGCTTGCTATGGTAAATCTTGGCACTATGATATTTGATGTTTTTCGCAAGGACTTGACGTCGAGTAAATCGACAGCTTTTAGTCAACGGACTGTGATTCCAAAACGATTATACGATAATATCAACTTGTATACGTTTCGTGTAGTCGTCCTCATTAAGACCTAGGACAAAGTAAACTTTGTGTGACGGAAAAAGTCTTTCTCAAAAAAAAAAAAAAAACATTTCACAAAAATCCTTTGCAGGTTGTAAAGGGTGATTTTTTAGCTGGTTTCTTTTTGACGTTTAATTTTTTGACAGATGTCAAATTCCAACTGACGTCTGTCACAGTCAAAAATGCTCAGTATGCTTTGCAATTTCATCATGCAAATTATTTACGCTTGATGACCATCCAAGAGGCGTGCGTTCGCAAATTGGGTTCTAGAGCAGCTCAAAAATGATCCTGATTTTCATCGAAAAATCATCTTTTTGGACGGGGCATGTAAACAAACAAAACTGTCGGATTTGGTGTGATGAGCAGCCGGGAGGGCTACGTTAAGTCTCTCGTCTATGCGGACAAGCCAGCAACGATTGCCGACTTGGAGGACAACATCGAACGCGTTATTGGCGAGATTCCGGCCCATATGTTGGAGAGAGTGTGCCAAAATTGGACTTCCCGTATGGACCATTTGCGCCGTAGCCGCGGCCAACATTTGCATGAAATTATTTTCAAAAAGTAAATGGCAAGAACCAATTTATCGATTTCAATAAAGATTTGATTCACTTTTCGAAATTTTTTGCGTTTTTTTCGATTTTCAAAAAGAAACCACTTAAAAAATCACCCTTTAGTATATATAAATCGGCTGGAAGGAATATTAAGCCCTCAAAAAAATAAATGGTCTTACGTACGTAAAACTAACTTTTCCGCACATTTCCTGAAATTGTTCGGGCTTACGCATTTTTCATTGATTGCTACTCATTTGTATTGGACTTATGTTTATTTCTCATCGAATCATCATGCAACTTTGAGAATAAATCACAGAAAATTTGAAATCATTACGATGAGATCGAATTTCGAGTCATTACACATCATGTGATTTAAATTTAAATTTTAATATAAAAACAATTAAACATTTCAGTTCCTAATTCTTGCTTCAACGTTATCTACATTTAAATTGGTAATTACAATTACGAATTAGTTCACTCTGATGTGAACTTTCAATTCATGCCAACGATAGATATGGTTCTACATTTATGTTATGTATAACAGTATAGCTTTCGGAAACAGCATGAGCATTCAAACTGATGAAAAAAAAAAACAGATTAGAAAAACACAAATACTTCATCCAATTTGATGATTTGAATATTGACCCCGAAAATTGATTTTGCCATTTGTTTATTCGTAAGTATCTTAAATTTTTCCATTGGAAAGCGATGGCAAAAACCGAGAACGTTCCAATAGAAGAGAGCCTATTTTGTGGATACGATCCATTTTCATTTGCGCTTTATGGGAAATGAATAACTCATTGGTTAATCATCATTCAACATTTTTTCTTTGATGTTTATTTCAATCATTCGATGTGAATTTCGTTCGGGTAAATGAACTTCAATATAAATAAACGATTATTGATTATACAAACTTATCTTCACGTTGTTGAGCGTGAATTCATTCAAATAAAATGGGACTCATTAAAATATCGAAAAAAACCATTGAAATTGGTAAAACTTGTAGAAGAATCCTCAAAAAACTCACCAAAACTGCTGAAACTTGCCGAAAGTTGCTATTTCTATTTTGATCATTTTCACATTTTGAAAATTACGACTTCACTTTTTTGTCTATTTGCCAGATTTTTTTCTCTTTCACCATAAAGAAGTTCGGATGTTCTCACCATGCATCCCATATTCACCGAAATGTAATTTATTTGCATCCAAAATAAGAAATAAATCGTGAGATGTTGGGCAAACGAAATTTGATATTTCTTAAAATTGAAAATTTTGTGAGGGAGCTGGATTTAAATCTCATCAGAATGACTTGAAAAACATAGAAAATAATATTCTGACAGTTCCAATAGGAAACAATGTGAACTTAAGATAGCCGCCATACAATTTTTCAGTTTTGACCCCGAAAAGACTCCAAAAATCCGAAATTTTGGAGGGGAGGTAGTCCTAAATTTAGTCGGAATGACTTGAAATGTTGCATGACTCATTTTATTGATAAAAAAATAATTTATTCAAAGTTTCAATTCGTTACAATGTGAACTTGAGAAAGTCGGCATACAAATGTTCAGTTTTGACCTCGAAAAGGTCCCAAAAAACGAAAATTTTACAGGGGAGAAATTTTGCATGCCTCATTTTTTCATAAAAAAATTATATTCTAAAAGTTTCATAATGATACAATGCGAAATAGTCATAGTCCCCATACAAATTTTTCGTAATTATATTGAAAAACAGCCCATTTTTTGATTCCACTTCACTAGAGCTACCCGAAAAAATTATCCGATTGGGCTGAAAATTGATAGGTTTCTATTCCTAATGAAGACAAATGTGTGTGTAAATTTTTGTTCAATTCTAAAATCATTTTTTTTAGTTATCGTGTTGACAAATTTTTGCGTACAACGGACAACGGACAAGGACAACGGACAACGGTGGTGTGTGCGGAAAAGTAATATACAGAAGTGAAACAAGAATAAAAATGTCAAAGAATTGAAACATGAGAAGAAAAAATTCAAATTGAAAAACAGTCCTATGGTTTTGCTGAGATGGTAGCGACTCCTGAGAGCAGAAGCTGCTCAGGTATGGCTGGCCAGCCTCTGGTAATGTGTTTCTTTTAGAAGACATAACGGCGTAGTTTTCCATGGACAAATAACTATACGAAATACTTTTCCAGCCATAGCTGACCAGCTGGCTGCTCTCAACAGCCAATACCAGCTCAGCAAAACCAAAAGTCTAGTGAAACATCATGATGCACCATGCGATTGAATTGACTAATGTGTTCGAAAACTGAACATTTAACGATCGAACTATTCAAATGTTCATTAATGAATCAATTGTTCGAGATGCGTCTTTATGGTATTGTATCACTGTTATTAAAATTTGGGTTTTTTTTGAGTAATTTTTTTGATGGTTCTGAAATTGACACATTTTACACAATATTTTCTTGTGAAATTCTTACATTTAGATTTAAGAGGTTTGATTCGAAAAATGAGTTGGCAACAAGGATAAAAAGCTTAATTTAGTCGGAAACCTTACAATTGTTTCGTGCTTTCTAAATTCACAATTGTGACTTTACCACAATTCACAAATAAAACAAAAAATGAAACATCCAATGCTTTGTCAGTCACAGGAACCACAAAAAAGAAATATTGAAATGTTTGCTTGGAATATTAGTTTAGCACACTTATTGATATTGATAGCATTTGTTGTTCTTGGTTAAAGAGTCTGAAAGCTCAAGCTCTACAAACTGAAGGCTCTCTAGTCTCTACACATTCACAATAGTGATTCAATGTGCTGGGGATTGAAGAGTCTTCCACAAATTGTATATATAAATATAATTTATTATTGACGATTGCTCCCGACAATATATTTTTTTCTTCTAATTAGTAATAATGAAAATGAAACCTGTCGAAAAATCAGGTGTAATGACAGCCGCTAATTGAATCTGGCTAAGTTTTCAAAAGTTAAAATTAATAAATAAAATAAGAAGCTTAAGTTGGAGTTTGAAATTAGTTTTTTTTTTGAATCTCTTGGATTTGAAATTCTTTTTGAAATTGAAATGTGTTTTTATGAATCATATTCTGTACTGTTTTTTGCCGTTTCGCTTGTTATGGCTATGTAGCTGATAAGTCGCCTTAATAAAGATATTTGAAAAAAATATTTAATCCGCTTTCCAATTTCAGCGAACAAATAAAACCGTTATGATTTTATTCAGTTAATTGAGAATGTTGTGGTTTGAGCGGTGGTGCTGGAGAATCACCTGATGCATTTCCGGCAAAGGTGCGGTGTTAATATTTTGTCAGATCGGTTCAAACGATACAATTATTTGGCTTGCTTTTCATCACGGCTGACTGAGGATGAAGTCAAACTTTAGTGCAGTGATAGCGAGAGCGAGAGAGCGATGATGAACAACATGGAATCACTATTAAAATTATTTTATTTCACGTAGCAAATCAAATTAATAATGTGGTTAGCCATCGTTGTGAATTCGGACCATGGACTATTTTAAGCATTTGTTTGTCTTCAGCTGCTATTTCGCCAAACAGAGTGTCATACATTGCTTGCACGTTACAATCGCATGCAGTTATGATTTATTCGTAAAATAGCGCTTGAGCCGAATCTGTCCGGTTCAGTTCATGCTAGTGAAAGATGGTCCGTTTGCTTTGGTGTGTCATTCGGTCAGGTCATGATTACGGAAGAAGCTTCGTACGTTGTGGCTTGGACCAGTTATAAATTATATTTTTCAAAGAGAACTATTCGAATGAATAAATCATTTCTTGTGGTAATGTGAAATGGATGTTTCGCTGTATATATTCTCTATCTCTCTCTATATATACATCTCTCTAGTGTGTGTATATGTGTGAACGTGAGTCGAGCATGGTTTTAGGAATTTGAGCGCTACAAAAATAATAAGCCAGCGTAACAACAAATGGAGCTTATCTCAGTCGGTTATGCTAATGCAAATAATTAAATAAAATTAGTTTTCCGTGTCGTAAAAAGTCGGGAAGTGAAGGTAAAAATCTATTAAGCGACATTCAATTAAAATGTGTTTTCACTCTATTCTTTGCGCCAACAACATAATCAAATATAGGCAAAAAGGCTGAAAAGTTTGAATGTGGCAAGTGGATTTTAGGATTTGTCACTCAACGTGTATTATTCGTTCAGAGTTCATGAGAATAAAATGAGCGCTAATTAATTTGACCCATCCAAAATTGAAAAAGAACAATGTCTATTCGCCCTTTTTCTCAACGCAACGCACCGCACCGAATTCAGGACAATAACACTTATCGAAATAATAAAGCAAATTTTAATGTTGCTCATCATTCACGGAATGAATAAACAATGTGTGATTTTGCAAGCGACGGTGGTGAATGCTGCTGCTCCTGTCGTTGCTGTGAAATCCCTATTTTAAGAGCGTTTGTTTGGAAAAAGACGAAAGATGCGTTTGCAATTTAAAGTCCCAATGTTTACGATGCGTTGAGCAAAAACAACCAACCGAAAACTCCATAGAATATCGCTCTCGCTCACAATGAACAGAAAATGGTTTCGAATTCACATAAATGAATGCGAAATCTTTAATTTATGGCTGTATTTAATATTGTCCATTTTGCTTAACAAATGATAATCCGCAGGTCTCTCCGGATATAACGATAAATGGCACTAAATCATGCTGTTTTTCTACAGCAGCCGCATTGCGCGCACGAATGAATGAGTTCGCGTGAAGTATTTTCGTTCCTTTTGGCGCTGGCCCACTTTTTCTCTCTCCCAAACTGTCTCTCTTTCTCACATTCACCCTTTCACCCTTGTTTGTTCATTTGCGTCGGATGTTGATAAATTTTCGGCCTGGCTTTCGTGGCGTCCATTCCGTAATTGACGTTTGTATCGAAAGTTGATTTCTCTTGATTTCTCGATATGAAGCGGCTGGCTATAGTTACAAACAATTCCTATCAAATTTTATCGAGTCAACAATCGTTATACCCCGTGTGTGTGTGTGTGTATGTGGAAGCAAAAGAGTGCATTGAATACGAACCCACGCCACTACAAAATAATAAATAATTGAGGATTGATGTGTGCCATCGCTCTTTCTTCTATTTATTCACATTAATTTAACGCTTATATTGAAGTAGGCAAATGCCAAAGGCTAAAGATTTGGAAATAGGACATGGGCTGAAAGACAAGCGCACACATATACATAAGTAATATACATTTTTACCTTCATTTGAGGCAAAATAATCCGGAAATAATCCAGATAATGCCGCAACAAATTCGTTCGGGCGATTACATAAGAGAAGATGTTCTACAAAATTCGCAGCCGGATGTTTTCATATAGTGTAAAAGTACAAATTCATGTTGATTCATATGAATGAGTTATCGAAAGTGATGTTCTCTCAATTGAAGCAGCGTTCTTTCTAATTGCTTTTGTTGATATTGTGAAAATCCACAACAATCCATTTTGCGAACGGGTCATGCATACCTTATTTTTCAGCTGAGTTAACTTGAGCACTTGAAAACAATTTAAAGTGGAACTACTAGAATATTTCAGTTCCGGAGGAAAACAAAATACCAAGTCAAGTTCAGTAGTAGATATGAGTTTTCGAGTCGGCTTTGTGAAAAAAATACCCAAAAAGAATACAAAGATAAGGTTTTTCGCTGCCGTTTCTTATCTGATCATAAATTATCTTATAGTATGTTTCAGCTGTTCCTCGCTTACTTTCATTAAGCCACTACTTTTGTGTTCATGAAAATTCATGTGAATGTTCATTCGCAAGGAACATGTTAATCAACTACATGAAGAATCAAGCAAAATTGTGTGTGAATACTGTGTTTTTGTAGATAACCAAGCAGATGTAGATGTTCATATATTAAGTTCTAATTTGTGGCCGGACTCATCCAATCTACTGTCATAATAATATGGCATTCTTGTTTATCCCATTTTGTTTGTTTTGTAACTGTTATATCTACCATTTTTGAGATCATGCATTTTCGTTTTTGCTTCTGTGTCAGCAATGCTCGTTATTCTCGTGCACTCGGTTTTAAATATTGATGAACATGCTTTGGCCGGTCAGCTTCCGAAACCTGCTTCATGAATTTTACATCTTATTGTTTATTTGCTTAAAACTTTTTAAAAGATAAATTATTTTGCTGGCGTGAGTTTTGTTTTTTTTATCCGGAAAACGATGAAACACATAATTTCATGCATCGAACTTGTTTTTGAACGAGAATTCACGTACTTTGCAAATATTGGCCAAATAACTAGAGCATTGATTGTTGTTGCTATTGCTATGTGCCGTACGAAAAGTGTTCCGATTTTGCTGCTGCTTGGAATTAGTGGCAAAAGTAAGGTTGTCTGCTTTATTGCTGCTTTGAAGGAATGTCCCGAATAGAGTCGAAGTAAAGACTTTACTACAACCATCCAAAATGATCTAACATTCTCTGTCTCTAATTAAAATACGACATTTTAGAGCTGGTTTTTAAAAGCATGCATCCAAGCAAAAGGTCGATATCTTTTGGATGGCGTGGTTGGTTTGTCAGTCTGTGTGCGAATGTTTGCTGGGCTACTAATTATCCGAATCATTTCACTTGGAGCAGTAATTGGAAATTAACGATTTGTGATGAAACACGACAAAAACTACAACTACTGCATAATAGTTGTCATTGAATAAGGTCGCACAAACACAAATATTGCAGTGCTATGTTTGTTTGTGTCTAAATAACAGCTCAAATGGAGAGGAAGAGAAAGGGAGAGCGTCAGAGTGACAGAGCTTCACGTTCGAAGAAGTTTTACAAAAATAAAGCACGCTTGCAGCAGAAGATTCAATATTCAACTAAACGAGCTACAGCGGAAAAGTACGAGAATGAAAACGGGTAGCGACTCTCGACTCATCGATCTCGATTAATAGTAAGCAATAAAGATAAATGAATGGTAGTTGTGAGTACAAAGAACATATGTAGCGTATACGTTTGAATTGCGTGTTGCAGACGATATGTCCTTAGACTAAAACGAGAATTTAGTGCACATTTGTTCCTGCATGAAAGAAAATCGACATTAAATTTTATATGTTCTTTAATTTCTTGCCGTTTTCACTATTATCATTTAACGAAAAGTTTAATTTTGGCGCTCTATCTGCATTGAGCATTGGAATTTCGATCCTTAAAGGAGGCGAACGAACGAGATGAAGAAAGCGAGGATTGTAAACGTGGTGAGAGTGGAAAATGACTGGAAGATACATGTAACGATGCCTTGAGATAAAATGTTGAGTTCAATGCTGAAGAGCTGCGCTCATTAGAAGTATTCATTGACTCGTTTGCACTCGACATGAAAACGCAAACGGAAATATAATCGCGCCAACTCACAGTAAACAAATATATGGCAATGTTTATTCAGAATAGATCTAATTATTGTTTAGATGAAAACATTTTTAGTAGTACATTTTGGGAAAATAGCAAAGTCCTTGCAGCTATTGCTTTAATTTTGAATGAAGCTCATTCGGAGCAACCTTAATTGTGTTTTTGCTTACTATCAACATATTTAAATTATCAGAAAGTTAGCTAATTTGGAAAATGGCTGATACATGTAGAAAGATATGACGCAAATGGAGAGAAGAATATTGAAATATATCACAATGTAAGGAATTTCGATTCAGTTCATCGATGTGCACTTTCTCTATTCAATGAATTCTATTTTCTCGAGAGGTAAAAAAAACTTTGCTGATTTATGGGCGAAATCAGCTTCGTTGCAACTCCGCCTGAAGGCAGCCTCCGCAGCTTAGATAAATGTCAGATAGACGAATGAGTCTCCGGCAATTCGTCACATAAAAACTCAAAGTAAATGCAGTTTTTGTTTCGATTTCCAATGGTCTACTTTGAATCTATGGTACGAGTGGTGTGATGTGATCACACCACTAGTTTTGTTATCCACCAGCACAGATCTTTGATGCAGTTGAATATAATTTCAAGGATTCGCTTGGACCGTCGCACGGATGCCAATTTTTTTGTGGAACACCCGTGTCCACACACAAACACACACAATTATGCGGGCGAACGAAAATATGGGGGCAACATTCATTCTTCGCGCAATTTAAGATGTGGAAAATGTTGAAATGGATGGCTCCGTCATGCATTCACCGGAGCAACCGTCGAACAATAAAGAAAGAATGAGAGACAAACACACACAACATTATAAATTAAATTGATGTGGGTTCACTTCGTTGCGAATTACATCATGTTCTGCGGCACAATAAATTGAAATTGTTAATGGTGGGTGTAATTTTGGAATGCGGTAAAACTGCTTTTTTGCTTTGTTTTTCCGCGAATAACGCGCGCGAGTCTTCGATGTTATGTTTTAGCTGTACTGCCATTGTTGTCGAAATTATTCAATGTGATTTCGATTGTGCATCATTTTGCATTTTATGTTTTATTTTGTAATGCAATTTCCAGCCGTTTTTGAACAAATACCACAAAATTGCAAACCCAGATCCATATAACATGAACATGGTGGAAGCGTGTTCCTCGTCATGCATCCAATGCGAGAAGCGCAGGATGCGTAAGACGGATACAGAGATAAAGAGAGAGAGAGGGAGAGAAAAAAGAAATGCTGTTCTCAAATCTAATTAAATTGAAAAGTAAACACGAATTCGCAGCAGCAGTTAGAGAAAAAACATGTCAATTTTTTGTTCTGCTCAAATCGATCCACACAACGTCAGTTTTGCTAACTTTGTGAGCATGCAAATTAAATTAAATTTACATAAATTACCCGGCGAATCGAATTTGCTCGATCTTTCCTCGAACTGCCTCGTTCATTCCGAAATGCTTCACTAAATTGAATTCAATTGTAATTTAATTTTTTATGTACTATTTCGCATCGCGCGATATACAAATACATGCATCCATAGTATGGTATGCATACATAAGCATAGACAAAATTGTGAAAATGACTCGCAATATTTCAATCAACATGCGTCCGCAGCTACGTTCTCTACATCAAAGATCACTCTAATTGAAAGCTCAATGACGTTTGAGCTATTTCTCTCTCTCTCTCTCTCTCTCTCTCTCTCTCTCTTTCTGAATTAATTTCAAGCGAGCTTTCATTTTCGAATTGATTTATGCATATTAACTCTTCAATGTTGCTTCAATTGATTTATTTAATCGATTTGTAGATTAAAACTGAAATAATCAGTCAAAAATATATATTTTTTTTTTGCATAAAAAACGCCCCAAAGCTGCAGTTGGAAACTGAGAATACACGCAGTTCGAAAAATCCATCTCATTTCAATGAGAAGTGTAAGTTGTCGGTGAAAGAAATTTAATTTTGATAAATTCATGCCATTTTTGCTATTTAGCCTTATGCTATCGTAGTCGTTGCCGTTGCGTTGAGAATGTGGCATTTAAAATGAATTGTGTATCTTTTTCATCAAATTTTTGCTGAATGCGAACAGTTATTTCCGATGTGGATCGTTTGCAGTTTCCATTGCAATTTTCGGTAGTGTTGATGTTGCTGTGTGATGGTTTGGCATAGAAGTAAGTCGATGTTGGTGAAGAGTGAACTTTGGCTAGCAATGCGCGCGACATATGGTTGAACTCGAACAGTTTATGATTCTGCTGGTTTTGTCAGTCATTGTTAGCTAAGAGGAAAAGAGCATATTATCGATGCTGTTGGCTGCTGCAAATATTACGTAATTTTGGTCGGAATACATTGAATTCAAGCAGTCAGTTTGCGAGCAAGCGAGTGAGCAATTCCAATGACGCTATATGCCATGAATGCTACACGATGAAAACTGTGTGAGGCTTCATTAAATGCAGTATGAGACACACAAAAAACACACGACAAGCACAATTTATACGTTGTGAACGTGCTAGTTGCGGTGCCAGTGCATTTGCAAATCCTAAAATATTTTCGAAATAGTTTACACATTTCTGCGTTGATATTATGGCAAAAGTTCGGTGATCGATTGAAATATTGAATGTACTTCGATTGAATGAATATTTTATCAATTTTCCACATAAGATGAGCTTGAGAGATGAATCTCGTAAGATGAATTACGTGCAAGCCGACTTGGGCATGCGGACAGTCGAAAATGCTCTTAGCAAAAATCGTGCAATATACTCACAGAATTTCTTAAATGCAGAACGGAAAAAGAGCGACTCTTCTATATATGAGACCATTTATTATGGTTTTAATAAATCGGATAAATTATATTTTCGGCTGAAATTATTGCATTTTACACCGCAGACAAAGTTTCGATATTATACTGCATTGACGTGAACGCTATGGTCAATTTCTGTTTCGTATTCTGTGTGTTTGCGCCACCACAGGATCGCTTTCGGAGCGAATCGATTATTCAATTTTTTATAGAAAAGAATTTTCGCTTCCAATTTGAAATGGAACGAAACATCACACGATTGTCGTTGATACAAATCGCATCGAAAATCGTGCGAATTTAAAGTTTACACAGCGTGCGGTAAATGGGCTCTCTTTTTCCATTTTCATCATCTTCTTAATGCTTTCTTCTTCTCTTCACTTTTCTCATTTAATTTTTCTTTTCGCATCTCTGGGTCCCTTTTCTTTTTGCGCTTTTCCCTCTCTCCCGCTCTATTGCTCTCAATTCATTAATCTTCTTTTGTGTATTACCGAACCAACACTGCACAAGATATCGAAAATGGATTCGTGAGATGTTGTGGTGTGAAACCATTTTTAAGTGAAACACACGAAATCGTATCGATGAATGCAATAATTAATTGGCAAACCGCTTGGCTGCAACTTCTGCCAGAATGATTGGAATTGCTCAAAATGAAACCGCAAAAGTTGGTAATGTATGCGGCGGAGAATATGAGAACGACGAAGTGCAGAGGAGCAACGAAAAAAAAAAAAATAACGAAAATTAAGTGAACTTTATTCGGAGTTCAAAATGAACGCACTGCAAAGTGGGAAAATGTTCATAAAAAAAAAGACGAAAGAAAAATGAATGATAGTTGATGGAGAGGGCAAATATTTGCAATCTCTGTTTCCGCTATGTGTGCTTGCATTGATTGAATCCGAAGTGGATGATAGAATATGTGCAAATTCGCAAACTTCTTCCGCATTTCACATTTGGAGACCGTGTAGCAAAAGTAGATAGCTTTGTGTATATGTGAGTATATATGATTCAGTCGATAAAGCGCATATTGTGCGGCACATAGATTTAGCTATCCAAAAGGAATCAACCGACGAACGAATGAACCGACGAATAAAAGCATACGCGCTTGAATTGATGCATTTAGAATGTGCATGATATATATATATATATATATATATATATATATATATATATATATATATATAGACACACACATTCACTTGTAAAGCGCTTAATACAATTTCGATAATACTTTAGATTTTCAACAGCAACAGCAGTAGCAGTGCAAATTCAATCGTGCATTGTTATATTCCTATTATGCGATTGCCAGCCACCGAATTTTCGAACGCGCGCCATGAAAAATGATCCTTTTTATGCCAAATCTATTTTATTTTATGCGCGCGAACGGATTTTTTGCATTAATCAAATGAGACGAATGGAAGAAACATTTTCTTTTTGTTGTGTGAATGTGTGCGAGTGTGTAGGGCAAATGTGAAAAGGTGAATGTTCATCGTTGCAAATTCTTCGGATACTCAGTTAGTCCAATCAGTAGAAGAAGCTATGCAGATGAGCAGCACGCTTGCCATTGATGCCAGTCAATCAACATTTTAAAAAGCTCAAACGAATTCAATTACGAATCCAATAAATTACTTATTTGAATTATTCATATTTAATTTGCAGTGTGTGCTGTTGTCAAAAGGCAAATTCACTCTTAAAGGGAAAAAAAACAATTTCCAATGGGCGGGCAAACTGCCATTACTACTTCTGATGTTGCTGCTGTTGCTATTACTGCTCTCGCGTCCCTTCGAATGTGATGGATAGTGACAACCTATGCCATGGAAATGCATTAAGCAAATTGTATGTAGAAAACCTTTGATAAACATCCTTCATCATCCTCATCTCTTCCGCCCTCTCTTTTCGCTTCGATCTCATCTTTGTAATCCCAAACAAGAACACATGCATTACAAGCAAATGTTGCTCAGAGAGAGAAGAAATTGGTAAATTCGAGCCAACTGGTGATAAGCAATGGATTGCTGGTTATTTTTGCCTAAAGAACCATACAGAATTCAACATAAACAATTGATTTCAATTTGAAGTGACCACAGAATGACTTTATTTTACTTGTATTGAACTGCAACAGTTCAGTTGTTAGATTGCGCAATATTCATGGCACCCGAATTGGTTGAACTTCGTCAGTTTGAGATAAAATTTATTTAAGACCAAAATGTTATGTCAAAACCAGCAATTTACTTTTTACCATCGAATGACTGTAACTCACCAATTTGTTTTTCTCTGTGTATATTTTGCTCTATATCCGGCCATTAATCTTAGAATTTAAACCGAAGCCGATCTAATTAAACATATCGCTCAGTAATTCCATTTCATTTCAAGAGTTTCGGCACAAATTGGACGATATTTAACATAGGGATTGAAACCCAAACAAGCTTAAGCTCGTCGTCATCATCAAAACATTTCGCCATTTATAGATAAAATGATGAAGCTATTCCAAATATAGTTTGGAATGGTATGTACACTTACGCTCGACTGAGTGCGCAATTTATATTTCCACCGGCTTTGGCCCCATCATATCTCTTCAGTAATCGTTCAATCGTTCATCAAGCCGTACAATCTTTATCAATTGCTTTTGCTATCTTTAGCTTTGCTCTATCGGTTCCTCTTGCTCATTCTCTTTATATAAATCACCGGCCATCTCTTCCGCTCTCGATTTCCATTTCGATTATTTATTGCTACAATTTCATTTGTGTGCAACTTTTTGAACTTTTGCCTTTGTGACAGATAAAGAGAAAATGGTACGAAACTCAAAAAGATTCACATCATTTTCAATTTTTCATTGTCTTATTTTACATTTCGAGAAACTTTTGGAAAAAAGAAGGTATTCGATTCTATTTTATTTTTGCATGAAAGAATTTAAAGCGATTGACGTGAAAGTAGCGTTAAGAACGAGTTTCATTTCGTTTTCGAACGTTCATCGCTGTTGCTGTTGCTGTCCTCAATTGATAGTGTTCGTCTCCCTAAATTGCATGTATTCTGAAGCGGAAAATTGTGCTATTCTCGAAAATTGAAAATGTGTCTATGTGATGACATAACGAACGATATCCTATAGCACTGATTCGACCGCATCTGCACGACGACGTTTGTATTCGTCTTCCGTTTTGTTGGATCACCGTTTCCGTTTTTGCTTTTTATCTTCGGCTACGCCGTGCCCTGATATGGTTGGTGGTTAGCTGATTAAACGAGAGTGAGTGGGTGAGTAGCAACTTCACATTGTATTTGACTAGGCGCATAAAGCCAAAGTAAATACCGATTGCCGAGAGAGAGAGAGAGAGAAATCAAGAGAAACTACCGACGAGTATGCGAAGATTCGCACAGAAAAATATTCTGAAATAATTCGCCCGATCTTATCAAGCACGTACGAACAATTCAAATACATATAAATAAAACACTATCTTTTCATCTTACGAGTTTTCTTTCTTTAATTTAAGCGATTTTCGTTGGTCCGTCGGCGTTCTTTATCCTTTTTCGAATCGATTCCAATTTTCGGTCTTTTCTAGCTGTTTCGTTTTCTCCTCGTTTATTCCTTTGTAAATTTATCGAGAGCCACAAAGGAAAATGTGGCTCTTCAACATTCCCAATAAGCCAGTGAATGAAAATACACACAGAAAGAGATGAGAATGAGCAGAAAAAACGAAATCGCAAACTTGTGCTTTGATTGCGATTTTGGTCACTTATAAAGGTTTTTCTCGGCCCAATAATACGATCGTTATACCACCGCATTGTGACGTTAAAAACAACGCAATGAACCACAAAGATGGCAAACATAAATTCGATTGCAAGCAAGAAATAATAATGAAAGTTTTGTTTTGGTGTGGTTTATTTTGACACACTTGCGCTCGCTCGCCCGCTTGCCCATCCACTTCGCATTTTTCTATTATTTTATAAACACATATTCATGCGATAGCAATGACTTTCGCCTAAATCTACCGACAAACGGCCAAAGTGGCTTTGTTGTGCATTCTTCCGCTTGGATTTTTCGATATTCACTCTATGTGCAAAGCATCTCTCATTCAGCAGCGCGTCTATTTGCTTTCTGCAACGACGAAGATGATGACGCCAACGAACACTATCCAGGTCAATTTTGTGTTCTTATCGACACCCAAGCACTCCATTTAACCTAAACCAAACACCGAAAGAAAAACGATGAAAATAGCACCAAGAGAAATGAAACGGAAACTCGACAAATACAATGAAGTAAATACGAATGAGTTTCGGCAATATGGTTCCTGTTCCAGCTTTACCGTATTATTATTTGAAATTAAAATGGATATAAATATTATATTTTATTAAAGCTATACCCAGGGATATTGCTTTTTTTGATGATTATTACCTAAACATCTGTCTACTGATTTTATAGGTGTGTTTGCAACACTCGAGTCAAAAACATGCGATTCGATGCGAACCGAACCGAACCGAATGGATCGCTTCAATGTAGCCAACGTACAAATGATGCTACAATAAAGGCAATCTGATAATGAGAACCAAAATGAAAACATGATTTTTATGGGAAATCGGTGCAGCCCCAATTTTTTAGTAGCAAAGGTACATACATTTTTACGCTGCGTAATATTTATTTTAAATATTCAGAAACCAATATCGATATAACGAAAGAAGGGTGCATTGTTTCTTTCCCATGTGAAAATTTCGCTTCGAACAAGTTTTGTTTTAAATAAGGAAAATTCATTGTAAATGTGATGATATACAACGGATGACACCTGCGCCTTTTGATCTCCTCACACAATCGCTGTCAGATTTCTTCGCGATATATTTGCCTGCAGAGAATAGATATTCTTGATTGCACATGAGTCGGGTGTAAAATTTTGGCATTTCACACCTGAAACACGTTCACATTACAGAGCACTTTAGTGCTTACTCTTGTAGTGCGCAATTTGCGAATTTTTTATGTTGCTGCTTTTTTTTCATTACTATTATGGTTTTTCCGTTATGCGAAGGAGAAAAAATGTTATATACCTGGTCAGGCTTGCGCGTAATAACCCCAATAATAACAGTAAATGTACTTCATTGTTACATGAAAAGTTTTATCAGAGATTATAATCATTTTCACTTCATCCAATTTAGCAATTATATCGTAGCTGCAATTAAATTTTGGAATGGATTTTGCCACAAAACATTTTCGGACTATCATGTGCTGCAGCAACAGCAGCAGTACCAATATATGCAATGTTAATCTGTCGCCCAAAAATAACAATTATTCGGTTTTCGCTTGTGTGTGCCCTGCCCTGTTCAACGGCATCGGCATCGAGTTACGAAAATTGTGTGACAGAAACAGACATGCACATAGTGTCAATATGTCTTGAACGTCGTTGTGCTGAATTTCGATAGCAAAAACACATTTCTAGTTTTCGGTTTTCGATCCAATATGTTTTCTTGCTTTTCCACTTAATGTCTGTATGCCAGTTTCACCATATTCGTTCCAAAATTCCATTACACACATGATATTGATATTGTCTCAAGCGATAAAAATCGTCTTATGTGTGCCAGAGATGGAGTTGAAAAAGAAAAAAAAAAAAAAAAACATAAAATAGCAAAAATATGAACTCGAAATGGCGAAATGGGTGAAGTTGTTTCAATTCTTTTCCGAATGCTACATTGAACACTAAAAATTTAAATTGAACCGAATTAGAAAAAAAAAAAAAAAAAAATAGGATCGCTCCGACAAGAGAGGTGAACTAAAACAAAAAGTCATCAAAGTTTTCCCATATATACGCATATACGCCATTGAAATAGATAGAAAAGTTTTTGCCGTGTGCATGTGTGCGATTTTGACCGAAATATTTGTAGTTGAAGCAGTAGCAGCGGTATCAGCGACAGATTGAAATAATCATTATAATGAATACGTTCAAAATCTCGACAATAATCGAGCGAAAAGCAATACTTTTCCGAGCTGAAAGTAGCTTTTCGAAATGGACACGGAGTCGAGGATGAGATTGGTGTGTGCATTCTCGGTAATGCGCTAGCTAGCGAGATGTGTGGATAAATTCCATCGAAAAACCGAACTTGTATCATAAATCCTCAAGGCAAACATGCGAAGTGCGAGAGCGAATAGTGGAGCGCTTATCCTAGCGCTTATCATGGACCAACCAACCAACCACCAATCGGAAAAATGCCCACAACGAATTATTTTTTTGCCATTTAAATAGACACCGAATCGCTATTAATAGGTAATTTATTTGATCTAAACTCCAATCGAATGCAGCACACGATGCTATTTTTTAGTGTATATGTGGATGAAGACATCGTTAACGTGTGAGGGGTGCACGCGATCAAAATGGCATTATGGGAATGCGCATTTTTTTCTTCATTGTTCATTCCTATTTTCCTTGTCGTTGGGGGAAAATTAACGAATATTTTTATCTACACCCACATGACTAACAAAAATCTTAATCTTCACAAGATTTACACCAGCGAAGGGGCATTTCTTAGAATTTCTTGTTTGTTTTTTTTTCGAAGCGTAAAGTAATCGGTAAGAGAATGTGGCCGCCACGGTGATACTATAGTTATTTTTGCTTTCCACCCCAAAAATTCGGTCGAGAGAAATTCAATTTACTAACATGAAAAAAGCAGCCATAGCAATATTTACATATAACAAAAGTCATTTCATTAACAATTCACCATAAAAATAAATCTTGGAACACAAAATTCGTTTCGCCGTCTATTTGAGAAAGTCACCTTTTTGTATTCATTTGCCACTCTCGAAACATTCGAATTCGATATGTGTGTATGCATGTATGTGTGTGTGTGCACAGCACCTCGATTGCGACGGTCTCCCTAAGTCGCCCAGTTATTTGTAGTATCGGTGAAATTCTTTGGCCACATTGATTCGATTCGACTCGAATCGAATCGAATCCTATATGGAAATCGATGTAATTTATAGTGCTGAGTTCCAATAACAATCAACCACAAATGTTGATGTCGTATTTATTATTATTTATTGCTCCAATATCCAGCCCGTTAAGTCGTTGGCATTATTTCACAATTTCAAATGATATTGCGATCGATGAGAGTCAATTTTATTCGAATGGATTCATGGGACTCATTATGAGCGCTGTGTAATTTTGGCTCACTCTTTTAAACTGAGCATTTGAAACTGTGGAATATCTTTTCAATGATATTTTAATTAAACGGCTCAGATATTGCTCCGAATGGTGCATATAGTTTAGAGTAGATTAAAAAAATGCATCAGTCGGATGAATGAGTGGAAGAAAAGGAGAGAGAGAGAGAGAGAGAGAGAGAGAGAGAGATATCAAGGCGTTTGGCACGGGAAATGGCATACAATTGTGAATTGAATTTATTGCGATATTAACAAGTAAATATCATTTAAATTACAGCACTTAATTCCATTATGGTTATGTTGTCATCACATTGTCATGTTTCCGCTTTAATTTCCTCGATTCGGCTTTCTCCTTGTCTGCCAGCAAAACCCGATTAAATATTCGAATGGTCAAAGTGCTAGATTAGCTGGATAACTTTGCGAATGCGAATGCAAATGAAATCCATTTCGATTTATATTTATATTGACGGCTATTAATCGATAGATTGACTAGTGACGTCAATCATCATGATGATGATGATGCAGCATTGCTGACATTTCGAATCATCAGCAGTATCATAGTTAATTTTTCAGGGCACATATTTTCCGAGAATCACACCGTAAACGAGGAACTGGAGAGGACACACACACACACGCGACTGCTAACACAATTTTCCCTATAAAATGTTACTTTTTGGAATTGATAGCGACTGACAGAGTGCGGTGAGCAGTGTATAGTGAGAGAGTTCAGTGAAAGACACGAGAAAACATTTTCGTACACGGTTTGGGAAAAAAAAATATGATAAATGAATTATGTGTGATAAATATGGGGATGACAGCCGAAAATGTGGAAACGAAACTAGACATGACCGTTTCGATTTCTTCATTTTGTTGTGTTACCAGCCGCCTCATTTGTTGTTCGAAAAGTGCTTAGCTTCCGAGAACGAATACGTCAACGGCACGATATGATTTTTTTCCTATGATTCCTTAAAGTTCCTTGTGTGCGCGTGCTTTATGGTCATTTTGACGAGATTTTTTTTTCTTCATTCTTATATTTTCGCTGGTTTATGCCACCGCCGCAGGATACACAATGAACAGAGATGGTCGAAATTCAGAATTCAGTCCATATCTAGAATAAATTATTTTCATAGGCAGTAGTCATCATATTCGTAGGCATACAAGTTTGTTCTTCTTCATTTTGCTGTGTTTTGCGACATGTAGGGCTCAACATGGTCCCATGAGGTTTATTTTATGATATTCATGCTTTTATGATAGCACAAGGACACAAAATAACTATTACAATTCGGGGACTGTGTTGTTGGATGGCAATTCTTCTCTGCAACCACTAAATGCCTTCCGAAAAATGAAGACAAAAATGAAATCAGCAGGTTGAGATAGGTTTTCGGCATTTTTTTCAACAGTTTTCAAATGCGCCAAGCGATTCCGAAAGAGCGTTGCGAATTGGATGAAAGGATATCATCATTGCATATTCATATCATGCAGTATGCGATGTTGGTTCCTCTCAGCCGCTTTTCTTGTATTTATCTTCTTGTCAAAACTTGTTTGTCTGTCTTTACTCAGCTACTAGTATTAAAAGTTGTAATTCCGGACGAACAATCTTTGTATATTGCGATATTGAACAGCGTGAATTCAGACAAGCAGCACTAACATTCGATTGAAATTAAATTAAATATAAAAACACATGAAATTAATATTTATTTCAGCGTCTCCGCTCTTTATGTATCATATAAACCGAATGGAGATTTATATTCAGTCACATGGCGTTGATTTTGACTGACACTTGATCGACTATGAGTTCGATATTTTGGAAGTAAATTCGAGTGTTGTGCTTGTACGTTTTTTCGGCTAACACTCACCCCTTCGGCAATACGCAAACATGAAATAGCGAACGAAAAATAAATTCAGCAACATTTTGATTTCAATATGCAACTCGAATTATTATATTATCAAACCGAGGGCGTTCGGAACTTACTTACAAATGCCAATGATACAGAATTAGCAAACAGATAGTGGCTACGATAAAACTATATCAATTCATGGAATATCTGCTATCGATAGCATATATTCAAAACATAAATAGGTTTTCCACAATAATCTCATGTTTCCGAAACTTTGCTCTCGATATTGATTCGATTTTCTTGATTCGCTGAAATCATCCTTTCAAAAAGATTAGCTCGAAGCTTTTGCAGTTTGTTGGAGAAAGTTTCGTTTGCAATCTAACGGTTAACTTCGTTTTTTTTGTGTGAATTGGCTTACATTATTCAAACTTATCGTCGATAACGAGTTCAATACGAATCCATTCATTTAGAAATGGCGAAAAAACAGTGCAGATCTATGTATGTGGGTGACAGACAAATAGAGAGGGAGGCAGAGAGTAACGCAAATCGCCTGATATGCGCCATTTCACAGCTGCCAATGATTACGGATCGGTTGGTTACTATTAAAAAGCATTTACATTAGATCGCTCAATTGCATGCAGCAATGGCATCCAAATGCAGCAATGGCATCCAAATGCAGCAATGACATCCGAATGCAGCAATTCGGATATATTGAATCGAAAACTTTTTAATTGGTTCGAAGTCAAATCAAGGGGGGGGGAGGTATGAATGGAATGCTTTGGTGTTAAGCACACCTCAAAGGCACATCGCCCACAATAAAAAAACATTTGTCGACCCGGAGTTAGGATGACAGAGGAAAAGAGCATCATAAAGTCATTTATAGCTTTTAATCGCAATGACAGCACAATTATTCCGTATGACTGTGGTGGCATTCGTTCGGCATTGGATACATGCATGACCCCAGAACAAACATTGGTTCAGAATAATAATAATCTTTTGTGTAATGATAAATGCTTGATACGAACGTTTCAATGTGAACTTTGGGCGAGCGTAAAATTTAAAGTTGCATTCGAAATGAGACAATGTGCGGTGTGATGTGAATTCTCAAAGGTATATTCAGCATCCGTATTCTGCATTCGTGCGCAAATTTATTTGATTTCATCGAGAATACGTATGTAGTAGCCGTACACAGCTTAAGCGTAACTCATTTTGCCCATCAAACTTGCTCCGGCACATTTGGCACATCAGAAATGTGCGGGAGAGCGAGCGAGCGAGTATTGATTGAAAGTGGATGGGAGATGCTGGTTGTGGCAATTCGTTCAAATGTTCTAGTCACGTTTAAAAATCAATATCCGCTTCTTTTTGAAGCATTTTTCCACAGTTCGATTGCGCACAGCAAAATACGATGCGATGGTACATCTTTTTGGAAGATCCGTTTTTTTTTTTCTTTTTTTTTGAATGGTTAACAAAGCACTAAATAATTGAATGCAACTTTGAATACTTTCATAAGAAATTTCGTGCAATTTAATTTGTTGCTTGCGAACAAAATTCCAAATAGTTTAGTTGAATTTAATTCGGCTGGGTGAATATTTTCCAGCGAAGTTTGTGTTTCAACATCTTAAAAGAAGTTTTATGGCAATTTAATGATTGCATGTGCAATATGCAAAATGGTTGCTGTTCCAATATAGTGTTGATTGCGATGAGAGCGAAATAAGAGAAGCAAGCATACGGTTTTGTGATAATGGACACACAACGATAAAATGGCAGGTATCTTACTTAGTAAAGCAGTATGAAAACATAATATAGGAAAGAGGAACTGCCTGCCCGCCATCAACGGAAAAAGTCACTGATTTCTCCATCGAAATAGTGAATAATCAAATAAAACAACACAAAAGAATAATTCTGAGTTTCCAATGGAATTCAATTTAAAGCAAATGCAAAACAAATGAACCAGCAAAATAATGGGAGCGTTTTTATAGCGAGAATAATAAAACGTTTGTAAAAGCGATTTAAATAATGTTCTAGAAATATCGTTTGCGAGAGAAGTGCAAGAGATAGCAAAACAAATCGAATTCCGAGCAAGCGAGCGAGCGAATGAAATTTAAATACGTTGCCAGATGCACACGGGTTGGGGAACGTTACATTTTCTTTGGTTGATGCTTTTGCTTAATGTGAATCATATAAGCATTCATTTCGTCTCTCTGACTATTCATTCATTCATTTGTTTGTTTTTTCATCAACAGGAATTTTTTTCATCAACGACATTTGTATCGAACCGAAATAACAACAACAACAACAACAAACATTTATATACCGTTATTGCCTTTCAGCGTCTGGTCTGTTCTACGAAACAAAAAGCCTCATATACCCCTAACAATACCTCTCCACATACCCCGATCGAGAGCCAAGTTTTGAGTTTCCACACACCATTCATATCCCCTCGCATTCAAATCATATTCAACCGAATCTGAATAACGTCGACGTGGTCTACCCCTACCTCTCGGCCCATCAGCTTCGGCGAACAGAATCCGTTTCGGTAATCGCTCTTCTCCCATGCGTTTTACATGACCAAACCATCTCAGTCTGGATTTTCTTGCTCCCTCTCCTACCGAATCGACGTTTAAACCCTCCCGAATCGTTAAGGTTAAAAATAAATTCGTCTGTGCATCAGGAATATTTTTTCGAATTTATTTATTTATTTATTACGAAACCTACATTTATGCCAATACGTGTTCATAGCAAGCTCAGAACCTGCTAGTCAGAGACCCAATACGGCATAAATTCCGCCCATGGTGCGTCTTTTGCAAAGAGAGTAAGTCAGGGGAGGGATAGTATTAAAGTGAAGGGGAAAATACAATAATAATTTTTGCAATTAAATTACGTTAACATCAATGAATAAGCAAATGAAAATGAAAAATAATATACTTGTTCTTAATTATAACTAATTATAAAGATAAGAAATTTCATGACATCAATCCGAGAATTCGCGATATGTCGCCATATCTCAGAACGGAACAAGTTTTCTTTGCGTTTTGAACCTAGAAAAAACGATTGCAAACATTCCCGGAGCAATTTTTTGTCCGTGTGTGGTCCGTTGTCCGTTGTCCGTTGTACGCAAAAAATTGTAAACACGATTACTCAAAAAATTGAGATTAAAATTGATCAAAAGTGTACACAACTTCATAAGGAATAGAAACCTATTAATTTTCAGCCTAATCGAATAATTTTTTCGGTTATTTTATAATTAAGAAATATTTGTATGGGGACTATGTCTAGTTCGCATTTTATCATTATGAAACTTTCATAAAATTCAAAATTCTCGATTTTCGGGATATTTTCGCGGTCAAAACGGAAAATTTGTATGGCAGCTATCTCAAGTTTACATTGTAACGAATTGAAATTTTCAGAATATTATTTTTTCATGAAAAAAATGAGTCGTGCAAAATTTCAAGTCATTTCAATGGGACTTAGGACTACCTCCCCTGTAAAATTTTCGATTTTTGGGGTCAAAATTCAAATTTTGTCATTAAATTGGATGAAGTATTTGTGATTTTCTAATCTATGTTTTTTTTATCAATTTGAATGCTCATTAACTTTTTGACGGAAGTTATACATAACATAAATGTGGAATCATATCCATCGTTGGCATGAATTGAGTCGACCGGAATAAAAGTGAGAATACACCGGCTCTAGATCAGTACTGCGACTAGATAATCAAAAACGCTGAAGTGAACCATGAATATTGTTGAGTGGCAGCAGCGGTTCTTAATTTTCGCTATCAATGTTCATTTTACACTAAAAATAAACATTGATAGCGAAAATTATGGACCGCTGCTGCCACTCAACAATATTCATGGTTCACTTCAGCGTTTTTGATTATCTAGTCGCAGTACTGATCTAGAGCCGGTGTATTCTCACTTTTATTCCGGTCGACTCAATTGTAAGTTCAGATCAGAGTAAACTAATTCGTAATTGTTATTACCATTTCAAAAATAGAGAACGTTGAAGTGAAAATTAGAAACTGAGATGTTTAGTAGTTTTTTTTTATTAAAATTTAAATTTAAATCACATGATGTGTAATTACTTAAAATTCGATCTCAGCGTAATGACTTGAAATTTTCTGTGATTTATTCTCAAAGTTGCATGATGATTCGATAAGAAATAAACATAAATCCAATACAAATGCGTAGCATTCAATAAAAAACCCGTAAACCCGAACAATTTCGGGGCATGTGCTCAAAAGTTAGTTTTACGTATGTAAGACCATATATTTTTTTGGGCAATATCACAAAAATGGCATGTTGGAAGTGTCAGAAGAACAACAGATGCTACGTTATTGGTCTTTTTGGTACCAGAAAGTAATTAGTAGATTATAATAGAGGTTATTTGGTGATAAGATAGTAAGATTCTAATAACTTTATTGGAAATTCCCAACTATTATTATTTTAACACGTGAAATTTAAGTCATTGTATGATTGAAATTCACATTAAGTCTTCTTGTTGTCGGGAGACAGCAATATTTATTCAGTGGTGTATGTAATTTTATCAATTTTTATTCATAAGAATAGGATAGAGGAATTCTGTAACCATTGCACACGAAATTATTTCGAAATGTAACTATTGAGAACAATCGATTACATAGTTTTCATTTTTAATGTGGAATGATTCGTGTGACTTTTCTGCAGTGACTGGACCGACTATAGAAGTAATATCGACACATAATTATACATATGAACGCACCCACTGTTGACACGAAATAATTACACAACTCCACCACAGAAAACGGTTGCGATTCAACAAAGTATCTAGTAAAATTATCACGAATTGGAAAAATCGAAATGAATAAAAAAAAAAAAATAAATTCCAGACATTTGGGATAAATACGCTAGAGATGCAAAAACTTTGAATACTTCGAGAAAAAATGCACTTGGATATAAGTATAAATTGACAATATTTTGGAGGAGAATTTCATTCATTTCTAAAGAGTGTAAACTGTGAATTTGAAGTATCGTTTGAAATTTTGAATTTTCATATATTTCCCTTGACTCAACCGTAAAAAATAATAATGTGACATTTAAAGCTCTTCCAAATCAGTTTAAGTGTTCTTGTTTTGATATCGGTAAGTGGAAGTCATTCGTCTATCTATGCAAATGTAGTTTATTTCACTTATTTTGTTTATTTAGCTCGCTGATGCTGTTCCTTACAACTGGGAAGACACTGACATAAATAGGACAGTGACATAAATTTATGGAAAGGTAATAGTTTTTATTTTTCAAGTTGCTGTCCACAAGCTGATGCCGAGTAGGTTAAATTATCTTAACACATTTTATGTATTGAATCTTGATATTTAATTCCACTTAAATTGATTTTTTCCAATTCCATAAAATTACAAATTAATAGAAACATACAAATAGGAAACAAGGGTATGCATTTGTTGAACGAAAATTGAAAAATCTTTTACCATCATTCCGTTGGTGAAAAAAATTTTGAATTTAAAAAGTTAGTAATAGTACTGTATGTGTCAATTGAAGTTCCATCTTAATAATTGTATTCTTTAACATTTTTACGGACATAAAAAATACCTCGAATTGAGTGTTAGCACTATTGCCGGTTATTGCAAGCATGCGTACGGCCAATTACTAAATTTAATTTTTTTAAGTGTGGAAGTTAAACGCATTTATAAGAAAGAGCTAATTATGAATTATTCTCATTTTTGTAGAGATTCTACATACCGTTCCGATCTGAAAGATCGTTGTAGATGGATTTATAACATGTTTGCTGGAAGAAAACTCGTGGAAAAGTACCTGATAAATAAATAAGTTTATGTCGTAAAAATGCTAGCAAAAGTGTCTCGTAAATTCAGGCGATCGAAAATGTCGCATTTCCTTTATAAGACAAATGTGTAATTTTTAATTTTCAAAACACCCAATAAAAATGAAAAAAAAATCACTATAAAATGAATACAATCGACTCCAATATTTGTAGCATCTGGAAATTCATAAAAATTCCTAAAAATATTTCCCTGGCCGCATTTCATAATTGTTTATTATCGACTTAAAATAATTCACGTATCACAGAATAGGAATTCGGTTTGTCTTATTGCATTTTAGACAAAATCTTTTTTAAGTGAATTCCATCAAAAACTTCATAGAATTTTATTGAGGCAAACAACAATATTTCACTCAAGTAATTTGATGAAATTCACTTAATTATCATAAGTATAAAAAAAACTCCCATGGGTAAAATGCATTGTTGCCACATGACAGGGGCTTCCAACGCTATATTGGTTCTGCGGTTTTGGATACTGTAAAGGAGAGTGTGGAAAAAAAGGAATAACTATTTTGGGACGTAAACAGTCAACTACAATCGTCTTTAGTTGGTTATTTTGAGACAATCGCCTGACAGTCAGACACTTTATTTCTAATCGGGATGTCTCTTTGAAAATAAAATAAATTTAAATTTTCAAGTAAGTTAATTATTGATACCATCGAAATTTCGCTCATGAATTATATTTTGAGTTTATAAATTGAGTGATTTCATATTGCTATGATCTTATTTCACATTACGTTTAGCGGCTCCCTCGTTACGTTGAGCGGCATTTAGTTTATTGTTTACTTCATTGTTATCTCATTTCATTCGTATTATGTGCCGGAAAGAAAGTTGCAGTGATGACCCTTTTTCAACTCTTAAGTTACAGCTCGTTTCATAATTTAGAAGGCACATACATTCGGAACCTATTACAATTTAGATTGGTAAATTATCTGGAGTGTAGACGTTTTCAGCTAGACGACAATTGAATTAGTCCGCAAAATAGGAACGCTGCAATACCCGATGTGCTTTGTCCCGGCAGAGGCCGCTTCAACCAACCGGTCCTATTTGCTATACTTTTGAAACTTTTTTTGGTCAGTTTGCGGTTGCCAGACTATTCCGACTGGACAATAAAAACAATTTTGCTTATTTGCATACATACGACAAACACGACAAACGACCTTTGTGCCAAATAAAAAAAATAATCAAAGCAAAATGCATGGAAGCGGAATTAGTGAAGACGCCCTTTCCGGAACGAAAATATAAGAGCTGGATATTTCGAACAAATTCTCTCTCTTCTTCTCTCTCTCTTTCTCTCTCTCTCTCTCTCTCCCTCTCTCTCTATTGAATCATTAGGAATTCCGAAGAAAAAGTTGATTCCTTTGAAGAAAAACTTGGTTTATTTGCAATTAAAATTACTTCGCAATTACGAATTACCGATCAATGACTTCAGGCGACCATATTTTATTCATCGTAATGGTGCTGCCGCTGTTACGATAAAAAGTTTTTGTTTGTCAATGGTTTAGGCAAACTTCATGTTCCCTTTTGGGGCCAACGAAGAAAAACATTTTTGCTGAGTTGTTGATATTGTTCGTTTCTTTTGTATCATTCGTTCTTTCGTGATTCGATAAATCCGCTTCTGAGCGCCAGCTCTTCCAAAAAGCACAATGAAAAGTGTTCGTGTGTGTAAGTCTCTTGGGCGGTGTGCCCGAAAAGCTCATCTGTTTTCACAAAACCAAATTATCTCGAAGAGTTTGAAAAACACTTGAAAATTTCGATTTTGTGCATCATTTTGGCGCTTCATCAAATAGTTACTTTTTCCTTGCGTAACAAAGAAAATATCGGCCTCAAATCCCTCGGCTGCATTTGTCAACAATTGCTTGAATCCAGAGCAGCAGTCGATGTTAATTCCCATGTACGTTTCATGCTTGCCTCTCTCGTTTTATAGAGCGAAACTTCTATTGACTGACACACATACACGGCTGCGATGCATAAGCAAATGTGAAAAAAGTGAAGCTTTTGTTGTAATCTTCTCTCGTTTATGTATATTACGTGCTTTTTAGCTCTAATTTACCTTTTGATTCTTCCTTCCCGCCTTCTTCTTCTCTCCATCAGCAGCAGCAGCAGCAGCAGCAGCACACAGATTCACTGGGTATAGATCATCAGTAGCAGCAGTAAGCGCATGAATGTCAGCATCATTACGAAAGACTACGTGTGATACAGTTGGTCGTCGGCCTTTTCACTGACACGTACAGACAAGAACACACAAGCCATCTCCATGTGAAAAGTATTTGATTTATTTTGTGCTAGTTGACAATGATTTCACGATGTAGTCTCTGTCGCTTTGTAAACTCTCTCTCTCTCGCTTTCACTCTATCGCTATCCCTGCTTGAATGTGTTCACGTATTTCATTGTTCAATTAGAGAAACTCATTACTCTGAATTTCGAAAACAATTGTATGCTTTGGCGCGCAAATGAATAGGCGAGAGCGAGTTGAAGAAATTGTACATACCGTGTTCATCGCTGTAACTACGTAAATGTGTGCTCGAGCGGAGCAAGAGTTTGCTCAACGACAGATCACACACACACACA
The DNA here is from genome assembly GCA_028476595.1 of Obolodiplosis robiniae. Classification (NCBI taxonomy): domain Eukaryota; kingdom Metazoa; phylum Arthropoda; class Insecta; order Diptera; family Cecidomyiidae; genus Obolodiplosis; species Obolodiplosis robiniae. The sequence continues at coordinate 13,580,743 of CM052014.1, read as the reverse complement.
CTCACACTGCACATGATATGGAATGTGAATATTGTGCATATAGTAAATGAAAATGCCTTTGAACAGAATTCCAACGCATGACGTGTGAAGAAGACTAATGGCTTTAGCTTTACCCATTGCCAACAACGATGCATTTTCTAATTGAACAAATTCGCTAAATCAAACGCGACTTCCATTGTGACATTCCGTACAAATCCGGGCTGTTGTACATATTGGATGGATAGACTGCAGCGTATGTTGACCATTTTAAAGTGAATTTCCATTAAAATTCTGCACAATTAAGGCAAATGTACTTGTTTTCGAAATCTTCGAATAAATTCGTTGTATTTCAGCTTATTGTTGTTTTTTCTCTACGTTCTCTTTCATTCTTCCCCAGAGAAAAATTGTTTCCTTCCTTCCGCCTTTCTAGTCGTCGTCATCGTCATTGTCGCATTCAAAATGATCGCTATTTCTGTCGCACACTCTTGAGTAATTGTTTTGATTAAAATCAGCGTGGGATATAGCTCGTTCGCTCTGATTATTATTTGTGGCCAATTTTGAGTGCGAACGTGTGGAAATGAATGATTGGAATTTATTAATTAGGGGCGCAAACGACGCTACATCTCATAATAAGATGTTTTAATCTTCAGAATTGATGAGATGTACAAGCTGTGTATAGACTTGTATCTATGAATATAAAAAATTCTTTTGAATTTCCGACAGTTTTTTCAACGGAATTTGAGTAGATTCCGAATTCACTGAATGTAATGCAAATGCATGCAAACAAAAAAATATCGAGTAAAATGAGATATGATGTAAAATGATATAGACTTTTGAAAAAACTCTTTTGGAATTCAACTGACGACGGTCATAGATGTACATCTGCATCAAACTTCCGCATGCATATTTTGCACTTCTGCGCATCATGTGAATTTCAATGAACTTTTGTTGATATTTTGCCATTATTCTTTTTTATCGCAAGCAAATTCAATTCGACCAAACATTTCTTTAACGAAGCACACTTGTGTGTTGTGTGCAGAGAGCATCGAGATTTGCAACGAAACTTGATCCGTTTGTAGAGAGCAACGGTTGAAACGCCATTATACTGAAACATATCATGGCAACGAATGTCTATGACATTTCATTCACATGGACGCCGCCATATTAGAAATATTATAAGTAAAACTACTAGTTCGTATTTCAACATATTGGTACTGGTGTGGTGGCTCTCCCAGTACCATAATTCAAATATTGAGTCTTGCCACAATATGCTGGAAAAGTTCTTCAGATTGAAGAAAGAGAGAGAGAGAGAGAGAGAGAGAGATAACTCTTGATAAAGTCTTTGATAAACCCAACCCTTTTAGTGCTCTTTGACCTGTAATTAAATGAGGTATTTTCATTATTTTCATGATAGAAAATTGTTGAAGCGATTTTTAAGCGAAAACTGTAGATATCAGAGAATACTATTTGCCTGCTCCAAAAGCGCTTTCACGCTTTTTCAAAGCCGCTTTATAAGAGTGGCTTGTAAAACGAAAAATCGGCTTTCACGCATTTAAATGCATGAGAGTGAAAGAGAAACAGTAGCATTCAACACAGAACATGGATTTCTCTTTCATTCCAATGGACTTGAATGCAAAAAAGCCGCTCTTTTAAAGCAGCTTGCACGAGGAAGCGAATAGAATGCCCTGGCGGATTTGCTGTCCATTTTCATGTTGAAAAAATTTTAACACTGTAAATAAATTCGAATGTGTGTGATGCATGCGGCTGAATATGGTGGCGTACCACGGTAACGGTGGAGGCCATCCACCATTAGTCACACAAGGAAGCAAATATTTCAGAATTTGTAAGTAATTTGCATTTGATAAATATCTATGTTCATTTTGCCCGCGTTTTTGCTTTCGAAACATTTCTTTGAGCAATCAGCACTCGTTCATGTGCACGCTGACTGTCACTCGATATGTGTAGGTGTGTACTCTGTATCAACGTATACAAAAGGTGCTTTCAAATTCCCCGAGAAATAAAATAGTTTACAATTCATGAGTGCAACTATGCTAATGTCGACACAAAATTAAATGCACAACAAGATAGGTCATGAAAAATGGAGAACATTTGGGAGCTGTGTAAATGTTTTGGAATTGATATCAAGACAGAATGATACGAAATGAACGAGCACACGAAAAAAAGCTTGCTCGCTCTCATCCAACAGTAAAAAATATCCGCCTTTGGCGCACTTGAATATTCCAAGCGATAGTCAAATAAATAAGGCCACATAAGCATGCCGCGGATGATGTTTTGCAATGTGTGTGATTTTTTATCGCATTAGAGAATCGAGTTGAATTTAATTGATTGACGGGTTTGCGCACGCGGGTGCACAAATTCGATAAACAATCAGCTCTCCAAAGGCATATATTCCATACATTTCCAGCAATTCCTCAATTTTTTACAGCACACAATTTGCTTACGATTCACATTTTTCGGGAATTTGTTGTGTGCGTAATTTTTTTTCTCTATCGACTCCGTTCAAACATTTAAACACAATAAATTTTTAGGCTTGCGGCAGAATGGCCGCTTTTGTGCTGCTTTTTGCGCTATAGGGTTTCGCACTGAATGTGACAATCAAATGGGCAATTCAAATATATATTGGATCGCACATATTTTGTGCTGTGTTCCAATGCCATGTTTTGCACATTCGAAATCTAGTTGAATCCATATTCAAAGACTGACGCAAGCCCATATCATATTTTATGGTATATTTATTCGAGAGATTCTAACGAGATTTATCGAATGTTGGAAAATATAACTAAACAGAGTTTTATCCGATCAAATGGCATTTTTTTTAAACGCCTTTGTTTTATTGTAGCCATAAAAAATTTGAAGTAGGAAACACTTTGTCTGGTGAACTACAGCTTTTTAGCCAAAAGTCAATAGAGTCGCTGACTGCCTGAACCAACATAAGCGGTGGCCATGATAATCGATTGCCTCCTTTAATTGAAAAATCTATTAAATTTTAATGGAATGCACACAGGCGCTTCCGATTATCTGATCAAAACACACGAACGCACACACACATATACAGCAATACAGCATCACATTAATTTATCTAATGCAATGGCTTTCATTATTCAATAAAGTCATTATGCAAATTCTGTTAGGCACTTAACTGGCCTGCAAGCAAGCGCTTATTATCACAACTTTTCCACACAATAAGATATATTTGACGTATATGCCAAATACCAATAATTCTCTGCGTTATGCCTTTCAATAGACAATAAATCAAATCATCGATTCGAAAAATCATTGTTAGTGACATTATTATGCCAAATGCCAAGACTAGTAATGCAGGCTGGGCAGACCCACAGAAAACAATACGGCTAACCTATTCATAAAAAATGGATGTCAATATGAAATATCTCTTTATCTGCTTTCGATGCTCAAATACGACAAGCTTGAACTTCGGTTTGCTAAACCATATGAGTGGCTTATAAGAAAAAACGTGGTCATTCGCATCTCACCTCCTGTTTTGCCAATGAATAAATCCATTTACATGAGCGGGAGGTAAGATGTGTATAACCGAGACCACAGTTATTTTCATGAGCTCATATTTTTTAACGTTTTTCTTCAGTTTATTCAATAAAATTACGACGAAAATATGATTAGTGCTTAAACTTTCTGAAAGTCACATAAGAGAGAAATTTCGTTGGAAATAGGCGATCTCAGTCAGTGTTTATGTACAAATAATCTGCCATCTTATGTAAGTAGTCGGGGTGGCTTTGTGGTTCTGGTGCTCGTGATGCTTGATATCTGCCTCAATTTCACTGGAAAAGGTAATCATATAAAACCATGAATGGTTTCAAATTGCCGAGTAACGAAATTAACTGCAAGGTCTATGTAATTTTGGATGCTTTCTCTGAAATGGCTTTCTATATCGCTTCATTTCTATATTTCTAGCTCTTTTTCTATCTCTCCTCCCATTTTGTCTCTTTTTCTCTGTGTTCAAATACCTTTTGCTTATTATTTATCGTGAAGTTCAAGTGATACAATATAATGTAAAACGATCCATCAAGTCAAATTCATGCAAAACTAAATAACGTACACGATATACCGAGATAAATTGCTTATCATTTTTGCTAGTTTTAAACAATGGCCGGCAGAGGTGAAACATGAAGCTCAAAATTATCAGCCAAGCAAAGTTTGGCGAATGATAGGTGTACGGTTATTTGTTGTTTATTGCATATCAAGATCTATTTGGCAAATGCCACGTTTAGCAACGTCAAAATATAAATATATTTCTGTCGAGCTTATTGTATATTTTGTGTTGTCCAGGTATTTTGGATTTATGCTTAGATCGTTTTGTCGAATGATTTGTGCTGGATAATAAAATTATGTACAAAAAGGACCAAAATTTATATCGCCACCGCAGCTCCTCAGATCGTGTCAAATACAAGAGCAAGCCTTTTTTTATATAAATAAGCAGATAAATATGCAGAAGAGCACAATGGCACAAGCAGCAAATGGATTTATTAAATGGAATGCGATGGCTGTACTATACAGTTGTGTATTCGTATTTGCTCTGATTTCTCGTTACTTGTGCGTTTGCTTTAGCCGCTGCCGCTGCTGCTGTTTTTGTAGTTGAAGCATGAAAATGGCATATTCGTTCGTGATTTAAGTATTTACGCATAATGGGCTCGTGGGTTCTGCGCGCCGTTTTTGTGATTTCATTCTTTTTCATATTCTTCTGCTGTTTTTGTTCGACGGTTTTTTTTCTCCATATCGCATGTGCTTGCGTATGCATGTGTTCAGATTTGGTCTGTGCCAAAATGTTGCTAGCTCCAAATCCACACATAATATGAACGCACATATTAATACGATAAAACAATGTTGATTGTTCTTTGTATATATGTTTCATCTATAATTTATATATACATAGGAAACACACCCTAAAATGTCACAATCAAATTCGTATGGAGATAGAGAGATTGTGGGAGCGTGCGACTTGAATCCAGGGAATATATGCTTTGAAATAAAAACGCACCGGATATTTGTGTGTAAAACATAACATATTTTTATAGCGCATAGAACGAATTACAAGTGGAAATATTGGAGCAATATATTTCAATGTGGTTTAATGGGCTTATAGGATCGATCCTCCACTTTTTGCCCGCATTCGCACACACTCATTTTCTCTCTATTGTTCATATTTCGACAGCCATTCAGATAGTCACTCTCTCTGTGTGTATATGATTCTTACTCGACTTTGCCTAGCCTTCTCGTTCATATATTTGTAATGGTTTCGATGGAGCTTTTTGTTTGGCTTGGTTTTGTTTCCATTTCGGTTGGTTTCGAGGGGGGTGATTTCCTTTTTTCTACAATTTTCAGGCTTGATTTCCATGCGATTCGGGTGCAATTCAATTTAACAACATTTACTATCGTAAACAACCGAAGATAGAATTACATACGGGACAGATGTACAGAGCTCACAAAATGGTTACATGTTGTTATGAGGTTTCTCTCTCTCTCTTTCTCTCTCTCTCTCTCTCTCTCTCTCTCTCTCTCTATGGATATGGTGCCGTGTTATCGGCCGCTAAAGCGCATGGAATGCGACACATGGCCGCAGAGAGAATAATATGTGAACAAAAAATGGCGCAAAAAAATTGATATACAAACGATATGCGAAAATCAAATTCACACAAAATAAATTATCCCTCTTCTCAAAAACAATCACTCTTTATATCTCTGATGATCTTTTTTTCACGCGCGCCATTTGAACATTTTTTTTTTATCGCTGTGTTCACAAACGAATCGATTGCGAATACCGAACGCACTATCAAATTTATATAAAAACAATAACAACACAAAATTGATCCTGCCGTAGCGTTGGCACGAACACACAGACCCAGAGAGAAAAGAGAGAGAGAGAGAGAGATCTAACGCATTGAACAATTGCCAAATTCAAGCGATAGCAATCCGAGCGTAACAATTTTAATACATTATCCCAGTGCATGAAAAATGAACAATATGCGCTCATATTTGGGCTCCAATCCCAATTCGACATCCGCATTTCGATTGCATGAATTTGATTATTCAGAGTTTTATGCTGCTGTTCCATATAAAATAACAGCAAAGCATACAATTTACATGCACATTCACATGATTTGCAAACGTAGACGCAATCACACATGGGAAAAAAAGGACGACCGCCGAAGAAAAACTTGCAATGCAAATGATACGATCGTTTTTACCATAATATACAATTGAACATTGTCTAACTGCTTAATTCGGACGACTTTTTCCGAATTTTGGTTTAATTTTCATTTCGAGTAAATAAAAACAATTCACATGACTGCACAAACCAACAAGCCCAAAAAATCCGTCTGTAAGCTTGAATCTGGAAAAGAAGCGGTAACTTCGAGAGCAAAATCACTTTTACAATATTTATATCATATTATATTTCATTTTTTTTTTTTATTGGAAAAGTTCAACTTCGGTCGTTCAGCAAAATGAATATTGCGATATCGAACAGTGTATTCAATATGCAGAACCAATTATTGAAAGTCTGCTTTTTCATGTTTGTTTGCTTTTTCTGTTGCTTTCGTGCTATTGTTGCTGTTTGTTCGTTTCAACAATTTACTATGTTGTATGGATTATTCTGTGAATATTCCTTTCCTTTATCGAAACTATGCTGCAAATTGGGAAATTCCAAAAAATCAGGGAACATGCTCCGACGAAGTTCGAGTTAGAAATGCAATAAATCTTAGCTCGAAAAACTCAACCGAAATTGAAAAGTGACCGCATTATTTATTGTCGGGGAATGTAAGAAAAAAAGCTGAATGTTCACAAATGCGTAAACATGCTTTTGCATTGATTTACACACATGTTCACTCTTTTCTCGTCGGTTTGGTGATGCAACGACTGCTTGTCCGACCGAGATTTTTCTAAAGCTCACCGAAATTCCAAAAAGTTTTTAATGAAAGTTTTAACTTACACTATCGTATAATTCGACTGCAACAGAAAGAGAGAAGGGAGTGAGATGTTGCTGATGCATATTTTCTATCTCTTTCTCTTTTTCTATAACTTGAAATGTCGTCGTGATTGTTGCAGTGAGCGAGAGATGCTGATCTCTGTTTTTCCCAACAACTTTCAACATAAATTGCAGCAAGCAAAACTCACTTTGTGCTGTGGTGAAAAATCTGGCCTCTTACATAAATTCAATAAGTCTTCACTCACTCTCTCTATCTCTCCCTCTCTGGTTCTCTTTATTTTGCTCGCCTGCGATCACAATAATTCCAGTTTGCATTTGAACGAATGAGAATTCAGCCAGTTGTATCATCAGATTGTGGAGGGTCAACATACAATTGCAGCCATTCTGTTCATTTTGTGCACATAAATTCTTTTTCCTCTTCTTTTTTTGATCTGTGTGTGCTTTTCGGCCGAATAAGGTCTTCAATTCCTCGCATATATGCGATCTGAATGGCCAAAAAAGTCAGAAAAACCTGAACATTGAACATATTGGGCAACAAAAATGAAGTAGAATGTGTGCTTGAGATCAGCAGTTGTACGATAGTAATATACGATTACAATGGATATGACCACGAAAAATTATTTATTGCTTATTAACAATTTCCTATGGATTGTAGTGAGTTAGAGAGTGTCCATTTGCTTTCGCCGAGTGTACGTGTGTGTTCCATATGTGTTGCTTATGGTCAAACTTTCAATTCAACTTACTATGCATACTGTTTCAATTGCCGTCGTAAAATTGTCGGCCATTCGAATGAGCGCATTCAACGTAGCTGCTACCATTGTTGGTTACATGAGCCTGAAAAGGATTCTCATCGTTTAGTATTATATCTGTATGTTATTAGATTCGGTACTTCTCATTTGTTCTCGCCACCAAGACGAATTGAATCGTTGAATGGATCCGATGTGGCCATCTGGACGGTTCACAATGTCAATGATATCGATGGGTCGAATGCAATCATGTTGATGCGGTATATTAGAGCATTCTTATGTTTCGGCTAGATGGCGCAATGCATGAACATTCTTTCCACCATCCGCTCCACTAACTCAGCATAGTAAGTTCCAATGTTCGCTTTAACCTGTATTTACATTTGACATCCGAATGTAGACAAATACATCTTTTTCGGACATCGCATTCAATGAATGCGAATAGCAGCAGCATCAACAACAGTAAAAACCAAAATAATTGGGTACTTGGAATGTATAAACTTTGTTTACATAAGTGTAATTCCTGCGAAAAGGAAAACTCATATATTTTTTCGACGTGTTCTCACATAGATCGATGTTCCTCCCTCACTCTATGGCTCCCAATTCATCTCGAAGTTTTTACTTTTTCGCACACTCCACTGTGTGTAAAAGTATTGCAATCGGCCCAAAAAATTCAAAACGCTGGGGATAAGTTTTGTATGCGGTTTGGACAAAAAAAAACCATTGCAACTTTTCCCGGGTGAATTGTTGTCCGTTTGTGGTACTTTGCACGTTGTACGCAATTTTTACAAGATAACTCAAAAAATTAAGATCAAAATTATTCGTTAATGAACGCACAAATAGGTCTTCATTGGAAATAGAAATCTATTGATTTTCAGCTCATTCGGGTAATGTATTCGGGTAGTTCAACTGGGATCCATTCATCAAATGAAGGGGTTTCATTATAATTACGAAAAAATTTGTTGGGGACTATTTCACATCTTGTCGCTATGAAAATTCCGTTGTCTCATCTTTTCACAGAAAATATTAGTTCCATAAAATTTCAAGTCAATCCGATGAGTTTTTAGCACGAAAGAGTAATATGTTTAACGTAAATATCAACGTTTTAAATTCCGAATTATTTCAAATCATTTTGAATCTTTTACATACCTTCGATTCTCAAATCTAAAAAAAATCAAGTTGATTCTACCAATTAGAACCTTTTTGAATCTCTGAGAATCTGCTCACATCAAGATCTGCTCACTGAAAGAAAAAATCATTTGAATCATACAAATCTTTTGTAATCACTCAAAATCCCTATGAATCTGAACGAATCTTGAGTATCATAAACAAATCATTTGCATTTTTTGAGACCCCAACGAGTCAAGTGAAAATCTTGATGTCAAGTGAATTTGAATCTTATTGCTCCATGTAGTAAGATAAGGAACCTTGAAACAAATAGCACCATTTTCATGCAAAATCTTCAAATAGTCTCTCTCTATCTCGAAAATAAATAAACATAGTTCCAATACATATATTTTATCTTGTGATCAAATAATTTCGTAAAGCGGTATATACTTTCGGGAAATGTGCGGAAAAATTTGTTTTACGTATGTAAGACCAATTATTCTTTTAAGTATAACGAACAAATATTTTGTGGCTGGTCTGGAATGATAGTGGGAGAAAAAAATTTAATTTACGAAATTATTACATATGTAAGCAAAAAACACATTTCACAAGCGAAATAGTCGAGAAGGAAAATTCTGTATAGAATAAAGACAGTTAAAGTTAAGATAAAACTGTAATGGAATCCTTTCATTCGTGCACCGGTGAAAAAGTCGATTTAAACAAAGCATATACCAAGGTGGGATACCTTTTAGTACCTAAATTCGTCTATATTTTCAATGATAGCTGGGAAGTAGATAGTAAATAAATAGTCTATGGCTTTAACAAAATGCTTCCGCGAAGAAATATGTTTTATTCGTTTTTGCGTGTTATTTATTACTTTGATAGTCTCACGCAGCGTGCAAACGCATGCTTACACTGATAATAATCGGGTATATTTGGAATATTCAATGTCGAATATTCAGGTTGACGGTGGAATTGTATCAATACAACATTCTTTTGTTCTAGTTTTTAATTAATATGATGTCGGAATGTATACCGTTGTTGAAATACGAGACGATGTGTGTGTTTGCGCGCGAGCGACTGTGTGTCAGCCCGTCTCTCTCTCACACACTCTCTCCACTGCAAAGGATGATAAAGAAGGGTGGAGTAGTTTGCCATATTCAACGAGTCAGGCGGTCATAATTTACCATTTCATCGGATAGAAACGAAAGCGTACGATCTCTTTGCGGCATATAAATCTATTGTTATTAGACAGTATAGTATTTCACATAAGAGATATTATAAGCTTTGTGTGTGCATTTTGGCCATAACAACATCGGAATTGTAACACAGAATGCTACATGAATGTGTTCACACGAAAATGAAAACTCAAAACCAAAATGAAATTAGTTCATGGCTTGGAAAACAGCATAGGGCACATCACATGGCTGTGAATGCAAAGAACAACAACAAAACACACGGAATTTTATTCGTTCACATACACAGAAAGCCAGAGAGAAAGTCACGCATACAGTTGCAGTCGCCAATCCAACAAATAGTATCAGAATTCACCCGAGCACGCTTAGAGCTATTTATTCAATCAACATGTATGAATCTGTTGATAATATGAATTATAATAACAATGCAGATTCTACTTCAATTACACGCATTACACATTCCCATTTGACTGTGTATGCCTATGACTCTGCTGATGCTGACGATGACTGATTGTACGACACAATGATTCGGATATGTGAAACGAGCAATACACACACAAAGAGAGACACACAAACATACTCGCCATACTCTTTATTAGCGTGATGTGTTGTAGCACGATTTTAAGCCGTTGGGCGTGATGGTGGTGTGGGGGCTTCGTAGATTGTAATTTTATACGAGATTGATGTAAATTTGCTATTTCTATGTTAATTTTTGAGCGCAGATTAGTACAATGGAATAAATGAAATGGATCACTCACCGAAAGCGAGCGAAAAAGCGGGTGAGAGACTTCCACTAGTAGTGAGACATACTTCAATAAATGATTAGATACTAGAAGTGATAGTATTTTGAGCTAGAATATTACGAATAATAAAGTTGAGTAGAGTCGAATCGCTCACAGCCTAAACGAACTCAAGTACTTATCTTTGTGTTACTCCCAATGAGATATTGTGTCGAATAATGGCATATGGTGTTCAAATTGAAGTTTTCTTTCTTCGCTTTTGCTTTCAAACTTTTAATTCATATTAAAATGATTTGTGGAAAATAACTTCGAATAGCAAGAAGTTTATCGCAGAAGTTTGTTCAAATAAAACCGTCGAAATGCTCAGTCACATTCAAGAAAATTGTGGTTGATTTTATTATAACTTCTTTTTGTATGCACAAACTCTCTACCTCTGTCGCTCTGCGCCGTCTGTCGGATTTGCTTACGTAATAACTCAAGTACTGACAGTGGGCTTAGCTGTTAAGTTGAAGAGCTTCAGTTAAAATTCATTAATTGACTAAATATTGAAAATTTTGCGTCACTTCGAAAAGCTGCTTTTGTTGCTGCTGCTGTCTGTTTCGGGGCTGAACATTGCTTTTCCCATCGCACGAATGAAAACTCATGGATTTGAATTTTCTGCCGAACAGAACGGCATATAGCATTTGCCGACGTTTGCAGAATACCGATACATATTTTTCAAATATTTGCCTATGCCTAAGCACATACAATAGATTATATGCTTGATAGCTTCGATGGGCTGCTGACAATTGTACAATATGATCCCATTTTGATTTGGCATTCACCAAAAATTGTAGATTAGAACTATAACATTTGATGAGCATATACACAGACACTTTGTGACGAACCACCAAAACATATCTATAGAATACGATAAATGAAGATGAAAAACCATTCTCGTTCGGTCTCAGAGAAATGTTGAGGCACGATTCACTTACAATTACTTATTTCAATCACGTACAATTTATTGTTCAAGTTAATTAGGATTGTGATATTGCAGGCAATTTTCCTGCATAACGGCACATAGATCTAGAGAATGTGGCTGTAGATTCAAAATTCCAATGAAGCGATCGTGTGTGATTGAGAAAAGCTGCATGCATTCACATGAAAAAACAATTATATCAAGTCAAATAGTAGTGTTTTGAGGAGACCGGGGAAAGATGGATACACATGAATTGCTTTTTGGGCCAGTTGTAATTTCAATTTGAATGCCATATTGCTCGATGGCGCTACCAGGAGGAAGACCATTTCTGGTCGAAAGATTTTTTTACGATCAGACGTGCTAATCTATAACGGCAACGATTCGAGCCAACCGAACGACCCATTCTCTGTTTCTCCAGCAAACGTGCATGCAATCATTTCTTTGAACGTGGTCAATTTTCGTTTAGCAAAATAAAAATTACATTTAGCACGGTTCACTTCCAATCGCTTATAATGGAATTTAACGGACGATATTAATGAATTTCTAGTGGCCATATTCGCAATTCTTTTCTATTCACAAATATTTCATACATTTTTCGCAATTTTTGGACAGTGAATTCCCTCCCATTTTTAAGAACGTGCATAGAACTATTGTATAGCGCATACACGCAAATAAATCAGCTGAATGCGGAATTTTGGTTTCGATATATCGAAAATATGCAGCAAATTTGGTCAACGATTGTTTATTTTTGTGTGATATGATTTGGATTTTATTGAAATCGAGATAGAGGCAACCATGTTCTGATTATTATTACTCATTTTGGTGCTCTATGTTTTCAGAATTTTTTGTTGAACAAATTGAAATTCAATTTGAGCGCACACAAATTCATTAACGGATTTAATTTATTCCACAACTCGATTATAATAGCGAACGCACGGAATTAGATGCCATTAGTGACGAGTATTATCATATAGAATAAATCAAAAGGTTTGCATTGTTCGATGAAATTTGATCGGTTCATTTCGGTTGAATGCTTTGTATGGCAACTTTATGGTTTAAGCAGATTATCATATTTCATGTTCAGTTTACCTGAAAAGAGATTGCCAATAAGATGAATTGGAATGCCTGCCCCGATGTTCGTTGCTACATCTATTGAAAAAAATTATCTGTGCCTAACAAAACATAACATAACATTGAATAAACTATATGAATGTATTCTCTCTTCGATTAGAATATGTCATTAAGTGCATGAACAATATTCATTGAAGAGCGTTGCTTTGAAATACAGCGATGAACTTTGTGAGTTGTTTGCAAAAGTTGTTTGGGGATACCAATTTGATACTGATGATGTAAAATAGTTATTGCTGCGAAGAGGTTAAATTACAATAAATCCAAATGAATCTTACATATTTTCTTTTTTCTATTTCAGCTGCAGCTGAATTGGGAAAAACTTAAAAATTTGGTTTAGAGAAATCATTGAATTGAAAACTTCTGAAGGAATTCCTCAAAAGCTCTTGCACTTTGCTAATTCCCAACAAAACAAATTCAATGTTGAAGTTATTGCCAATTTGATTTGCAAAACTTAAACTCCCTACCCTAAAAATTCCATTGAAATTGAAATTCCTGACACATTGTTGTTGCATCATTCTTTTCTTTATCCTTTATTTTTTCGAAAATTTATCAATGTCTCGGATTTTGAATCATCTTTATTATCAAGTTAATAAATTCGTATGAAGTTATAATCTTGTCGTATAGATGGAAAAGCATACGACATTTTTTCTTCCGTCTTGGATCTGCAGCAGAACTTACACACATCCGATCGTGCGCGATTTATTTCAATCTTTAGAAATGAGCTTTGCGCAATATTGCCTCAAATTGGATTGGAAATTATACCATTTCTAAATAATAGAAATGTATGTCAAGTCGGGAACGATTCAAATGTTACACGACTAGATCGAAGTTCCTATTTTTATTCAATATTGAAAATGTAATATAATTTCAAGAAATGTGCCAAATATTTTTTTGGAAAAAAAGCTGTCATAAATAGCTTCAGCAAATACTCAATTTGCGTTCAACGACTAACAAGTTTGGCACCTCTAAATGAGTTACAAGTTCTTAAACTACAACACAATTTATATGCATGGTCGGAAATTCAGAGAAAATTTTTTCGGTGTGCTTATTTTCGAACACACATATCGTATTGTGGAGTGACGACGTCGGTGGCGGCGGCGGGGTTGGCAATGTTGTAATTATATTCAACCCAGGTGAGTCATGCAATCAACACAAATATCAATGTAATAACAAAGTTTAAAACAGGAAACATTCATTTTCATTCACATTCTCTTGTGAACAGAAAGTTTTGCTTGTTGTGAATTTGTAAACAAAACTTTGGAATGTTAAAATCAAACTCAACACTTCGAATTGCATTTTTTCTATTTTTGATTTCATCTTTGTTCGATAATTTTCACAAACAGGTGCACGATAACGTCATCCAAACACCAGGCAGGTGAAAAAAAAGAATGAGAATATTTTCGAAATTAGGCTGCTTAAATTGATAAGCATCAATCAATATTTGAAATCGACTTAAAAAAACTACAACTTTTACGATTACGCAGCACAAGCAGACGGATCGATAGAGACCACTCAGACAACCACCTGGGACGATTTTTTATTGAGTTTCATAATGAAAATCTTTTTTTTTTACTTTTATGATGGAAACCAATCGAGGTGGCTTACACGATTCGCAATAAATTATTTTGGATTAAAATTAGCCGCAGCGAAAATAATTTTTTTTTTTATTTATGTGCAAAATAAGGTCATTTTGAGCATATACTTCAATTGATTTCATTCATTTAAACCAGCCTGGTTTTCTACATATATATTTCAATCGCTGTTGATTTAATTACTGTGCATCGATTGCTGCATGGATAATCCGAATTATTTCATTGAAAAGAAATTTCGAGGTAAACATCTGTTCATATTTTTTTTCAATTTTCAGTCATTTCCTATTATTCTACGGGACACTTTTTATCAATTATTTCCAATATAAATATCAACATGACTTTGTTCGCGGCTATTTACATATTCTAGCTGGGTCATTAAAAAATTTATTTTGTGTGTAAATCAGATTGTGCTCTTTGATTTTACATGAATTCCGTCATTGCACCAACATTCGAATGAAATCACATGTCGTTCAGTTCAGAATGTCAGTAGTGAAAAAAGTTCGACAAATGTGCGAGACTCGCACTGCGAGTTGCTTTACGAAAACTAAGAAAAATATTTCATTTCACGCAATTTGCGTCCAGCCGAATTAAATTGTGTAATTAAAAGTTGTGGATGAAACAGAACGTTATTTGAAACGGTTCGTTGTCGGTATTGATATTCTTCAGTAAACATGAAGTATGAAAAAGTGAGTATAAGAAAAGATTTGATCAGAAAAACGTCAATACGGTTGGTTTTTTTTGGAGAACGAATTTAAATTCACAAGTGATGCGTGCAGGCCCAATCAACTGGAATAAGTTGATCCAGATTTAAAAAAATATAATCGAAATTCTTTTTCGTAGCTCGTTTTTTGTTCTGCATGCATGTATGTTTTTCGGTACGGGTAGACGCACGATGCAGCGGTTCGTGACGAGTCAAACCAAATTAAATATCTCAATCAAATGGTAATTCTTGAAAATCCATGTGTAATGGATGAAATCTCCGAATTTTTGCATATCTGATTTTGACAGGTTTTGATATAACCACTTCACGAAACCAACTGAACTATTTATTACTGACTGACGATACACCCGAGACCCGACAACATTTACTCATTCATGTAAGTAATACGATTTTGCATGGAATCTTGACTATTTTGCCACGAAACTCGGTTGTAAACATGTAAATTTGTGAAATCATTCGAAAAAAACTCATGACATGAATTATGATTTTGTACGAAAATTAACAACATGGTTTTATCACCACTGTGCGAACTGAAAGGAATTTCATTCGCAACTGATAATAAGTATTTGAATATTTTGTATTGAAGAGTTGAATAAACGCTTACATTTCGATTTATATTGACATTGCATTCATAATCATATCAATGTTTATCCAAATACAAAATGAAAACTTTTCAATAGCCATGGAAATGTTGATTAACGTGTGCTATACGAAAAATGGATGTGATTTTGTATGATCCATTTACTAAAGAGAAGCGCACGCACGCAGAAACCAATCATTATCTGTCTTCATTTTGCGAATCGTAATATAAACACACACACACACACACACACAAATTAGTGATGTAATTAATAACAAAATCGAGGAAAACCTTTGGTGGAATGCACAAAAAATAAAACGAGCTGAATGGATGAGCCCGGGCACGCATGCTGAAAAATGTTCGTCATTGAGTTTGGCTTTTCGTTATTGGCAACGGTGACGGTGGTGCATAGCAACGTCGGAGGCACGTTTTGTGAAAATTGTTAATTAAAATTTTCAACATGATCTGCACAACATGGGTGTCAGTTGGCTTGACATTGGTTAGCTCCTGCTCTCTCTCTCTCCCTCTCTCTCGCTCTCTCTCTCTCTCTCTCTCTCTCTCTGTCTCTCTCTCTCTGTCTCTCTCTCTCTCTATCTATCTTTTTCTACGTCGATGGAATTATTGTTGCTGCAACAACTGTTAATGTATCCATTAGCCTGTCATAAGTTGCATAAAATGAAAAATATTGTTAAAACCAAAAGTGAGATAGATATTAAAATGATTGATCATTCGAATTAATTACTATAAAATTAAATAAATTGCACTTTGAATGAATAAATTCGCATTATTCATATATGAGCGATTCGCATTAAATCGACTCAATCCTCCGACTCGACACGACTCGGGAAACTGGTGGCGAGAAGAAATAGTTAAAATGAATTAAATTTTTAGTATTGGTTTTCGAATTTAAATTCATTGCAATGCGTTTTGAAATTTGGTCTCGGTGTAAAACTTACGTTAGAATCTCCATCCCACTGATGAACACATCATGAGATCTTTTTTTGTCTTCTCTTTTTCTTTTGTTAACAATGCAACTGCTATTCAGAGATTTAAATTTAATTATTGATTCATTTCACCAGTTTTGAATGTGATTGCATCACTTAACAAGCATTAGACACGCTTTTAATCTTCGTGCTCTCAATGGAATGATCTTCGTACAGAGAAAAAACTCTTTTCCCCAACTACAACCAAATGACGCTGCCGTAAATTTGCTCTCGATTATTTCATTTATTTGCATGCAAGCGATAATTACTTGAACACAAAAAAGTGAATGAGAATGGTGTGCATGCGAACAGGACGGATTGAGGTGAAGAATATATCTGTGTGTGATGTGTGTTTGTGCTGATGAGGTATTTTGAATTCCTGATAAAATGATGATGCTTTATACAATGTGTACGATTATACAAAGTTAGAAACACGTAATCGTACACCAATTTTCATTTCATTTGGATGCATCAGCGCACATCACGAACATGCACGTACAATAAAATCGTCAGATATTCTACTCTTATGGATAGGTGCTGAATTTTAAAATTGTCACACATCTCTCACGCTCACTCATTCCCTCTGCCTCTTTCTTTCTCTTTTCCACTCATCTCCGTTGTGGGAAAAAACAACTAAAGCACCTAAAAACCTTTTTGTATGGCCAAAAACGAACAAATGGAACGTACTTTAATAAATAGTTGTTGGCATAATACACGAACTTCACCATGCATTTCAAACGAAATGACAAGAATTTTTGGAAAAAAAACGGAATTGGCGTTGAGCGTTCGCTCGCTTGCTCGCTCTCTTTCAGCATTCATACAAGTCTTCGACTTGCATACACTTAGATGCAAGCACCAAAAAATTAAACATAAAACCTACCATTCAAATTCTATTCAGATTCCGTATCTTTTTCCGTAATTGTTTGAGGAGGGAAATAATAAATTAAAACCGAGCGAGTGAGCGAGCGAATGAAGGAAGAGTTTGAGAAAAAAAAACATTTTCCGCAAATGAAAGCTGACAAAAAAGATGTCTGCAACATTGCTCTGCAATGTAAAGTTTTATTTTATGCTTTGGAAAAGAATTAGCATTTTATGAAAGTATATAAAAAAATACCAAAGAGATTGAGAGAAAGACAGAAAGGAAGCGAGTGAGAGCGTGAGCGAATCATCAATGTTGGAGCTAGAGCAGCCAATGTTGCTGTAAAGCCATCATTGTGTCATCAGTGTTTTATCGTCCTCGAATCCAAAACCAAATCGATTGGGTTGGCATTTGGATTGAACGCGTTTTTCGCCACCTCTTTAGAAAATTGTCATCGACCGTGTCGATTCCGTGATCCATTTGTTTTATTATACCTTCTGCCATTGTTGATGTTGTTGTTGTTATTGCTGTTCGCTTTTAGCCCATCGAACCATTGAATGTGTGCCATCGAAAATGTGGTCCGCGTGAGAAAAGGTGTTTGTTCTATGCATAAAATACTAGTTAAAAATGTGCAGATGTTGATGGTTGGGTGTTTGTGTGTGTTTTCGAGCAAACGAGGGAGCAAGGGCTTGAGTTTATCGCATCACGTCGTTTTTCAATCCGCACGCTTGTCGACTTTTGAAGTAATGGCGATCCATTTATTCGCAGCTAAAACACTCAACTGGGACATTTGATGCGTATTTTTGTTGTTCCCGTTAACACCACTCACCAGCTACCTTTTTTTCCTTTTCTCCAACCGATTTTCATTGTGCACATCATTTCGATCCATATCTGGCATTGCTGCCATTTTTCACCCGTAGCCTGTGGCCCGTAGCGGTGCTTTGCTTTTTGTTAAACGTGGGCTATTAATCATTGGAGCAAAAGGTAATCGATTGTTATTACAGTTTTGGAAGAAAGCTAACTCTCAGGTGGTAATGTCTATGCATATATCTTTTTACATAAATTTATATATATATTGTGTTTGTGTATTCCAGTTGTTATTTCATCATTTTTCTGATCGTAAAACTGTATTAATGATACACTACACGGAACGTTCCGTCCTCTTTTTTTATTTTCGTCTCTCTTTTTATTTATTTTACTCTAGAGTAGATTTACATTTGCGTTTCTGCATCGCACATTTTAGCGGAATCGTGCGTTTTTTGTCGTTGTTTTCAGCTTTTGCCTCCCTCAGCCATGCTATATGATCGGACGTTTCATGGAAAGCAAATATTAGCACATTTTTATGGCTTCAGCACAGCTATTGTCGTTATATTGAAAGTAGAAAATTTAAAATATTCATGATATTTTCGGAAGACACATGGTGAATAAAAGTAAAAAAGACGGCAAAATTGTTAAGATGCAGATGAAATCCAGAATATGGATTCTCTCTGCGTTGTGCTCGCAAACCCAAGGGGCCGCTCGTCATTCCATTCAAATCCAAAAGCAAACTGATGCAAATTGAGCCTTTTTGTTGAATTACAATTCCAACAGCAGCCGCCACAGCAAAACCAGAAGATTGAGAGAAGGAAAAAAACGGATTGTTGCTCATCGCTTATGCTTAGAAAAGAATTTCCGAGAGTATAAACTAAAGTGACAAAAGAGACAAAAAGCTATTTCAATTTAAAACTCTTGCCAAGAAATGCGATGATCGTTGTATGAGCCACACAATGGCGGGATCAACACAAGGGAAGAAGGACATCCAAATCGCACAAATGAACGATGACGCAAATCGTTTTATGTGTTCATTTTAAATCACAGCAAGCGAAAAATCGTGTTCGGCTAAATACTTGTAATGGTCACGCTATTTCTTGCCAACGTTCCCTTTTTTCCATTCATATTTAGTCGCCATTGGTTTAGTCTCGCTTCATTTTCGGAATTTGCCCTTCGCCACGATATATCTATTCACTGCATTTACAAAAGGCTTAACATCGTGAGACTACCAAATAACATCACTTAATATATACGTTCATTTATGCAACGTCCAAAACGAAATCCGTGACTTCAAATTTCCATTTTCGATGGCAAAACAATACACTCACACACAACAGCGATGGATGGAGGCGAAAATACATACCTTTCGATGGAAATGAATACATATAAAAAAAAATAAATCAAGAGAGGAAATAACTCACCTTTTCGAGTTCGGTTCATTATGACCGTGTAAAAGACGATTACCTTGAAGATTGGCTTCGTAGACTTGGAAATTAGTTCCGTTTTTCCAGCGTCTATTGTAATTCGACTCGTTTTGATTGCGAGTGTTAGAGTGAGGGTGTGAGAGTGAGTCTGTGTGTGTTAGTGTTTTTTTCTTTATATTTTCTATTCTCTACGTTTGATTTTTCATGCTGTTCTTCTTTCGCTGAATATCAAATAGCACACTCAGTACACATGTTACGTATTTGAACGTTGCGTGCCCATTTTCTCCAATCGACGATTTTCTTTTGTTTGCTTTGATTTGGATTGGATTGGCCTGCTCGACTGTTCGCTCACTCTATTTTGCAAAACAGCCGCGCATTATTCTCGTCGTGTAACAAAAACAACATCAGCACAGCATATGTTTCGATAAATTGTTCTTACAGTTACAGCTTGGGGCCAGAAGAGCAAAAGCTACTGCAAACCGTTGATATTCAATAACTGCTTACGGGGAGAAGAATTTGGTCATGCTTTATTTGGCCCAGTGGCCACTAGCATTCGAAAATTCATTTAAAAACATTAATTGTGATTTCTAAACAACTACAATTCATACGAAACAAAAACTTTTTTTTGACATTTATTGCTTTAGCTATTCATTGTCCCCAAAATTGTTTTCCTCCACAAGAAGTTGGACGAATATCACAAGAGCTAGTCTTTAATACTTATTTTGAATGGCTACCAATATTCAACGCTAAAATAAAGTGCAATTACTCCAAAATGTTTGCGTTTGTGGACGCATTCAAAAATCCTTATGCCACCGGTTACATCTGGTTGGAGTGTCGAAACCAACATGAATATCACATTCGAGCTCCACCGTTGCGCCAATTCAAAGATCATCAGCATGTAGGTTCAATGAGAAAAAAAGCTGGTTGAAAGGGGACCAAATGTCTTCAATATTTCGATTTGACCCGGACCCAACCAGCTATACTTCAGCATTGTTTATATTTAAGCGTTGGAAATTTATTACACTTCCGTTCCTACAAAAGAAAGAAAGAAAAGGGAAAGAAACAATCGTGTACAACAAAAGCACCGTTTCGCCTGCTGATGGTTTATTAATGGTGTGTTCATATTCCGTCTTTATTATCGTAAACTGCTTGAGATTTTCTTTCTTCTAATCTATATTTTCACGATTCGCTTGCGATACTACCTATACCAAAAATGGAATTCAAGAAAAAATACAAAAACAGCTTCTTTCTTGAACAATTCTTTTTAATTCCACTTCAAAATTGCTCAAAGTTGTAATCGATCACTCTTTTAATGTGACATTTTATCTTCACCTCAATTTTTTTCCTTATCGACACTTGTATTGCTGTCGACAATTTGTCGCAATTCCTGGCCAAAAAAAATAAAGGTCTTTCAGTGAATGCTGAATCGTGGCACAGAATGTTTTAAACGGATAATCTATTTAAACGGTGCTGAAAGTTTAAACTCGAAAAACTTTGAATGTTTTTGGTTGCAAAAATTGTCGAATCATCGTTTATCAAAATGCCAAAATCGGTTTCGCATAATCACGTCACTTGTCACTCATTGGGCTGGCGTGAGCTGGCGCATCACACGGCACAAAAACTTTGAATTAATTTTTGACGAAATTGAAAAATACATGCAACAAACATTGGCGTTGACTCTTCAACCGAAGTTCTTTCATCACCCAAAATGTCTGATGACTTTCACAAATAATATATATTTCGTTTGCCCTCGTTCGTTCGTTCGTTAACTTAATTGAAAGTAATGTGAGTGCAAATAGAGCGAAAGACCCATCCAACCAGCCAACCAGCACTACCGCACAAGTGATGCTGCTGCTAGAACCAGACGTTTTTTCTAGATTATTTTCCAAATAGACTTGAGATTCGGTTTATCAAAAGCAAAAATCCAATTATTATCATCGGATTCATGTGTGTGCTTGTTTTTCTTTACCGCTCACTCTCAATCAACGGAGAAAATATCATAGAACACGGAAAATTTGACAAAGAAAAAACTCGAAATGTGTTAGGAAAAACATGTGAACAGTCATGATGCAGAGGAATTTTGTTGTGAAAAAGCGAACGATTGAAAAATGAATTTTCTTCCGTCGTCCTCCTAGTCGTCGTCGTCGGTAATGCTCGACTACCAAAATGCACGGGCGTTTATGTAACACATATTGTACAGCAAAAATAAATCTACTGACGCTATTGAATTACTGTTTGCGACGACATCAACGAAAATATTTACAGGCAAAAAGCAATGCTTGCTTTTCTTCGATTTTCGGCTGCTACACAATACACCACGGTAACTAATTTATCGTTGATGTTTTTTCCATTTCGCTCATCCTGAAAATGGGCACACATACACACGTACACATGCATATAAACTTGGCCGATACCAAACAACAACAAATGATGCTACTAATGCTTGTGACTGTTGAAAACAAATTTATTAAAACCATTCGTCTGAGTGGCTCGTGTGCATTGGGTATATGCTGGTTGGTGGTGAAAACGGGTTCCTTCTACTTTTCCATCCATTTCGCCATCATTACCGATCTCATGCCACACAAACTCTGGCAAACAAGGTCCTTCCGAAACATCAACAGACATTCACTGAATACGAATGAATGTGAGCGCATTTTCTTTATTGGTCTTTAGTTTACCGTCGCCATAGTTTTCGTTTTCATCTTCTGTTTTTATCTTCGTTTATCTATTCGGGCACGATTTTCTGCTGCTCTCTTTCGGCTGATTTTTTTGAACGTGTGTGTGTATGGTTTTTTAGGGTTGGCTTAGAATAAGCGGTGAAATAAAATTATTCACTATCCCATCAAAATTTCGCTGAATGCCATTTTATTTGCTCATCTTCTCTATTAACGACCAAAAAAGAAAGCACAAGAGATATATTTGTGTAAAAGCACTCTTGTGCGCGCCGCGTCTGGGTGAGTATGTGATTATCATAACGTAAATATTTTTGGCCGGTTGTACATGCCAAGCATGGAAAATGACGCTAACATGTAAATGCATAATCAAAATGAAAATTATTACTTGTTAGTGATACTTCATGCATGGAATAGCATGGTGGGGCGATGGCCAAATCTTTGCTTTTCCATTTATGTGGTCCATTTATTGAAATTATTGCTTTTAGGCTCACCAAATCTGAAAATCGCAGTGCAGCGTATATATTTCAAACTGACAGATTTAACGAAATGATATTTTTGGCTCTCTCACTCTCCTCCCATTGGGAGTCCCATTCATGATTTTAATGAATTGTTTGCCTAACATTTTTATTCATAACACACATATATATTTTATGTCTCTCCCATTTCGCCTTTTGCCGAAAATAGTTTTCCATTTATCTTTTATTTGATCATCCGAGCAAAAATAACCGTGTAAATAATAAATAGCCCTAGATAAAGTAAAGCGGAAAGCAGTTTTCGGAATTTTTGCAACGATATCAAATAATTATTCCATTAAATTCATTTCATTCGTTGCAAATTGCGGAATAAAAAAAAGACAACGAATTTGCAACAGTAATGGTATCTATGTAAATGAGAATGCCGCAATACTCTCTCATTCTCCGCATTGGCTTGACTCTCCCACTCTCACACACCTTCTCTCTCGTGATATGTCCATCTGACTGTTTCTATGCCGTCGCTCTATTTGTGTGCGGACCGGGTCTCTCTCTCGCTCTTGCTCTCCGTTTCGGCGCGAGTCTCACAATTCGATGCTGCGCAGTTGGCAACACTGCCTCCATGTGACATATGTATGCGAAAAATGTCGACAGCTGTATGTTTAATGCTGGCTGGTGATACCGTGAACAGCTATTTTTCTCGTTTTGCCCGCAGTCCAACCAGCGGTGTGTGTAGCAGTCAGTCAGAGAAAATTGTGTCACTCCGCTCAAAAAATGCAGAGCCAAGAAGAAATACAAATTTGTGAATCTGCTGAAAATTTTAATCACATTTTTCCATACGAAAATGATATAAATCCCCAATTATATCATTCACTATATCATCAAAATGGTTTCATTCCATCATCGCAATTAAATAAAGGCATTCCTCGGACTGAAAATTTTAGTGGCCGCAAAAATACACATCAACATCATCATTTTGAAGCGGTATGTGTGTTTCAGTTGGTTTTTTACGCATCATGAACAGCGGATGGAGTGAGAAGAATTCGTTCTCTCTGTCT
This sequence comes from Obolodiplosis robiniae, assembly GCA_028476595.1. Classification (NCBI taxonomy): domain Eukaryota; kingdom Metazoa; phylum Arthropoda; class Insecta; order Diptera; family Cecidomyiidae; genus Obolodiplosis; species Obolodiplosis robiniae. The sequence continues at coordinate 13,556,735 of CM052014.1, read as the reverse complement.
CACTCCTCATTTATAAAAACATATCAATATCACGCAAACATTATTTCATTCGGCAGACGAATTAATTTGTGGAATTTTTGTGCTGAAAATGGAAAATTGTCAAATTAAATACTGTTGATTGTCGGTGTTTGTGTCCAATTAAGATTTTTATCGATTTTTTATTGCTTTGTTCTTGTGCTTTATTATTCTGAAACGGTCTCAATTTCCCTTTATTAACCCAGTTTTAATGTGATACGACCAAGTGCTAAATGACAATTTTTTACGCTCACTTGACTCATAGAGAAATAAATAAAATGAATAAATTTTCATTGATTCTCACTCTGGTTGACTCCGCAGGCAAATGGCAAAATTATTGTTAATGGCAGAAAAGATAATGGAACAGCAGCCGATGATGGACACAAACGTTCAAAGGAATCCTTTGAGCCCATCGCACTTATGACAGCTATTTCAACGTATTTGGGTTTTTATTTTTTGCTGCTGTTGGGATTTTTGAGTCAATCACTCTTTCCACCAAAAGTTGCTAAAGAATTTAATCGAGAGGTGAGTCATTTTTGTTCAAATTCTTTTGAATCTCTTATCAATCTCATCAGTCATTGTTAAATACATATTTAGCAGAAAACTGCTGGAATTTATCTGGCTAAATAACGCATGCGTCCACACAATCGAACGCATGCGCACAGTTGTGTGGACGCTGCGGCTGCTTGTATCGCTTCATTTGTAACACTGTGTACATCGTTTGGAGCGATACAAGCAGCCGCATGTGTCCACACAACTGTGCGCATGCGTTATTTAGCCAGATAAATATCCAGCAGTTTGCTGCTAAATATCTATTTCACAATGACTGAATCTCATAGTCAGCAAAGCTCGTAAGTTTATAAACGCGCTCGTCTGTTGCTTTGATGAACAAATATTGTTCTGAATTGAATCACTTCTATGGCTATCAAATTCTCGAGCGATTCTATATCCTCACTTCTATTCCCAGACACTCAATTGTGTATGTGTTTTTCAATTTTGGCTTTAGGGTTATGCCCGACTTTACGATAGTTTCGAGCAATTTTATTTGCGATATGTCTATCGTCGAATTCGTGATTGCTTTAATCGGCCGATTTGCAGTGTGCCCGGAGCAGAATTGACATTAAAGGACCGCATCACTAAAGATCATTGTTGGACTTTTGAGTGAGTGAAATTATCTTATATTAAATCACACCAGCTCAACCGAAACGAAATAAAATAAAGAGAGGGGAATTGTCTTTCTTCACTTTTAGATTCACTGGCACTGAAACGAAATGTTTAAATCTGGGTTCATACAATTATCTGGGCTTCGCATCGAATTCAGGTCCGTGTGCCGAGCAATCGATTGAAGCGATTCAAAAGTATGGTGTGGTCACATGTAGCACACGCACTGAACTCGGATCGATGCCACTTCATGATGAATTGGAGGCACTGATAGCACGCTACCTCGGCGTCGAAGATGCAATTACAATTGGAATGGGATTTGGAACGAACGCTCTCAATTTGCCAGCGCTGCTATCGCCCGGCTGTTTGGTTGTGAGCGATGAGAAAAATCACGCCTCCATTATTCTAGGATTAAAATTATCTCGTGCCACAATAAAAGTGTTTCGCCACAACGACATGCAAGATTTGGAGCGAGTTCTGAAAAATGCCATCGTTTATGGGCAACCAAAAACCGGTTTACCTTGGAAAAAAGTAATGATTGTTGTTGAAGGTGTTTTCAGTATGGAAGGATCGATTGTTAAATTGCCCGAAGTGATTGCATTGAAAAAGAAGTATAAGGCTTTTGTGTATTTGGACGAGGCACACAGCGTTGGTGCAATTGGCGATAACGGCCGCGGCATTGTGGATTTCTTCAAAGTTGATCCGCATGATATTGATATTCTGATGGGCACGTTTACAAAGAGTTTCGGCTCGAATGGGGGCTACATAGCCGGCACAAAAGTAAGTATATACGCACAAAAACTATACTACACCAATTGCAGTGCAAACAAAAGTGAATTCGACTTCTCCTCTCCCTCAATCTCAGCTCCATTCACCTGATTTGCATATTAATGTGAAATTCCGGTTTCGATTTACAGAAACTAATAAACTATTTGCGAGTGCACAGTCAGGCTCATTGTTACGGAAGCAGCATGCCGCCGCCAGTTGCCCAACAAATCATTTCATCAATGAAAATCGTGATGGGTTTGGATGGAACGAACGAAGGTAGACGCCGTATTGAGCAATTGAAGAGGAATACAATCTATTTCCGTAAGCGATTAGCTCAGATGGGCGTTATTATTATTGGTCACGATAATTCTCCCGTTGTGCCAATGATGGTCTATTTATTCTCCAAAATCGGGTGAGTCTTGATGCATTTATAAAACCATAAACGTGCCCTCACACACAATGATCCCTCTGCATATTTTGATTCTGCACTTTCAGTGCCGTCGTTCGTGAGTTGCTAGATCGCAAAATTGCTGCGGTTGGAGTTGGATTTCCTGCAACACCAATAATGGCGGGCCGAATCCGATTTTGTCTATCGGCTGCACACACAAAAGAGCAGTTGGATTACGCATTGGATATTTTAGATGATGTGGCCAATAAGCTCGGTTTGAAATATTCACGAAAACCGCAACAACAAAGCAAAATCGAATATTAAACTCAACAAAGTTAATAAAGCACTAGATCAAACACACACAGCGAAATGATAGATACAAATAATCTGAAATAAGCGTTGCAAGTCGGTTTACTGCATACTGCATACCGCGTATTGAAATTTGTACTGCTACGAAAAATCAGTTTTAATTTGAATTTTTAACTGCAGTACACCGCCTTTCGTTAATTATACCTGTCATTTCGCTGAATGTACACACATGTATTCACAATATAAAAAAGAATACACATGGACCGCACACATAAACACGCGCACGCACGTTCAATTCTGAGATAGAACCAAAATCCTAGATATGTTTAATGGTTGACCGCCTATTGCAATGTACCGCGGTGCAGCAAATGCATCGAAATTATCGCTTATTTGTTCCATTTAGAGAGTAGATCGTTGGTGAAATAGAAGCTATTGAGCCATGCACGAAACCGCTATAATAAGTATTACGTGAATTGAGCATTTAGCGTGAGCACATCACAAAACCGCAGAATTGACAGCAGCAGCAGAAACAGCATCCACTGTGAACAGCAGGCTGCACATTTTAAGCTATACCAAAATATTTATACATTTAAAGCTCACACAATGTGGAAGATAATAGCATCTGTCCAGTAGCCAGTAATCAGTAAACTCTATTTTAGTCAGTGCATATTTTAGCAATTTACAGAATATATGTATGAATTCAATCAACGCTCTAAAACAAATGTTCAATGTATACCATTCAGACGTGTTCTTATTATTTCTTTTCTCTTGCTCTCGTTCATATTAAGCAAAGAATGTTAGAATATAAGTCTCAAATATGCAAATAATCGTCTTATTTAAAATAAAATCCAAACTAATCTCAAATGCCACAACTAACTCGAGATTGTTATCATTCATGTTGTTCATAGGAATAAAGTTGCAAGTGAAAAACTCATTTTCATCCTTTCAATAACCGGAGAGCTGAATGCTAGAGTCACTCTGCTTTCATTCATAAATCTGACACAAATTCTATTATATTTTGATGAACTCGTTTTTGCTTTTGGCATTTCCGATTTGTCGGCGTCATTTGGTTCGGATGGTGGCCGGAATTTACTTCCGGCAGCTCACAAGAAATGAATCATCAATTTTATTTTCTCAAAATACATGATAGCCCAAAACTGATAGACATTCCTGCAAGTTACTTTTAAATTAAATTCTTTGAGTTGCAGCCAACATTCCACAGATGAATCTCGCGTGGCATGGAAACAGACATGAAAAGAACGTTAATCAATCCTCAAAATCGATAGTTTGAGTGAAATTAACAGCCATTATAGCTATATAATGTGTATGTGTGTGTGTGTGTGTGTGTGTGTGTGTGTATGTGTGTCATGAGTTTTAGTATTTTCGGGGTGGAAAACTTGAACCCATTGCAATGAATTATAGCTCCATTTATGTGCTCATCAGCACAAACTTTTGTTGTATCGAAGCAACCACTTTTGGTTTACAAACTTGCACACAGCACATCATATATATATATCACTATATATCCATATAGGTGCAAGTTGCTGGCTTTCAACTCTTTCCGTCGTCATCGTCGTCATCGTTGTCGTCGATTTCTAGTACGCTTAGCTTCTCGAATAGATTGCAGATCTTGCAGCGATGCTGCAGCGTCTTCTCCACCATCTATTGAAAATCATTATCGAAAATATATCTCTGGCTTCGACATTTCAAATTGTGGTACTTCGATGCACTTGTAGTACATGGCTGTGTTACAACCGTTTCGAGTCTTACAATCTCGAATTTGTGCATGCTTTTGATATCTATTCAATTTCGATAATCGATATGGTTGACGGTCGCCAACTGTGTTTGAGATGTTCGACGACGCTCGAGCAGAAGAGCGAGCGACACATAAAGAGAAAATGTTATCATTGGCTCGATTATGTGTGAGGTGAATCTGTGGAAAATTTGTGATTGATAAAAACGGTAATTTCCGCACTTCAATACTATCAATCTCTCTCTCTCTCTCTCTCTCTCTCTCTCTCTCTCTCTCTCTCTCTCTCTCTCTCTCTCTATGTGATCGAGCAGTTTTTTTTTTTGTATTCATCATCGTTTTTTTTTTGGTGATGATGTTTTTTCTTCGTTTCAGTTCGTATATGAAATGTTTGCTCGGACAGCTGACAGATCATTAAACGATGCAAAGGGTGGTAGTGACATCGGTGTAGTTTTCAGTATTGAAATAAATGCGAAAATAATTCTTGTTCGAGTGCCGAACGACGACAACAATTACTAAATTGTGTACAATGTAAAGGGTGTGGTTGAGTTGAGACCGTTTCTTTCATACTCTGCCTGCTCTGTTCGTAACCGTTTTCCCTCAACTGATGCATTGAAATGATGAAATATGCGTTTTTCGTTCGATCGATTTTTAATTACAATTTTTCGGGTTGCACAGTATAAAAATATTGGATCGATCGTTTAACTTTTACTGCAATAGCTTGTGATAGCTTTTGTGGTTGACGTAGGTTAAATATAGAAATTTTTGCTGTTTCCTCTTTTGATCTTTTATCCTTTTTTGTCACAAAATGTTGAAAAGTTGGAAAGCTACTGCAGAATAGCGAACAAGAGTGAAAAAATATGGTGGGAATAAGTTGGGAAATTAGTGTTTCAAATACATTTTTCCTCCCCTTGATTTCTATAGTCTTGATGAGTGTATGTGCGTGTCGCTCCATTTAACAAAAATGTCCTAGAGCGACAGCAGCTTTTTTCAATGAGCATTCCCATTCATTATGCGGTTTATACAGTATTTAATATTAGTTTGAGTAAATTTAATGCGTAAATAACTGTGTACTTTATTATATTGAAATTGTGAAGACAAAGAGCCTTAATTATAAATTAGCATAAATAAATGAGTAGTAAAATTGCAACACAACTTTTACACAACTCAATTTAATTAAAAGTCATTTAATTTGCCATTTGCATAATCCACTTTTGCATTTCATTGAGCTGGGGTGAAATGTGTGTGCAATGAGAATTACTCAACCAAAAATGCCATTATCAAATACAAATTTCCACAAAAAGCGAGAAATAGAGAGAAACACACACAACTGTGTGCTGCCAGCCATTTTATTTTTTGAATTATAAGGGGTGATTATATCATTTGAAAATTTTAAATGTCTGATCACTATAGAATTAAATTCTATCTGATTGGAAAGGCCATCGAAATCGAAGTGCAACGAAAGAATGAATGATAGTAGAGATTCTCACATCAGAATTAATTTTTTTGCATCGATTCACAAAGCTTTATGAACATTCAAAATTTTAATACTTTTTTTTATAGATTTTGTACAATTATTAAAATTTATCTATTTATCATTTAAATAATTTATTGAGTATAAAATAAAAATCTATGAATAGTAGTAAATAAATTTTTCTATCAAGTGCGTGATATGATCATTGAGACGCGCGTAGCCATATACTTGAAAATGGATTGAATAAAAATAAAAATTCACACATGAAAACAGCAAACTGCTTAATGCCAAATGAGCCAACACATCGAAATTAAAATTGAAAAAAAAAATCATCGTTGACATAAAACATAAAATTGAACCAAAAAAAATTTGTTCTGTTCAAGTACACTTACAAAAAAAAAAAAAAAAAATTAAAATAAAATGCAATGTGAAACTTGACTTATGTACATCGAATTATAAAACGCCTATTTCTTGTCATATTTTTCATATCCTGTGCATGCATTAAATTCATTGGTCATACAGAGTTTCTTTTTCTCTAAAGCTTAAATACAAATTCTAAAAATGAATTTACGGGTTCGCTCCAGATTTCATCTCAGCCTCCTTTGACCCAGATTTTATTTTTGATCAATATGAACAATCAATAAAAATCATCCAATTTTCGACAAAATTGCAATTTGCAATTTGAATCAGCGCTATCTGAACAGTCGCTAAGGTGCTCAGCTTTAACGAATCTCTGACTGTTGTTATAGTCATTTGAATTTTTCTCGCAATCACGCGTCTTTATGGCGTTCTAAGCCAATCAGATTCATGAATAAACGAAATTTCCATTAATGGACGAGCATGAAGCGAAAAAATCCAATCGGTTTTTGTTTGTTCTTTTACCATTTTTGCAGTGGTCGCATCTCCTTCTAACCTGTTTATCATTATTTCCATACCGTTTATTATTTTTGAATTTTTCAATAATTTTTCGAGTACTTCCCGCATGAAAAATTCAATAGTAAATTCTTGTTCACGAGTTTTTCGTTCTGAATGGATATTTCTCGGTGAGTTCGTTCCATTTTATTAAGGGAGCGCAACAACGAGACTACACGCCCTAACTACGCTATGCAAAATATATGGCGTAGTCTACTACGCGCCCTACCGCATTCGTGTGGTCGTTGCGCCCCTTTGCATTTTATCATATTCAACTTTCAATCGAATTCAAATTTCAAATTTTGACAAAATCGATGCGTCTTTTTCTCGGGTGTAGTGTGGCTTAGCATACCTCTCACCTTAAATCAAGGCGGTGCAGCAATTTGACTACGTGTACTGGCTACGCTATGCAAACTACATAGCGTAGTCTTCTACGTGTACCATTGATTTTGTATGGCGTTTCACTGGCCTGCCTTAAATAAATGTTGCTCGTAAAGGAAACTATATGCCTCGGATGAGGGGAGGCCATGGAGTTTGTCCTCCCCGGGAATTGACCGGAGCTCTACAGTTGAAGACCGCTTTGACTATCGGAACATTGAATTTGAGAGGGGGTTTTTAATTTTGGCAAAAATGAGAATGCCGCGTGGAGATTTGAAATCAGGCGGAGTACTTGCAGAAGCATATGCACTCATCCGACCTGCGATTCCATTTAGCTGATATAATCACACATGATCAGTTTAATTTATTCCGTTCTTTGTGAAATGCTCATTGATATTGTATTTTTGCTAAATTTATTTTTTTCAAAATGTAAGATCTATTTCAAATATCTTTTAGTATTCAATTTTTGCAAGAACATTTTTTTGATTATTTTAAGTTTATTAAATTAAAATAATATTTAATTTGAACAAAAACTCAAAGACTCGAATATTTAATTGTTCTTTCAAAGGCGAAGGTCAAAATTTGAAATACAGGTAAAACGGAAAAAGGTGGTGTGATTTTTAAAAGTAGTATGTAAGGGATGCGTATCGTGGATTACAGTGCGGAAAAGTTCATCTTACGGATGTAAGACTTTTTTTTTTTTTTTTTGTTTGTATCGGTTTCAGTGTGCTGCTAGATAAATAGATAAATTTTAATAATTGTACAAAATCGATAAAAAAAAGTATTAAAATGTTCAATTGTTCATAAAGCTTTGTGAATCGATGCAAAAAAATTAATTCTGATGTGAGAATCTCTTCTATCATTCATTCTTTCGATGCACTTCGATTTCAATGACCTTTCCAATTATCGTTGTTGATCACACATTTAAAATTATCAAATGATATAACCACCCATTATAATCATTGCACGGTGTGCCCGGTTTTGAATACATATGGTTCTTCATTCCATTCGAATGAGCTTTTACATAATTTCCCTTTACCGGGTTATTTACAACTTAATTCGCATGCTTTGGTTTTTGGATCATAAGCAGCTGGAATATATTGACATGATTCTATGCCGTATGCCAAACTAATTGAAACGGCATTCGCCCATAAAACACATAAATTCTTTATTGCAAATAGTTTTGTTATGCTTATTGTTTGATGGTGGACATTGATCTACTTTACCTAAGGAGGACGTAAGATCAATAAGAAAGATTTTTTTTTTTTGCATTTTGTAATCAAAATAGTTCGCATATTCAATGATTTTTACTTATGCATACAACATATACCACTTGATATTCATAGTTATGAACAAATCAACAATAGATGTTCACTGATATTAATAATATATTTATTGAGCAAGCAAGCAAATGAGTCATAAGCAGCTCACGCATTCATTTACATGTGCACATTCATGAACATTCATGTTCACTATGTGTATTAATTAAATCATATCAACAGAGAGAGAGAGAGAAACTGAGAGAGAGAGAGAGGCTTCATTCATATACTCTTCTCTTTTCATTTCCAGCTCCAGCAAACGAAGAACTAATTTCAATTTCAATTTTTAGTTTCAACCGATGATGTATAGCGTTCGCATGTATTTTTAAAATTTTTATGATTCATTTTTGTATGAATTTCTCCTATTCCCCATATGCTACTTGATATTCATATCAGGAAACTAGTCAAGACCAGTTCCAAGAGAAAGAAAATGATAAACAAAGAGAAAATAGCAAATAAGTGATACGGGATGAAACTGGCATAACTATACTACTTAAATGTTGACAGAAACTGTTGTATTTAATATAAGCTCAACCGAAAATAAAATGGCTGGCTGCACACACACTTTTTTTGTGTGTGTTCCTCTCTCTATCTCTCGCATTTTGTGGAAATTTGTATTTGAAAATGGCATTTTTGGTTGAGTTATTCTTATTGCACACACATTTCACTCCAGCCCAATGAAATGCAAAAGTGGATTATGCAAATGGCAAATTAAATGACTTTTAATTAAATTGAGTTATGTAAAAGTTGTGTTGCAATTTTATTTGCGCAATTTTTGGTTCATCTTTATATTTCTGTCAGCCGCACTGAAATGGTTTCCTTTACCTGAAACCATTCGTGTGTGCGCGCATGCGCGTGTGTGTTTGCATAATTCGAAAGTATTGGCTGCTTTTCAGTGGTCCCCGTGTGTAGCATTCAATTTAACAGTTCATTTTTGCAAATATGACAAAGCGTTCAAATGGAAACGGGTTTGAGTATGTCAATAAATTTATAGTTTTCGCCACCCCAAAAAAAGTTGAAAGAGAGTCAGATCTATAGAAGCGAAAGTGATTAATTTATTTGTATTGATAACCCTTTTTGTGATGTCAAAAAACATTCGGAAAAAGTTTTACTTTGAATTGAAATGGGAACGAATATGTTCCTATGGTGTTGAGCTCGCGCTCTCTTCGGATATTTTTCAATTTTGTTAAAATGATTGAGGAAAAAACCAATATGATCAACTGTGTAGTCAATATGTGATGCATATCTTCGCCATGAAAAAGCAAATACACAGCATTGCAAGATAAATACTGATTACAGCAAAACGAGGAAAAATGGCAGAGACAAAAACGCAAATCGAATAAAAAACCTATTGAACAAATATTACCGCAAGTGAAATGAATTTCAAACTATGTGCTTTCGTTGCGAAAATAATATAATCGAAATAGCAGAGGAAAAATCGCAGTCGGATACGAATGTTACGCGAAAGGCTTTGTCAAGAGTTTTGTTGATTGTCTGCATGTTTTTTATGCGAAATACTACACTTTCATATGTTGAAATTTAAACAATTGAAAGTATTTTATGAACATGTGAGGTTCGTCGTTGCAACTCGCGCTCGCAACTTCAATTCCATCAACTGAGTGATAGACAAATATTTGCACGGAACAGCGAGCAAAAGCATTTGCAATTACGTTTGAATAACTGAGACGATGTCGAAGACTGTAGAGCACAGGCAACAGCCCGTATCCACTTATTTATTCAACAACAAATTATTATCATTGTTGCCGTTTCTGCGAAAAATAAAGTATTTTCTCATATCAATTCAAGTACTGTATGCTGTGCGGTGCAGTGCGGTGCTGTGCATCTCTCATTGCGTGAGCGATAGCAAAGCTTTCCCCCTTCGCAAATGATGAACAAAGCAGAAAAAAAGGAATATGTTAATGTAAGAACATTAAAATGAAATGAAGGGAAAAAGAGAAACAATTACAAACGGAGGAAACATTTGTATTTTATTGCAGCTCGATAACACCGCTAAAGATGATAACTAAAGGAAACGGCATTACAGCACAGATTTGGAGCTCACAAAATAAAACTTTGTTTCTCATTTTCACGCCCGGATCTCTCTGCTCCATCCTCAGTTTTCAGTTCGGTTCGGTTCAGTTTGGCGGTGGAAATGTACGAACGGGTATGTACATGCAATGACGAACGACGGGGATGAGAAAAAGAACACAGACAGCAAAATTCAAGATTAAATTAATCAACCTCGAAAACAGGGAACGCAGAGACAGCATTCGGATGAATAAATGAGAGAAAAACGACCGAACGAAACTTAAGCTCAAAAGTTGAATGTTATGTCAGATGGATACACGTTTATGTGTAGAGGGATCACAGAGTTTCACTCTGTCTAAGTGCAAGCGTATAAATTCACAAAATTGTTTTATCTACAAACGAAAAGAGATGAAGAAAGTAGAAGAAGCGAAAAAAATAATGACAAAACAACCTTCTGGATGGTAGTTATATTTTATTTGTTGCTGAGCTGTGTTCGATGAAACAAACTTAACGAACGCACTCTGCTCTGCTCGCACTCGTTTTCGCAATCGCACTCACAAAAGCGATAAAAATGTGCAAAAAGCAAACTTTTGCACCAACTGAATAGCAAAAAAAAGAGACGGGGCAAACAAGCGTCCCGATTCGTATTTATGCGTTTTTTCGGTACTTTTTTCTTTTTGGTTTTTATCTCGTTCACAGCTTGGTTCCTTTGTGTCGATGCTGTGTATTCCTTTCTTTTTGAACACCAACATTTATTTTTCTCTTGGTGTAGCGTGAGTGCGTGCCTGGAATGTTATTTGTTATTTATTACCAAAACCACTAACAAGAAAACTTTTTTTAAATTTCGGCTTGAGTCAAGCGCAGATCGGAAAAGAACGAACTGAACGTACGAAATAGCAGTACAGTGAACTGGCAGCGCAAACAACCGAAAATGGAAAGAACAAATGAGCAACATCTTGATTTTATATTAAATTTCGCTGCATGATCCGTTGGGATAGTGCACGCTGAGTCAATATCATCCACTTCTTGAGCTTTTCAAGTTTCTCCCATTTGAAATACATACAATTAGGTGGAGATGGTTATAAAAAAATATAGAAAATTAGGATTAGTGCTCAAAAAGCAAAGAAAAAGTGGTGCCACTGGATTGAAGTTGTGATGTATGCCACTTATTCTTAACTATAGGCAGCGATCAAAAATCAGGAGAAAAAAGTTCTGACGCCATATCGTTCCTGTAATTCGTTGCGCTTGTTTTCTCTCTCTCTCTCTCTATGTGTGTTTGTTCGTCATCTTCGATTATTTGAGTGTACACATATCACATCTTCCAAATCGAAATTCTCTTTTTCTCTCTGTCAGATAGAATTGTTCTGCTGGCGTGCACAGAATCTGATTAGGTGGATTGGCAAATGGAAAACGGCAAATAAATCAATCATAAGGATGTTTTTCAGTGTGTTAGAGAGAAGCTCATTTTTTTGGCTCAGTATGTTCAAAAGAAGCAATAGCAAAAGGGTCGAACAAGGCAATGAAACAGAATCATGCCAATATTCAATTTTTATCAGTGATCACCAACAACTTTTCGGTTTCGCTGAAGTTAAAAAAGGAAATTTCTCAATTTTCCTCCATCTCTCTTTGCCCATGAACATGAATCGTCCTCTTTCGTCTACATTTCGTCTACATTTCGAGCTGGCTCCATTCGTTCCGCAGAAAATGCTTCGCTGAGTTTACTTTTTTACCACTCTCTCTTTTTTTGAGCTGAGTAAAACTATTTTACATTAATCAAAAACTGTGTCTTCCGCCAAGTATGGAGCAGTGAATACAGACAGGAAGACCGGCACACTTTGACTAAATGGACATCCAAAACGAATTTGGAACATAGTCTCGGGTCAAATTCAGCTAACATAACAAAAGATTGAATGAAATGGATGTTCACCAACGACCAACAATCTCCACAAAAAGTTGCGCCAATTCAAGAATCAAACCAAACCCCGCTGCAGAGCGCATAGAAACCAAGACAAACTTGAAGATTATTTATGGATATTTACTCAACTACAAATGAACAAATGTCTAATGCTGATGTCTTCAGTGGCGCGTTCAATATATATATTTGGATATGTGTAAATATAGTGTATTTGGATTGGCCACAAAACTGAACAACGACAAATTCCAGCATATCAAATGAGAAGCGGGGCCAAAACGACGATAAAAATTGAACACAATTTCTCATAGCGATCCATTCGCGCATGTGGCTGAATTGTTAGTTGAAAAACAGAATTAATCGACTGAAAACCGGCAGGGTGGAGCTGCCGCGGATTCCATGCAAACTTAAATATAATACAATACATTTATTACTTTATCGTCTTATCATTCTGCATATTCATGCGAAAGTGATGAAGTATTTATTATGGCGATTTGATAGACAATGCTTCATAAATTTTAAAATGTTATCTATTTTGCGTCAGAAACTAGCGAATGGATTTAAATTTGAGAATAATTTATCTACAAGATGACTCTCGGCGCAACTTAACAAACATTTTAACGGATTTTAATGGTATGGGATTTGAGTGTACTCACCTGATGGCGAAAATTATTTGATTCGATGGCATTTTTCATCAATTATCTTGTCAACCGTCGTCTACAGGTCGAGCTCCCTTTCAGTTTTCTTCCCTCTCTGCCTCGCTCTGCCTCCATCTCTTTAACTTGTTTGCGATATAATGGATGAGATGTTGTGTTAACTCTTGTGGAACTTTCAACAATTCTGCACGACTCACACTTTGACTAACTTCTCTGAAGATACCTTCACACAAATTGTACAGACTTGATAACAAGATTTCATGATGAGTTATTTTTTTAGACTTTTTTATTTGATTGGAGTTTGATATTGCCTATTCTGATGATTGAATTTTTCTCCGACTTCGACAATGATTTTTCCGAATTGAATTAAAAAAAAAAACAAATCAACAGAACGAATTATTTTCATTTATATTTTTGATTTAAATTATCGAAATGAATCAAAAACAAAAAAAGAATTGGAAATTAACTTGGAGATAAGAAAACGAAGCAAATTTCGAGAAAAACACTGGGAAGAAAAATGGAAACAGCGCCCATGCAAGAAGCACGTAACAACAACAAGAAGAGTCGATTAAATACTAAATGATTCGAGTGAAAAACGTTGCTAACGACGCTACTATCGGCGAAGGCTCAGCCAATACTACTGCTCTGCAATTTTCGTTGGTGCGTTTGTTCACTCTCGGTCTGTGTTGTGGATACGCTCCTTTCGACGATTCAAAACACACAATCAATGTTTATTTGGAACTTGTGTGCTTCATTCAAAGATTTGTCTGGGACACTGAAGAAGACCCAGAAATTTTTATGAAAATATAGCATGAAACATTCGATTCTTCGCAAATAAATGCACGCACACACGAGCATGTGACGCAATACATCGACAGCAGAGGGAGGAAAATCCACACAGGACCAGAGCGAGATGGACGGAGAAAAGGAGAGAAAGCATATGAAAAAAAAAAAATCATGCAAAAAATCAAATCGTATACGTACACCGTGGCACACACAAGCGTGGGATTGGAAAATGTAAGGCAAATACACAGCGATGTGCGATTCACTTGAAATGTGTGTCGATGGCAGTGTGGGTCGGTGTATGTGTGTCGGATGGAAAAAATCATTTCTCACAGTGTATGCTTCCAGCAAATGCTCGGCTCGGGTCGGCTCGGATCGGCTCGGCTCGGTTCAACAAAACAGAGCCACCAGGACAACTATTTCAATTTATGCACTTATCGTATCGCAATAATAGGGATGGCTGGTGTGTGCCTGTGTATAGACATGTTCACATTCGAATCGTTGCTTGATTGTGAAATCACGAATGTACACACAACTGTTATCAGTTCACCGTTCGGTGCCACTACAACAGTCAAAATGCCTGCTGCTACGTGAGAGTTCGAATATTCAGCACAACGCGAACTTTTGCGGAGGGTACATAAATGCTGTGTGAAACATACACTCGAATCCTCAGCCATACGTATATATGTTGTATAAATACTACGCACGGTTGGCTTCTTTTGTTTTTGGCATTCACTTGAAATAAAATGAAAACTAGAACGCAACCGCTCAGTGTGGAATGCTCGATATACGCGAGCGAAAGAGATTGAGAACTCGAAGCTCAAAACTAATACTAGTACATGAGGCGCACCAACACGTCAGTAATTGGTTGTGGAGTGTCGCGCTGCATATGAGCGAGGATGTGTTCGCAATGTTTTGTGTGATTGGGGAAACCAGAGTTCCCTTATGCTGCGCACATAGTTGAAAAAATCTTGCGTGCGGTCTCCTCTGCCATGTTTTTTTTTACAACTCATTCCTATTTCGTTGGCTCTATCTGGCTTGTGTCTTTCAATGCTAATATTACGAGATTCTGCATTTTTTTGATCGTTTTGTTGTTGCCGTTTATGTCCTCTATCTCTTCCCCCGGCGCACTGTTCTTTTTCTATCTTCAATTAGGTTTTTTCTCTGTTCGTACACAATGATTGTGCATGCCTCGCTCATTTTGTTTATGCGAGTCCACATTTCTGTCATCCTCTGTGATTATATTTTTCATTACATTAGAGCATTTTTCCCTTTAACATTGCAATATTAGCATTTTTTGTGTGCTCATCTTCTTGTTCCGCATAACTTCGACTTTATGTATGTCGTCGTTTTGCATTACGCCATTTCCACACAAACACACACAACTTAAGAGCATGTGTGTGTGTGTGACAAAATTCAAATGAGGCTGGAGGACGAAGTTGATGTATTTAGTTGAATGCTCTTTCACCATTTAATTGCTTTTGCTCTTTCTCTTTATTTCTCCCTCTCTTTCTCTCTCTCTCTCTCTCTCTCTCTCTCTCTTTAATCATTGCAATTACCTATTTATTTATTCGCCTGAAAATTACGAAGCATAATCTTTGCTGTCAATTATTCATTTTTGCCGCGGGAAAAACTGGCCAAAGACGATGACAACAACAGCGTTAGCAACAGCAACTGTATCAACAACGCGCAATAGCACTGGTAACGTCAACCATTGTCATTATTTATTCCATCTACCCGCATTCTGCTGTCGAAATTCACAGCATTACTTCAAGTGTCTATGTCCTTAACATTCATAATAGATGAAGCTATCTGAAATGTCTCTTTCATCTGGTTCTTTTCTTCGAAATCACATTCAGCGTCACTTCGATAAATTGATTTTAATCTTTCAGATTCAATATACCATTATGGGAAAGCGTTCCCATAGAATCATTAATGAGTTCGCGCACATGCTGTCCAATGAGTGGAAAAATAAGATGAGAATAAAAAATTTTACGAAGAGAAAGACTCACACATTCGAAAAATAAAGATTTTCTTTGGGGACACTTTGAAGCGTTTGAAGAAATGAAAATCCGCGCCGAATGCGTCGCAAGTGTCTGAAAAAATAGGAAAGCGAGCAAAAGTAAGATACATTTCTCTTGGATTCGTAAAATGGCTCGAATATGTGCATTAGACTACAAAATCCACTTTGTCCAAGTCCAAATAAAGCTCCATTTTGCTTTAGATTTAATGCGCGCTGCGAAGGAGCAAACGAGACAAAGAGACTACTAAATAATCTAGCATCTGATGTTGAAATTCCACATGAGAATTGCTAGTTAATAGTTTTTCTAACAGCCATAAAGACCGACTATCGTAAATATGCCCAATAGGAAAATATATTCCAATTTTTTTTGTTTGAATAAAAAGTTAAGCTATTTTTAACCCAATTTTGACAATTCAAAATGAATATTCTGGCGAATTTCCCTATTCAGAATATACTTTCCAATAAGGCGTGTTTACGATACAGATATTAGAAATTTAAAATTTTTGCAACATTTTTCAGGACGCGTTTTGTTGTAAAACGACAACGACAAGCTTAAGAGATGCTACGATTTCCTCCGAGTTTATGCGGGAATAAAATAAACACACAGTTGAAAACAAATAGAAGCGCTGGAAAAACTCGAGCTCGGGACAAAACAAGAGCAAAATAAGAATCCAAATTGCAAACAGTTATTTGTTGTGATGTTGCAACCAAAATACTTATTCTCACTGTGTACACTTAAGGTAGTGTTTTATTTCTCTTTGCACTCTTCTTGTTTCTCGTGTGTTTTTATTTGCTTTTGGGAAGTTTTTTTACAAATGAATACGTACTTGAAACTTTCTTTTATACCTTGCTGGTGATGTTGGTCGTGCAAGAATAAAATGGAGAATTATGAAACAGTGGGCGATCGCATGTAAAAGAAACGACGGGGGCGCAGGCGGTGTCAACAGCGGATGAGAGGCGAGCGAGAGAAGCCGGGGGGGATGGAAATGAAAAAGTAAACTCAAAGTAGAATCAGTGATAAAAAGAAAATATTTTATTTCAACGCGAGTGTAGGAATAAGAAATGTGGAAATCATGATTTCGATAATTAGATTAAAACGACACACAAAAGCGAGGGAAACGTCATCGTTTTCCAATTTTTGTTGATTTCTCCTAATTGCACTTGCACATTGAATCCGTTGGTACATTTTGTTAACAGCAAACGGATCATAATGCATTATGCTGGGCGGTTAAAACATTGCTAACGCTTCATCAGAGTGCTTGAAATTGCAGTTCAGCGTATGTTCCCAACACAAACATGGTTTGGTTTCTGCACTTTCTCTCATTCTCTCTCTCTCTCTCTCATCTCTCCTTTTATGCGCGTCTCTGTTCCGCCGTTGTGTGGATGTTCATCAATGCAAATGGCAAACGGAGTATCATTCAAGCACAACAAAGAGAATATGAGAGACAAAGATAAATAAAAAAGCATCTCATCTGTGAAGTGGGTATAAACGGTGAAATTCATATGACGCAAATGACATAAATTGATGCGATGTAATTTATATACATATGATGTTGTTGTACAACATTATGTACTCGGAATGGCCAAAAAGATAAAAGAGAACCCAAAATGGTAATAATATGTGTAAAATGACACACAGATTGAGAGGGAGGGAGAAAGGAAAACACTATGACAACGTCATCATTTTGCATTTTCATCCACAAACCACAACACAAAATGCAATAACATGCACCTAATAACAATTTCAACATTCGTCACAATCATAAACGAATTCACTATACACCGCAAAATCTATCCTCGCACAAAATAGGATGACACAAGCAAACATCCGCATTCATTAGAGCCCATTTTATTTTAATTTGATTGATAAATCTGTAATGACCCGCGTTGGCACTACATCATTCGATATGATGAGCGCCTTGTTATCGCACACAATATTTTTCTTCGTCCGATGCTCGGTTGACAAAATTTCGGTATGCTTGGCACAAATGCCACCCTATTCATGTGCTCCGAATGATTTGCTCTCCGTTCAGTGCATTAATATTTTTAGCTTTCGTTGCATTTCTTTACAATCTCAATTTCGGAATGAAACAAAAATCGACAATGTTCCATCTCGTTCTCTCTCTCTATGCGTCGGGCCATCACTACATATATCGTCGCATGTGATGAGACATGAAAATTCACATGTATCCATGTCATATCAACGACATGATGATACGTACTACAAACACACAGATATTGCATAGGTATTGGATGACATTCAGCAGAACGAGAACGTCGCCTTTCATCATCATCATAGATTTGGAATGTTGCCGATGCGTACAAATGTATACCATTAAAGCGAAACTAAATTATTTGTGGTGCTACTGCTACCGGTGACGCTGCTGCTGGTAAGCATAAAATCTATGTGTTGTGCTGCACACCTAAGCAATTTTGCTTATTATTATTAGATTACATGCTACATATTGCAGACCGAAGTAGATTTTCTATTTTTTCCTTTCTTCTCTCTTTCTGATGATAAAGATGAAAGATAATGTTCATGGATATTGCACACATAAGAGCCAACAAAATATAGTCTTAAAAATGGCATTCCGGAGATTCACGTCGACTTTTCATCAAGGAGAAAAAGTGAG
The DNA here is from genome assembly GCA_028476595.1 of Obolodiplosis robiniae. NCBI lineage: Eukaryota > Metazoa > Arthropoda > Insecta > Diptera > Cecidomyiidae > Obolodiplosis > Obolodiplosis robiniae. The sequence continues at coordinate 13,538,226 of CM052014.1, read as the reverse complement.
CGGAGGTTAAAATGGCAAATTCGACAAAGTTATTGAAAAGTTTCATAAATCATAGCGTAAACATAACGAATCTTTAAACGTCTTCCGTCGCAGGTAAATGTGTGTGAAGTGTTTAAGGGATCGCTCACAGCTGCAAGTAATACTGAAAATTGGTTTTCAACATGACTACAATTAATCTTCCATTTCCCGCGTACTCGATCTCACACCTACACGTATCTACACTGTATTCCAATATTTCAATTCTACATTCGTATGCGAGTCATGTGAATGTTGAATAATTGAAATCGATTTTCGGCGCTTAGGAATGCACAGATTTAACAGAATTTCAAATATATCGGAAAGCTGCTGCAATCAATTTCAACCCAATATTCATAAATACATAATATGGTTTACAAAAATTCCATTCCGTCAATTCAATGCTGCTGATCGGAACGCGCGTGCCTATCGCGATAGTTACGAGTCGTTTCGGATTTCGATATAATCTTGAATTGGAATTTGAATGGTGCTGTTGCGCGTTGCAACAACATTCAAATCGAACACATACAAACACAATAACTAGAGAAAGAAAAAGCAGAAAAGCACGAACATGAATTCAATCAACAGAAAGGAATTGCTCGTGGCACTGGAATTGTTGGGAAAATGTGTCAGCAAAGGAACGTATTATTGCCGGATACTGATTGACATCGACTTTTGCAGCATAATAAAATTTCAAACTGATGCACACAATGCGAGACGCTGATAGAGAGAGAGAGAGCAACCGAACGACCGAGCAACAAAGAGGAAAAATGGGAGCAAAAAAGTGGTGCATAGCGTGTTCGCAAGCAAAGCATCACCTGTCGCATTATTATAATCATTTTTATCATCGTTGATGTCAGCTTTTTCACTTGCTGCCTCCAATTTATTATTGCTTGCTCGTATTGCTCGCAATCATGTAAATCGATAAGTGGAATGCAATTGTGAAATTGTAAAATCGATGGCATTTTAATCATTTCCTAGTTTCTTTGGCGTATTCATTTCGTACAGGCTCACAAAAGCCGATGGATACGGTCTTGTTACTGCTGACGATGGTGATGGTGACGATGATGATGTTGAGCGATGAAAAAGCTTGATCGAATACTCACCATAAGTTAATGAGTTTTGCTGCCACAATTAAATTATATTTGCTTTTAATTAAATGACGTAAACAAGGAAAATTCGAGCACATGAAAATTCAATGATTTTGTGTTAATGACAAATTGAATATCGAAAAGTGTGCGCAACGTTATTTCCAGTCATTTTGGCTCACATGATATATTTGCTTTTTTTAGTTCAATATACGCCCCTGTTTAAAGCGCAAAATGCGCCCATAAGTACCCATAATTACGGCTTCGTTGCGCCCCTGTTCATTGAACAGTTTCGAACAAGGATACAAAAGGCCCAGCATCATCAACATTATCATTTTTGATTGAAATAAATGACAGAATTCTCGATTTTGCCCTACTTCTGCTCTCTCTCTCTCTCTCTCTCTCTCTCTCTCTCTCTTTCGGTTCTTTCAACGCTGATCCCACATTTCGATGTGAATGTTTTACATTCAAATCAATTCAATTCATTTTGAATACGAAATAAGAATGTAATGAAGTCGTTTCCATAGTGGGTAAACGAATAGCTCAAAAATGAAAGAATCGAGCATGGCGTGTTGCGATTTTGCATTTTGTTAAGCTGCTTAACTTAAGCATTACACAGTTTCTAGCATAATTTCTCCCACATTTTAGCTGTTTGCCTCCTCTTCGTTCAATATTTGGTGAATGGATGAATGCACTCATATATGGAAGAAGATTTTCTCATGTGCGCGATGCTTCTACAAAATTTGCATATAAACGGAGATTTTTTTAGCATAAAGCTGCTAAATAGTTTTGGCTAATCTCTCATTTTGGCAATGCAGTTGTCTTCGGTGCTGTTTTCGGGACCGCTCAACAAAACAAATTATATTTTTTTGGTTAAAATTGATGAAATTATTTGAATCGTTTTCAGTTTTTCAGAATTCATATTAAAGTGAGAAAGAATCCGAATAGATAAAAAAATAAGTTAAAGAATTTTTCGACTCGCGAAAGACAAGAATGCCATGCCTTGGTGTATGGTTTGAACAATAATGTAATTCGCAGTGGTTTGATTTCGATTTTGTTGTGCTGTTCCGATGCTTTTCTTACAAAGAGCGCCAAGCATAGTGTTGCTTATGCAGGGCAAACGATCATGCTGATGCAATCGAATTTCGAAGACACGATGAAAATAGCATGAGGACGCTGAGATAACATTTTCTTTATTTTCTTTAGTTTCTCATTTGTTGCAATATATATGTGGCAAAATGAGATCGGCAAACAGCAACCATATTTAAAATTCGACGAAAAATAAATGCGACAAATAAGCTTATGAGCTTTTTTGGAAAGATCATGCGTTGAAAATAGAGGAGCCCTGATTGTTGCCGAAAAGAGAAGGAGAATGAATCCAACAACCAGCACCAACTTCACTCGCACCATTCCCAGTCCTCATCTCCATCATCAACCAATTTTCAACGACAAATATTCTACAATTTATGAAAAATAACACAAGCTGTAGCATAGGGAAAATGCCATAAAAACTCATGTTACAAAAGTTTTTGAGTAATAATAATGTATTGCATAGTAGCAAACGAAAAAAGTAGATGATGAACGAAAAGGAAGAGGAGGAGGATGAGATGAAAAAATCATATGTGGAAGCAATAGCGTTATTACGAACAAAGAAGCAGCGAATCAAATATGGAAAACACTTGGTGAAAGCGATGTTTTTCGTCAGATGATAAATTCCAGCGTTTTTCCTTTGCGTTTGCCAATTATGTTGCATTCGAAAATACAAGTGCTCTCCCTCCCTCTCTTTCTCTCTCATTTCCTCCCATTCTGTGGATGCACAATATTTCGGAGCATGGCCACGCAAAGCAAAGGAGCAGCAGCAGCAGCGCAATGCGATCAGTGTTGTATTGTGGTGGAGACAAAAAAAAATGAGTTGGAAAACTATCTCAATCATCAACGCTATCTCGCAACGTTTTGGGACCAGAAATATGGGTTAAAATTAAAACACATTAAGGCAAAATGCGTGCTGCCATTCTCTCTGGCCACCATTGCTGATGTTGTTTTACATGCCATCACTCGCTCTATAATGAATACCGGCACAGACTGTGAGAGAGAGAGCAAGAGAGCGTGTGTAGAAAATGACGATGACGATACTTAAAACAGATGAAACCCGAAACATTAACGGAATATATTTTCGTTTTGCACATTCCTGAATATATTTTGTGCATATGAAATTGGGTTTTGTGCGCTATCACCAGCGGCTCAAGCAGAGGGATGTGGTGAACGTGGCGGGCACATTGCGGGATTACAGATGCCTTTATGTATTGAGAAACTAACGATCCGAAATGAATGGCATCAGAACTTATGTGAAGCACTATAAAACCGAAGAAAAATAGCGGAGATGGCGGTTTGAAAAAGTGGCGGAATAGCTTAAACGCAAAACAACCGGATGCCAGCAATTATTAAATATGGTTTCTTCGAAAAGGTACATGCAGCAAGACAAAGAGAGCGAGAGAGAGAGAGAAAAAAGGAGAACATTTGTCGCTCGCATTTTTATGATGATGTCTTTTGTTTTGCACCACACACTGCTAGCCAATGACTTCGAAGTTTTCAACGATAGTTTTTGTACTTTCAACATTTATTATTTAGCTCAGCTCTCGCTTTTTTGGGCGCGAATCCTTTGTAGAAAATTAACCGACCGTTGAATAGCTTCAAAACATTCGAGCTCTCAAAACTCGCAATCTCTTACACATTTCGCTCTAAGATTCAATTAATAGTTGTGTGAACGTGGCGTGGCGTTCATTTCTAATTACTGCGACAGAACTATCGAGGCAATTCAGTTTACATTCGTGTATGAGAATGAAGGGGCAAAATGCGTGATGTTCATGCAATTTTCTGTTCTCCTTGAAATCCAATCATACCTGAGAAAGTTCAGATAAAAGAAAATCCACAGAACTACTCGTATTACATAGCGTTTATCTTACAGAAAACTTAATGAAACTCCATCATAGAAACTTCACCAATAACTCACAATCTTAGCGTCATGAAATCGACTTTTACCTCAATTGTGTTGAAAAACTTTTATTCGATTTCCAAATGGAAATAATTGCAAAGTGTAATTGCGATTCATATTATTCACTGGACCGATTCAGATGCCATATAACATTTCTCCCCGCATGTAAAAATAATTGGATTTGTTCTCGGAAATCCGCATGTTCATGATGAGCAATGGAAAAAGTCAAGGTAAATAGGCAATTTTTTAACACGCGTTTGATCTGATTTCATCATTGTGGCCGTAATCTCGACACAATCCAATCAGCAATTTCAATCATTTCGATTTACGAATGTAAATGCAATCAAAATGTAATCATTGCGTTGCAAATCGCGTGGATCGAACACCATTAAATTTTTTGCTCGTCACCGGAAAAGACAATTAGATTTCCTACACGCGGGATAAGAATATGCATATTAACAGCGCAAAAAATAGAAGTGAAGAAGCGTAACTAACTCTCCGGCGGGAGTTAGTATAGATTGCGATGGTAGAGAATACTTATTTCAAACTTAATTTGTTTAAAATTGTAGCTGAAACACGCGCATATTTGATCGTACACATGTAAAAGCATAATGTTTCATCCTAGCTCTTTCTTTGTGCGCCCAGTCAGTCTTTTTTTCTTCTTCTCTTCTTCAATGCAGCGAAGTTGTGCACAGCTTGCGAGCAAATATGAGTGAGTGTGTGTATTTTAACCGCATGGCGAATGATGATATGTAGGTATAAGGAATATCCACATTTCCCATTCATTGACATAATACAGCAAACAACAAGATAAAGAACATAATTATATGTAAGAGTAATGTTTCAACGACTCTCTGGCACTCTGGCGCGCTACAGAGTGAGGAAAATACGTTTGGAAATGGCATGCATTTTATGTGCAATGTGCACATCCTGGCGTGAGTAATATATCTATGGCATCAAGTGTGTGTACTGTGTGTAGTGTAGTGCATGTGTTTTCGTTTCACCGTTTATTTACATACGAAGAATGGTGTAAAATAAGAAAAGAAAAAAAAACGAAGAAGTGTTTATTACTTCAAAATACTCTCTTTTGCACTAGAAACAGGCGAAAAGAAAAGAAGGCGGAGAAATAAGAAGGAAATAACTATTGTTGTTGATGTTGGTGGTGCTTCTGCTGCCGATTCCTCCATTCGATATATGAAAAACGTGGAAAAGTTGGTAATTTATGGCCAAAATGCGTATATTAAACTGGAAAATCATGGTGGCGCAAACCAACATCATCGAGGAGGACAATGAGCATGCCAGAACGAGCTCAGGCTGTAAGTGAGATAGAGACCTAAGTAAGAGAGATAGAGAAAAAAAAAAGATTTCGTTGAAATGATAAAAGGGAAGCAAAGAAAAACACCGAAGAACGAAAATAAAAGACATTCGTATTCATTTCTTGCTTTAATATTACGTTGGTGTCGCTGTGCTTTTGTTTTCCTCTTCAGCTCAATTCAGAATATGAGCTGAACGAATGAAAGAACGAAAGAAAAGATCATATCAAAAACAAAACGGCTACAAAAACACCAAAGTATAGACGAAACCAATTCAAAACATCACACGTTGAGCTAGTGAATGGCACTGGAGAGCATAATGTGAAATGTGAAATATGAAAGCTCTCTAGCAGATCCACACATACACACACACACACAATCTATTGCCCATTCATTGTCAGATCCATTTTTTAGCCTGATTTCTTTGGGAAATGCATAGCCATTTGCCATCGGTAATACCATTATGTTCAGCCATTGTGGGATATAGAGCAAGTAGTCTTTCGAGGTAGTAAACGTGTGTGAATATGGCTGTGGATGCATGAGACAGAGTGAGATCAACTACCACTGAGTGCCACGTATAAAGTATATGGATGTGACACAGCAGTAGCAGTGGCAACAGCAGCAGCAGCACCAGAAGCACCAGCAGCTACTATTCTAGTTTACCATTGTTCAAAAATTATCATAATTCTCTCACTCGCTGTTCCAAAGACACATTTCAAAAAATTTGCACCAATTCCACGCCATATAGTTTGAACACTGTGCACATTCATGTTGCGTATGTACCTACATACTAGCCATTTACTCTCTTTGTTGTTCTGTGTCTTTCGGTGAATGCATGCGCATGCATGAATTCATACCATTTTGTTCCATTTCATTATTTGTTGTTGTTGCTGTTGTTGCTCTCTCTTGTTTCCTGGTTTAGTTCTGGCAGAAAATAGCTTGTGGATGGTGCCAATGTTGGGATTTGAGTTGCACGTACTACATAGCCGCATGTACTATTTGCTATTCAACGAAGTGACTTCGAGCGAAAGAATTTCGTAAGATGAACAGCAGTAATGCTTATTTGATATAGAATGCAGTTTTATGCGTCATGCCATCAAAATAAAAGACAAAAGCACACTCACTCGCTCTTCCTCGGTCTTCAAATCCAACTACAGCTCACTCGCTGCCTGCTGCAAATATAAATTTATATCCAAAGTAAATCGTGTGCTATGATGACGATGACGATGACTATGATGATGAGACAAAGGAAATTCAAGTAAAATAACAAAAACCAACTATAAAAAAACGTGTACTCATCATCTATTGCTTTGATATGGTTTCGGTACAAGTGAATAAGTAATTGGCGTCGAAAAAGGCAATAAACTACGCATACGAAAATGGGTGAATAAAATTGGTCCTCCGGCTATTTCAAATAATGCCCCCAAAAAGGGTTCAGACTACTCTTTAGATAAAGCGCACTTGACTCTGCATCGTATTGTATTGTATCGCATCGGTAGTGCTATTAAAAGGGATCTGCGTGTGACTGTTCCTATCTTTTCCATTTGTCAGGTGTGTTTTTTATGTGTTTTGTATCATAATCCATTTTGATGTGGCTCTAAGCATTTCAAACTCAAACAGAAAAGCATCTTTTGTTATTGAAGCAATTCGCACGAGCGTTTCAGCAATTGACAAGGAAAAGGAATGCTATCAGCGTCAGTCATTTTTTAGCAGTGCGTCAATTTTGTCGATAGAAGAATTAAATTTTCGAACATTTGAAAAAGAAACATATTTGCTCACTAATTTGCAATGATGTATTGTTCCGTTGCGATATACTAATGCGATATCAACACAATTATTGTACTTACTTTCTCTCGCTCGCTCGCTTTTTGCACGGCAAAAGAATTCATTCAGCAGGAGAAAACGAAAAATCACTCAATTGTGTCGTGCTTAATTATGTTTACGTGATATTTGCCGCTATACCGCCATTCGCATCCAGTGTTATTGTAATTTTTGAGAGAAAATCGATTTCATTGCTTGGCTTATCAACGAGATAATTCATTTTTACAACTTCTTATGCTATGCAAATAAACAGAAATTGTGCGTTGATCCGTCTTGAGTATTGGCAATCGCCTGCAGTGCTCATCGACACAGCACATTCCAAATTCGAAAACCAGCAAAACACAAAGCAATTTGGAATGGGATACGCAGAAATGCAGAACGTGCACACCAAAGGCCCGACGCTACGGAAACAAATTAAGAAGAAAAATAGCATAGAAAGGAAAAACACATTATCCATAGCAAACATCTTAACGTTATGCAGTTAATTTAAGGACGATAAAATGTAGAAAAAAACGAAATGTCTAGAAAAATTACAGAGTCAGGCAAGCGCTAAATAAGAGTGAGAAGCACAACGCACAAGAGAAACGCCGTGACACACACACACACAAATGTAAAATAAAAAACGAACTTTAATGAGGAACGGAGCGAAAGAAAGTTTTCTAATCATCTTGATTGCAATGTTTGTCTTTCGAAAACAGAAGAATTCGAAATGAAGTTTAAATGAAAAACAAGATCCAAAAAAATTGCACGAGAAAAAAGGGCAAATCGTTAAGATTGAATCTATATTGTGCGCACACAATGATGTGAATGCGAAAATAGCAGGAAAAAATTGACACGTTTGAACTCCATTTGATCCCTTTCATCTGTGAAAAAAGGGATGAAATCGAATCACAACACTTCCGCAATCGACTGAATGTTTTTCTCAACAAATAAAAACCAACAAAAATCTCTATCATGCAATTTTTCCTCGAAGAAACATGAAACATTCGCTCGAATATTTGTATATATTGCACTCAAACTTTGTGATGGAGATCTTGTGCAGATACATTGTTTACACGTTTCAAAGTGAAAACAGCAGAATGACAAGATCTAACACAGAGATTAGTTGCGTAAGAGCTTTCGGAGACGAAGTGACGCCAAGCTTTGGGGGAATTTGAAATTTTTCGACCTAATGCCAGACTGCACCATCATCTCATGTGTATTTTTCAAATAAAATTGGAGTGTTAAAGTGCAAGAGAATGAAAATAAATTATTATGGGCGAAAACGAACTTTAGAAAGACAAAGGTAGAGATTTAATATCATTGAAATTTTGAGAAAATACGTAGAATGTTTGATATTTAAGTAGTTTGTTGATTCAGCAAATGCGGCCCTTGTTTTTCGTGCTAGAATTGAGCTTCTGGCGTTTGTCTTTCGAAGAAGATCACTTAACTACCGAAATGATTAATTGTGCAAATCCGACGACCACGGCTCAAAAACCAAACAGAATATTATCCGAAACATATCCATCCATTTCGGAGATACCGAACAAAAAAGTGCGAAACCACAAATTCAAATCTGTGGCTTGAACATCGAATTATTATTTGCTTTCATTTTTGCTTATGCCAAATCTCAAATAAACAATTTTCGGTGAAAGAGAATATAGTTTTTAGTTCAAACAAATAACTTAAGCTCATCAAATATTCTCCAGAATAAATTCCATAAGAGCTTTGGATTGAGCCGAAATGTTTCTTGGAATCATGCATATTTTGTATAGAGCTGAATCCAAAGTGAATCCTCAGCCAAGGCGTTCCATTTTAATTCGAAAAGTCTCACTAAAGCCAAAAGCTCCGAAATGTTCGAAAGTTTTTTTGTAATGTTTGTAGAAGTGTTTATTTTGTTTAATTAGAAAATTACACTATTCCATTTGAGAAAAGTTAAGCATGGCGTCCAACTTTTTCAATAACCGTATTTCATTGAAATTCAATAGAAATGTTATTTATGAAAATGAATAGCATAACAATTTTTAGAATAATCGCTAATTACATATTTTATAAGCATTTCTGCTGAAACTGAATTGGGAGCATCTGAACAGGGACCATCAATACACAACCTAATTAAAATTGAGATTTATTTATGCATCTTTTTGAATGTTTGTACAGTTTGGTTTCTGGGCGCGATGGCATTGGCACGGGCATCTGGTATCGAAATAACATAAAATTGGCACGTCAATCGGGGTGAGCTACAGTTGCGCGTCGCACTCCCAATTTGAATTCGATTAATTTTTTTGACTTATTTATGTGATAAATGATTGTGATAAATGGTTGTGCATCACCTGCGCATAATATCTAAATCTCTCTGCATGCACCCGCTTTTGTTCTTCGAATGATTTAGCATTTGGACGAGTTTCCGGGCATCCGACATGGCGAATAATGTGAGAAAACTTCAGATATAGAACCAACCCCAAACAAATCAAAGGCAGGCGAAACGATCACGTTTAAAATTGTGACTCGTGATTCAGTTTTGCTACTCTTCGAATTTGTAGCATTCCATTTTTCAGTCAGCTTTGTCCATAGCAAAGACAAAAAAAAACTTATGAACATATATTTTCTACTTGCTGAGTACGAGAAGAGAAAATAAAAGAGAAGAACAAAAAATCGAACGAAAAAGAACTTGGGAAACACAATGAAACCAAAAGTAAAAACAAAAAACTTTAGAATATAAAAATAAGGGATCCGAGCACTCATTCGTTCGTTCCAGCACATTACCTTTTTTCCCATTTAGTTTTGTATATTTGTTGTTTTTCCGGTGGCACATTCTACGCTTAGCGTGGCACATTCAGTGCACTGTGCTCTGCTCTGGAGTATGTTTATTGCTGGACATTTATCAAAATTTTGTCACTTTATATCGCACGTAAATGTAAATGTATACCAGCAAACATTTGAAGCGCTTACAAATAACGGTTAGCTAGCTATTCGGGATGCTATGCACAAAAACCCTCACACACACACACACACACACACACACACACATACATATCGTTGTGAATTCGGATTCGAAAGTGATGCAAAACAGAACCAAAAAGAAAATGGAAAAACTAAGTTGAATAACCAAATATATGACAATGACATGGACAGGGTGAGTGAGCGAGAAAGAGAGAATATGAGCCCTCAATCCAATTCCGCCGCAGCAGCACCATTTCCAAAATGCCCCGGCAAAACAAAACAAATAGACGTCAAATTCTAAACATATCTTAATCAGATTTAGTAATAAATTAAATCTTTGCCCGGCATTACTAACATTTCCCTGCCGTAAACAGCATCATCATCAGCAGCAGCAGATAGACACAAGCGAAGGATAGGGTCAGAATGAGTGCGAAGTAGAAGCGAAAACAAAAGCAAAATCATATGAGTTAAATATCCCACACTTGTGCAAAGACGACGAGAAGGTCGCACATTAAACCGGAATATTTGATCAGAGAGAAGGAAGGAATAATAAATGCGGCTTATACGTATATTTTCAGGTCATGTCATTATTATGTATGTGTTAAGTAGAATATTATAGTTGAATTCAAAAATGTATGGAATGGCAATGCCTTTGCCATTTCCATTCGCTGTTCGCCGATTAAATATCAAAGCAACCGAATATTATTTACATTCTAAAATATATATTGTATGTTTATATTGGAAAATCTGAATGGTAAACATTGCTCCCTCTGTTCGATATAAGTAACATACGATTTGGAATGCGGGCATCGGCAAAGCTGCCATCGATGGCAAGGTGGCCAATAAACTATAAACTCGTGCTCTGGCTCGTTCGCAGATTTACTGAACACACATTGCTTACTCAACATAATATAAATGGATGGCGCATAAGTTTCCGATGTGTGTATATTTGCCCTCCATTAACTTTTAAAATAGTGCTTTTGAGTTGAAAGCTTTTAAGCCATAGTTCGTAATTTTGGCCATACTTTTTTGTTGTCGTGTGTAGCTAGCTGGCGAGTTTGTCGTCGGGTTCGCTTTCATACAACGATATATTGTTGCTGCATGTAAACATAGACCGAGAACTAACGCTTCTGAAACGATATTAAATTCGAACAACAGCCATCTGCCTGCGTGTATACTCATGTGCCAGTATATTACTGCGTTTCACACAGTGGTTCATGCCACTGTCAGTGTGGCTTGTGGCATGGCCTGTCTGTTTCGCTCTCTTTCTTCCTTTTCCACACACTATTCCGTTCATCCGGCATTCCTTACACATCCATCCTCTATTACTGATGAAGAATATATGCAAATTCAACATATCAAAAGTTGGTAGCTTTAATTTGAAAATATATTTATGACTTTTTACGATAGAGATAAAAAACGATAGATGGAATATGAATAAATGTGTGTGTTTATACCTCGTCGTCTAACACACATTCAAAAAAATGCTTAATATCACGACCTATTTGCGCTTAAATATCTCAATTTCTTTAAAGCGTTCGCCTCATTTTTTGTTTTCGCTCGCGTTCTGCTGTCTCCGCAGATGTCGGCGGAGTCTCTCTTTAATGTCTATTCAACCAGGATTTTTGTGCTGCTTACTCTTCCAGCATCTAAGGGTGTAATTTGATATCGCTGAGATGAAAACGCTTTCTGAATAGCTGCCATTTAAATTTATGATTGGCGCTACAATTTATGGTGAACAAAGTCAAAATAATCATATAATTTCGACTTTCCTGAGTCTCGCGCGTCTACTATTCTTCATCGTAGCTGCAGCGAATAAGCAACGAAAAAAAAACTCTTGCGCAGTTTTCGTGTGTAATTCCGCAGTGGATGGAAAGAAGAGGGGAGGAATGAAGGGAGTGCGAAAAAGATTTTTCCCATTACACCTTCCCATATTATGGTGATAGTCATGCTGTGTTCAATTTAAGATTGTTGAAATGGGGCACTTGAGTGAAACGATTACAATGTCGTTCGCATGAAACAACGAAGTGGAAAAAAAAGAATAAAAACAATATAATATATTTTTATCTTACACTCCGTTGACTTTTTTGGTGCTCACGCTCATTTTTTTTATCGCTGTTTTCCTTTATCACACTCTCTTTCTCCATTTTTTGAATGCATAATAATGATTGATCACTGGCAAAATTAAAAAAGGCAACGGTATGAGCAGGAGAAGAGGAGGATCTTGTGCAAGGGAAAAAATTGAGCAAGCTACTCAAGCATAGGCTTTAACTCGACTTGAAAGGAAGATTTATAGACTCTTCATTGTGTGTGCCTGGGCGTACACGTATAAATATTTATATGTGTAAAATTATCGTGATAAATAATATGCGCACGTTAAAATATGTATGATACTTTAAATGATGACCATTTAGATAAATGCGATCGACGTGATTCTGGGTGCAACTTCATCACAGCCCACCGACAATGATGAGCACTATAGAATGCGCAAAAAGCCCAAAAATATTAAGTGAGACGCATTTTATTCTTCTTTTTATTTGTTTTTGTTATTTATTCCGAAATATTCATTTAAATATGATACAATGCAAATATCTGATAAATAAATAAGTACAAAAAGTGTAATTTTGGTGTATGGGCTCTCATCCTATCCGATGACAAAGAGCGCATACGAGAAAAACCGCCTAAAGTTTGAATAATTCATTACTGAATAATGTGTTTTTACTCCAATTTCGTTTTGGTATTATTATTCCTCATTAACATAAATATCATTTTTTTATAATAAAATATCCGATTTGTTTTCAATTATCGCATAACCAATTGTTTTCTTTACGCATTTTTTTAAATAATAGCAATAAAAACCATTTGAAAAAATTTTGTGTTTTCGATTTATTTTGGTGTGAAGTTTTTCTATATAAAATACATCTTTTACTTGAATGTGAATTATTCAATTCCTTAGAGCTCGTGATTTTTTGGTTTGCACGTTGGCCGTCCCGAACACCCCCGCCCGATGGCCGTGGGTCTCGTGATTGTTGTTGGGACAGCCACACGCCGTTCATCTAATTTTGAACACAAAAAATAGAGTTTTATTTGGAAATTTGTTTTGAATTTGTTACATCTAGTACGATCTACTCGTAAATGTAATTATAAATTAAGCCAAAATAGAAAGAGCCGAAATACTATGAATTATCTCTCAATTGTTCAATACTTGATAATTGTTGCACATTGCCACCATCACACCACATTATTGTTAAATGTGGCCGAAGATAGTTTTATTGGTGTTTTAAACTGCGCCAACGTTTATTTAATGTTCATGTGAAAATTCGGTCCTTACACGAAATGTGAGTGGGTTGTGATGAGTGGTTTCCTACGAAAAAAAAACAAAAACAAAAATAAAAGAAACAAATGAAATCTCTTGACGAAATGAAAAAAAGAGACATAGTGTGTACGCATAGTAAACGAAAAACATGCGGGAGCCGGTCTGGTCTCAATCAACAAAACCGAAAACCGCACGATAATAAATGACTTTTCCAAAAGCGTAAACATGTAGCACAAAAGCAATAAATCCAGTAGTGTACCTATGCCGGTTTCATCCTGCAATATTTACTTCTAAAACACGAAGTAGGTGTAAAGCGAGAAAAACACAAATGCGCATGAATGAAACAGCTATTTCTCATTTTTTCTCCTTCACACACCCACACACACTCTCTCCTCTCTCCTCACACAAAAATGATAACAAGGAACTCCAAAGTGAATTGTCTGCATTTTCGACGTTGGCACGAGTGTAATAAATGTAATAAACAAATAGTAAGAGACGTATAAATTTCTTTTATTTAGCTTAGAGCGATTTTTTTATTCAAAAATATCTTGGTAATGATACTAAATTTCGAAAAGGTAATTACTCCTTTGACAATATGCTTTCATCACAATCGAGAGTGGATTTAATCAATGTAATTGTTGCTTTTATATCACTCCTGAAACAATAAGATTAACAATTTATCACGATGTATTAGTCGCATGATTAGTGGCAAATTATAGTTTTATACATACTGCGAATCCTTTAATGTGTCAAGGCAGTCTTCTACATCCCATACGAGTGACTCCAATTGTCCAATATCTTCTTCATCCAAACATTTTCTAAAAATGAATCTTATACAGTTTTGCTCGAATAACAATGGTAATTTCACCTACTTAGACATACGTCTTGCCTTTTTCATCAACCTGGTTCCCAATGGAATTATCGCAGACATTAATTCGTTTATAGTGTAAGTCTGTGATGATGTATATTTGAACGCTGAACGTTTATTTTTGCCTGATTCAGATGAGTCACTTCCAGTGTCATCACCTACACTTTCTTCCAATGCACCTTTTTTATCATTCAGATATTTTCTGAAAAAAAACACAGAAAAAGTTTAGCCTCTTCAATCACAAAAACGTATTATTCATACTTTGATAGCTCCATTCGACCGATTAGTTTATTCTCAATTATTTCTAATGTTCTTTCAAGTAGTTGCAAATGATCCATTCTAATGTTTCTTTCAAAAGCCTTTTCTTTAGCTATATAATAATTACTGGAAGTAAAATAAAATTGAATAAAATAAGTTAATATATTGGAGATTACCATCGGGATCTTTTTTATTCTGATATTTACGTCTTCATTCCTTCAATTATACCGTGTAGCGAATCATACGCATTAATAAGATCATTTACAATAGATGAAGTGGAAGGTGTAATGTTAGTAGCTTTTCTTTTCTGTTTTTTAAGTTGCGGTGAATTGCCACTACTTCTGTTGTCACTTTTTGACATTTTTATCCTGAATGAATTTTAATCAATTTTGATATTTTTTTTTCAATAAAAGATATCTTTTTAATGATGATTTACTCTAAACGCGAACGAATCAGTGATATTTTTTCGCGTTTTCAGTGTAAATATGGACGAATGACGCAGTCATCGTAATGGTTGATGTGTGGTGAAAACGTTTTCACCAAATTAATTTAAGCAATGGCGATACCGAACCAAACAACTTCACCATGAAGTTACGGCCAAAATATTTTCAGCGACTGTTCAATCAATGTTTATTTAATTAGAAGAAAAATATTTGCATTTTAGATGGATTAAAAATTTACTTTATTTTTTTTATTTTTCTATTAAGAAAGAAAAAAAAATTTAATTAACTTTATTTGTTTCAACTAAAGCTTGGTTGAATCTTATACGTAGTAAGTCTGACACAAAGATGGCGTTGGTTAAGCAAATATTTAACTTCTCAAGATTTTGACAGCTGACCGAAGTTGTTTCAATTGAATTGAATTCATTCTTTTTTCGTGGTTTCCTTTGGACCAAGATTGCTTGAAATTGGTTTCAACAATCTAGTAAATAATGTCAGGTGCTGGGAAGAGGGTAAATAATCGCTTGACCAATGAAATAGTGAATGGCTGTAAAAGAAAAGCCAGAAATTTATGTTCAAAAATCCTTATTAATATCAATTTCGTTTGTTCGGTTGTTACACAATCAAATGTCACATATATGCTTCATTGAAATCAACATCTTATGCTTAGTATATTTATTTTTATTTTTACTTCGATTGTTTGATAAATTAAACAAACTCTAGGTGATGACTCAGATTTGACTATCCATCCTGTCAAAGGAGTAATTACCTTTTCGAAATTTAGTATCATTACCAAGATATTTTTGAATAAAAAAATCGCTCTAAGCTAAATAAAAGAAATTTATACGTCTCTTACTATTTGTTTATTACATTTATTACACTCGTGCCAACGTCGAAAATGCAGACAATTCACTTTGGAGTTCCTTGTTATCATTTTTGTGTGAGGAGAGAGGAGAGAGTGTGTGTGGGTGTGTGAGAGAGAAAAAATGAGAAATAGCTGTTTCATTCATGCGCATTTGTGTTTTTCTCGCTTTACACCTACTTCGTGTTTTAGAAGTAAATATTGCAGGATGAAACCGGCATAGGTACACTACTAAATGCCAAAGTCAATTCAACCATGAATTTCACATGAACAATTTCCACATTAAAATAAATATTTACGCTACGCAACAAAAATACAGCACACGGTTAACATCACATTCAGGAGATTTCGTATCGTCGAAACAATATTATTATGTGAAAATGATCAATATTAAAGTTAAATGGCCGGTTTGTAGCTCAACAAAAAAGAAAAAAACAACGCTCGTAAAATATGAGTCGAGTAAACACGTAACCAGATCAAAAAAAAAAATCGATTTTTTTTTCTCTTCTTGCTTCTGAAAAAACATACGATCGTGCACCGTTTTCGGGAAATTTTTGTTTAGGTTTTCGCTCGGATAGCGAGAAATTGATTTGATTCATAAGCGCGCGTATGAAAAAGGCGAATGACTGTAGAAGGATAACATCCAAATGACCATACGATAAAACTTCACATTTAAGTATGTGCTTATTGCTTGCGATCATCATATTTATGTGACTCTCTATCTCTTTTCTTTGCCTTCATATATGTTACAATTATCGGATGTGCTTGATATTTGACATTGGAAGATTTTTTGCTATTCTGTGTTAAGTCACGAACTGTGTGAACGTCACGAAGTTGGATGTTACAATAAAGCTTATTTCACTTGATGAAAGAACAAAAAGGAAAACACCTACTCTTGAATTCTCTATATATGTGATATCGTTATTTGCTGTGTGTAGCTGTGTCTATCATTTATAGAATAACAATCGAAACGGAACACTTTAAATAAGGATTCTAACGATCGGGTTCAGTGCTTCCGCTGATCCAATATAAAGTGGCTACAATCAATTTAAATTCTCGGTGTTTTTACAACGAATATCCAGAAATTGTGTGAAGTGAATATATGTTGCGCGAAAAATAGCCAACTGATCGATCTAAACAGAGCTTTGTGATGGGATGGAGTAAATTTATTGGATGATAAAATAAAAGGCTATCGCCAAAAACGAGCCAAGTTCAATCGATAAATTGACGAATTTCTCCCGAAACAACATCGACAGAAAATGTTTTTAAAGCTTTTAACGCATCTTGGATTTGCCTCGAAAATGGGAAAAAATATCACATGAAAAGTTACTCACTCCGAAAAATCGACAGTAAACTACATTGAATGAGGTTTTGTGTTGTTGTGTGCCGGAATACAACTACTGATGGTATGTAATAGGATATTCACATAACAAAAAATTAACTGTGTCGTGAAAATTCTTTGGTTTTGTGTTACCCTTAATTTTTTGATTTACGTTTCTTTTCTTTACTGATTCATCTTTATTTGACCATTTTTCTTTTATACTCGCCAATCTTTTCGATCCAATTACGAAACCCAAAGAGACTCGCTTTTTTCTTTCCATGGTTTCCACTTTACAACAATATTCTGAACTTTTTCAAATTAACGAAAATCAGAAAACAACTAACTAAAGTAAATTTCGTTCGACTATGATCATGAATGATTCTACTGAAATGTTTCTACAAAATGAAAGCATATGCTTTCCGAAGCAACAGTTATCCGAACCAACCGTTACTAAATGTTCATACCAGCTTATAATCAGATGACATTTCACATATATAAATTTTTCTGTCGTTTTAACAAAGTTGTATCAGTGAAATTTTTGGGGAAACAAACAGAATTCGTGCAACATTTTTCATCAATAGAGTTTCTTGTTATTTCATTTCGTAAATCTCATTATGATGCATATTCTTGGTTGAGTTTGAATTGACATGGTTCGTAAACAAAACAGTGCCATTGGGAACACATGTGTTGCATTGCAATGCACATTGATGTATGAAAAACACTTTGTTTTCATTTTTCGTATTATAACAGCTGTATAGTTTAATGATTTCATTTTGATGATTTGTGTTAATTCTTTCAGTTCAGCAAATACTACAAACATATTTCTTTAACCTTTGTTTTTATTCCAATAGCCAAAAGATTTTCAATTTGATGATTCGGTAAATACTTCAGCTCATGAATATTGCCTTTAACACGAAATACAGTTAATCAAATTTATATAAACAAATAGTGCATTGTTTTCTATTCAGTAAGCAATAGCATGACGAACGAAAAAATTTTTGCATTTGAATTTAAATTAAATGGAATCTTTTTTTTTCAATTTTAATCGAAACTTCATTCATAAAGTTGATAATTCGGTGGGTGTAAATTTTTGATAAAGTAACTTTGTGCTCAAACTTAGACATGTTTTGAGTTTTTATAATGACATGAATTGAGTCAAATTTTTTCATAACATTTAACATCTTTATTTAGACACATTTTGAGTTTTCATCACAATTTTTTTAATTGATTCATTTTATTACGATTTAACTAAATAGATATACTCACGAAAGAGTATAAAAAATATTGAGAATGAAAAGCAATTTATTCAAACTTACTTTGCGGTTCTTTTCATCTGAAGTAGGTGGTGGAGGATTTTGAGATCGTAGTACGCGATCACCGATTATTATACTTCCCGTGATGGTAATTAGATTGAAATTTTCGTCAGTCTTGAGAAGAAAATATGAACATGAATTTTACTTGGAAGTTTTTTGTTTACAACATTAAACTTATGATTGCAAACCTTAATAACATCGATTGTAGATTTTATTTCTGACCGAATTCTCTGTTTTTTTCCAGCTGGCTGATCCTATGTATTTTTATATTTATGTAAAATTGATACAAACCAAAACGACTAGGAAGGGTAAATCAAAAAACAAACTTTCGGCACATTATTCGAAGATATGACTTGTGAACGAGATCTCTGTCTTTTTTCAATGAACATTTTTTACAACGATGCTTTTAATCAAATTTGTTGCTACCATTTTCTTTATTTTCTTTGAATTTCGACAAATCAATCGTCAGCACCGCAAACGAGTGTGAAAAGTACACATGTCATTAAAAGAATGAGGTTACGTATAACCAGTGTTGTAAATAGATAGCAATCTAGATAAGATACTGAGATAAGATGAGATCAGATAGTATCTGTTATCTTATGTAGATACAATGACATTTTCTATTGTATCTCAAAATCTTATCTAGATTTAGGTTATATCGGGTTATCTTTTCTGATAGATATTAGATGTTTCTAAAGATATTATGCAATAAAGCAATTTAATGAATATTCAAGTATAAATGTAAATCATTTTATTTAACTTTATTTGCATTATGTTGGGTTTATTATAAATACTGCGAAAATGGAAATATTCGCTTGAAGCAGTTTTTGCAACATTGTTGGATCGTGTCACAAGAACCGTATGTTTAACTTTGTTTAACATAACGATTGAACATTTTTGCCATTCGATCAAGTTGATGAATTTCAATCGAACAAATGACTTGAGTTTATTTCAATTGGTATCTACGTGCTATCTAAAAAAACACGTTCAAAGATAAGATAATATCTCATATATTTCATCTAAGATACAAATTTCAGATACCATCTTATCTAATATCTAGATAATAACACATATTAAACGAAATATCTTATCTTCATCTAGATTTATTTTTCAAGTTTTCGACAACACTGCGTATAACCATCTCATAAGAGTAAAGACTGAAGTTCTTTCATATCTTATCCCTCTATTAATAGAAAAGAACTTTAAAAGTTTTCGTTGTTTAAAAATTGCATTCACTTTTTGAATAGAACTTAAATGAATTGTAATATATTTTTTTAAAATTATGGTATTAATTAGAAAAATATTTTTGTGTACACATAAATGGTTTCCCAGTTGAATCTTCATTCAATTTTCCATTTTTACTTGTGAAAAAGTAAATCAATTGTGATATTTTCTTACAAAGGAAGAGTTAAGAGAAATTTACTACTGGAAGAGTTTACATTGTAGTAGTACATTGGAAAACGTTTTTCGAAGAAAATATGTCTATTTACTTTGAAATATAGTCAATGCAGTAGTGATTTCCGTTAATTATAATCTTTTTATTGTGGCATTTCAATATATACATTTTTCAAAAGTATATTTCTCGCCATTTCCTAAATACGTCTAATAAACTTTAGAGTTTGATTTGCATTTTTCGAAGCAGAAATATTGCAAATGAATATAAATAAAGAAAGTTGTACGTAAAGAATGGATAATCGTCTACATAAAACTTAAACAAACAAATATATTTTCGTATATCGAAATTATAAAAAAAATTATTACGTAATAATGAATAATTTGGGAGCCCTGAAAACGTTCGAAAATTCAATTATTTTGATGCATTTTTTTAATGTGATTTGTTTATCATAAAGCGACACTACAATAATACTCAATAAATAACACTACAAATTGAGTTTTTTTTTTGTTTCAAATTGATGGCTGATAGCATTTATTTTTCAGATATAAAAACAATCATCAAAGCAAGTTTTACATCTAATCGCAAAATCATTCGAAATATCTATGAAGAACAGAGAGCGCTGTACGATATATTTTTCGGTTTTCTCTTTTTCTTGCAAGCGTTATTTATTTATTTATTACGAAGCCTACATTTATGTCAGTACGTGTCCACAGCAAGCTGTGAACATGCTGGTCAAGAGACCCAATGCGACATTAATTCCGCCCATGGTGCGTCTTTAACAATGAGAATACAATCAGGGATGGGATGATATAAGAGAGAAGCTCTCATCAAACCGGCCTAGTTCTGGAGAACTAGGAGAAATACAATAATATTTTGCAGTTAAATTACGTTACGTTAACATTATTATAAAAACAGAAAAACAAAAAAGAACTTAAAACTAATTGGTTAAGAACCCTCATGAAATTCATCCAGCAAAAATCACGAAGAAAATATTAAAATATTAAAATGATGAAAAGAAAATTTATTGCGAGGAACGTAACAGATGCTTTAAGTTATTTTTGAACGCGAGTAAAGATTTTGAATTTCTAATATCAATCGGAATATTGTTCCAAAAATGCATTGCTGAGTAATTAAAAGCGCGAGTGTCAAATGCAGAATGTGGATTCAAATTAACGCGAAGATTATCAGGATAGCGCGACGATTCACCGTTACGAATAAACATGTGATTCAAGTACTCAGGTGAACGATTTGACAACTGCTTGAATATCAAGACGGCCGATTGCAGCTTAGCTCTGCTCTCGGGAGTCAATCCATTCAAACGCTCACGATATCCAGTAACATGATCATTACGTTTCAATCCGTAGATGTATCGAATCTTATCGTTATCAGCAACAAGATCACGGTGCACTTGATTTTGTGTGCTATGGGCACCCCAACCGTATGTTACTACATTTCCATAATCAAATATGGGATCAATCAGAGCTACAGCCATATTACGTTTAACATAATTGGGTATAAAATGCTAAGTGTGACGGATACGATTCAGTACTCCATACGGTAGTATGCTTTTCGTAGTTATTTATTTTCATTTTTGGGCGAACCGATGTCAGCAGCACAGATCACCGATTTAAATGACGATTGCCTCGAGCGCATCTTCAAGAAATTGAAAATCAGCGACCTGTTGAATGTCGCAGACTCTGCCAAGTGCTTCAAGGCTGCTGTTCATTATGATCAATCATCGCTATTGTGCAGACACTTTGATTGAAATCAAGATTTGGTTCGCACGTGAATGGACAATGATGAAACACATCGCGAAAACATTTGAAAAAGTTATTTTATTCTTTTTTCATGAAATGAAAGATAAATTGTCGGACTTCAACATATGCGAATTTAACAATTGTATAATAACTATTTACCAGATTTTGATTTAATTGCGAAGCACTTTCCACATTTGGAACACTTCACAATGGCTAAAGGAGAATTTACAATCGATTCGATAGTATTTTATGAGAAATTTTCAAATGTTACGGAATTCTTAAACTTCAATCCACAACTGCGTAGTTTGGAAGTGACAGATATGATTTTCGATGAAATAACTCAACAGAGCAGCGAATCCATGCAATCGATTTATAGTTTGAAAGTCTTTTGGGAAAACAATATCAAAGCTGATCATTTCTCTCTCTAATTCTAGTCAGTTTGAGTTCTTCTGATGTAGTAAATTTCATAATCAAATGCAAATCGTTGAAAAAGTTTACTTTCGAGTTCGATTTGGATCCACAGTCAGGACTTGATGAGTAAAACGACACATGAAAAATGACTGGAAAATTTGCATAATTTCGCGCTACCCGAAATGAATTCAATATGATCAACCAAAACGAACAATTTTGCAAGGAAAATGTATTTTTTTTCATGTTCTTCGTCTAGTATAATAATAATTCTTCTTCTTATAACAATAATATTTTGTATTAGGAGAAACATAATCAAAACACCACACATGTAATACTTTGAGCTCATCAAATTGAAGTAATCCGGGTAGAATTTGGTCAAAATTAAGAAAACAGATGAGTCGTAGCGTCTCAATTGTGGGTATGTTCGTAACAATCGAATCGATTAAAGTATCAGCTGGAATGAACAGTTCAAAATCAACACTTATTGTTAGATGTCTCAATTGTTGAAATTGTTTAAAATTCATCACTATTTCCAACCGAGGAATGCAATGCTCACATTGCAAGGTTTTATTTGTTGAAACTTTATGCAAATAGAGAGGGATGAATACATATTGTATATGTTCATCTCTCTTTGTAGCAAATGAAACCTTGCAACGTGAGCATTGCATTCCCCGGTTGACTATTTCATTGTATTCGTGTGTGATCAAGGCATTGCAATCAATAGTCAAATCCACAAGTTTTGGTAAATGATCGCTGATACTATTGATAGCTGAAAATGAGAGATTTTGAATGCCAAGAATGAAAAGCGTTTCTATTTGTGGATTAAGCGTGATAAATGCATTGAACGCCGCGTCATTTAGATTATTAACTTTATCAAAATAAGCACATTTCAATTTCGGGAATTTTTTCATGATACATTGCAAATCTGCTTGGACCTTTACGCCAGTCAAATCTATTTCTTCCAAATTTTCAGGTAATTCAACATTATCCATTGAAATAGAAGACATATGAATGGATATTAAGGTTTTGAAATGCGGCAACTCATTTAAATTGCTCTTAGTATTTTCATGTCCTTCAATATACATGTGAAATAATGTTTCGCCACAACTTTTAGCGATCATATCTATTGAACCATCTTCAAAATCAGAAATTAATTCCATACACAGGATCAAATGACCGAAGATTTTTAGAAAATTTGATGCGTTCTTGAAATGGAATGCAGTGTAGCAGCCAACTGATGTATTTTCAAGTGACAAAGACAACTTTTTGAAATTCCGTGGGTAGCATTGTAGTGCATTCGCTTGAAAGTCACGACACGTTTCGTCTGCGCTTAAGAAATCACTTGGATCTGTCAATTTTCGCAGAATTTCTTGAATACAATCATCAGTGAGTGCATTTAAAATATGATTTGAAGAATCTTGGGCTGGCACATAGTTCCATTCGTAGAGCAAACGCTGAATTGGCATGCGATGTGTCTTCGATACAGCAATGAATTCCGAAATGCTTGCAACACGTGATAGTTTATTGACTATATTCCGCAATGTCTCACTCGAATGGAAACTTTTATCTGCGTTTTGTACGAAATCGTCCTCTATAACCAGGATAATTATTCCAAAAGTAACTTTATCTAATCAATTTCGTGTGCATGTGTATGTGTGTTTGTATTGAAATGTGAATGAAGGACCAAGCGGCAGTGTGTCCTTGCTTTTATTCACACAGGCCAGTGTGCAAAGTGTTGCACATTGTTGCTTTGTTGATGTTAATGTTGGAGTACCATGCGAATTTCTATTGCGAGGATAACAAATAAAATATATTTGCGAGTGGGAGGTTGCACACGTGTCCATACTAATTTTCATCATCTAGTCCGATTACACTAAGCAACCACGGTTTATAGAATGTCGTACGCATATAGACGCCTGGTAATAACGGTGCTGCACATTTTATTCCATGCGATACCGTTCCAGCCAGCTCCCATCGCCCATCTGGCCGCTGCAACACAAGTGGCCCTCCGGAATCACCCTGTAAATACGAACAAAACAAAACATATTCATTGAAATTATTTTGAACACGTTTTCAGCATTTTTTTCCACATTCTAACGATTTTTTGCTGTGTTGCGTATTTTAATGGATTGCGTCAAGTGAAGCTTTCGAATCGATAAACAAATAAAACATTGTAATTACTTGTCCAAATGGTTTCGTTCAGAATAATTCACTGCTCTGACTAAAACAAGCGAATCTCTGGCTTTTGCCAAAGCTTTTTATGATATGTTTTCACTTGAATTTTGAGCAATTTTCATTATTTTAAAACTTCAACCAATTAAAACAGCCGCTTTATTTGAAGGAACGCAATTGGTTCATTTCAATTTGCTAATTTTCATTTGTTAATTTCACTACATTTTCATGAGTTAAGCTGTACACCAAGTTTTTCATTTCGCAGAAAGAATTTGGTCAAACTTTCAACACTTACATAGCAAATATCTATACAAACCCAATTCATATCCATTGCGAATTGGATTAAATGTATTATCAGATGCGATTAGAAAGTGTGCATCATGTGAGGCGGCCACATATAGAGGCATTTCAATTGAATATTGATCGGTGTCGGTAATTGAATTGTCTGGTATACGATGAAATTGTGTATGTTCATTGCTTGTAGTAACACATCGGACAATAAGTTCCCGGTCTAGCAAAGAAAACACAAGAGTTACATCAAAATTCGAATTTATTCATCAATATAGTTTCCTTCTAAGGCAATACAATCAGTCCAACGTCTTTCCAAACGTTCGATGCCGGTTTTGTAGAACGATTTTGGCTGACCCTCAAAATACGCATTAGTTTCGGCGATGACCTCCTCATCCGATCGAAATTTCTTGCCGGCGAGCATTTTTTTGAGCTCAGCGAACAAGAAATAGTCGCTGGGGGCCAGACCTGGAGAATACGGTGGGTGGGGAAGCAATTCGAAGTCCAATTCATGTATTTTTGCCATCGTTTTCAGTGATCAACACGTTGTTGTTTTTGTTCGATTGTGAGCTCGCGCGGCACCCACTTTGCACAGAGCTTCCGCATGTCCAAATATTCGTGAATAATATGATGTACACGTTCCTTTGATATCTTCAGAGTGTCAGCTATCTCGCTCAACTTCACTTTACGGTCATTCAAAATTATTTTGTGGATTTTTTTGACGTTTTCTGGTGTAACCACCTCTTTTGGGCGACCAGAGCGGTGTGCATCGTCGGTGTCCGTACGACCGCGTTTAAAATCAGCATACCAGTCGATCACTGTTGATTTGCCTGGGGCAGAGGTGCCATAATGTTCGTCCAACCACTGTTTTGCTTCAACGGTATTTTTTCCCATCAAAAAGCAGTGTTTAATGAGCACACGAAATTCTTTTTTTTCCATTGTCTTCCAGCGAAGGTGGACCCGGGAAACCCACTGCTCCAGCTGCGGCCTGTTGAGCTGGTGGTACATCCGGCGGTGCGACGCCTGCAGCTACTAGAGCTAAATGCATCGCTGAAAGTACACAAAAAACAATACAATATATTAGAGGTGAAAATGTTTCGTTTCAACCATCTAAATTTAGACGTTGCTTAAGCAAACAATAATAACCGTGCCGTAACAAAAATAATAAATATTTTAATTTAATTGAACTTTTTTGGTCTACGAACAACATTTTTTCGGAATATTTTTAGGATTGAAAATCATTTCAATCAAAAGTATAATTTTTTCTTATTAGAAGAATGCAATCGACACATATACGCATGTGTATAAAATGTCAAACATCAAGTCTTTTTTTTTCAAATACTGCATTTCAACGTGAAGTTGTTGCGATTACTGCCGTTTGAACTGTCATTAAAAAAGAAACAAATCTCTCTACAAGCGAAAGATGTGAATATACAGTATATGGTGAGCTAGTTGCATTACAATGCATTTCAAAAACCGTTTTTTCAATCATAACAGTTCATCTTGTCGGCTGGTTTACATAGTTACGTAGCGCATCCCTGAAATGAATAGCAAACGTCATGGTTGTTATTAATTCGAAATGTTGGAACTGTCAACAACAAAAACCGATTGTCAGAAATTTAATGTGAACGCGAGAAAAACAGTGTTTATCTGGTTTAATCCGAAAAAAAAAATGTTTACAAATGCAATTGCAAAATTGCCACACGGTTGTGGAGTTTTGAAAACAATGTGTCCAGCTGCTCTCACCATTCGACATGGCCATCACGTTCGTGGTAAACCGCCTGGCATTGCTAAAACCATTGAGCAACGATTGGAATGTAAGTTGAGGTTATGTTTACTTTTTCATCTGTGAAATACTTTCTGAATTTCATTAAAACTTTCTCAATTTTCATGAATAAAAAACATTTTTTACTTGATTTAATGTGTTATTTTATTTAGGGGAAGAAGAAAAGCAGAAAAAATTTGACGTCGAGAAGAAACCTATCGATATTGGATTCCCAGTCGCTCGAATATCACGGTCGGAAGAAACAAAATTGAAAACAGAATATCGGCAAAAATTGAAAAATAATCCGGAAATTGAACGAATGTCACGGCATCTTCAATGTAAAAATTTGCTCTTGATATTATTCGATCGTTGAATTGAAAATTTGTTCAATTTATAAGTTCATTCATTCCAAATGTTGAATGAGATTGAATTTTTGTAATTGCGAATGTAATTTGAATTTGAATTATTCTTTTTGATGTAATTTTCAGTGGAAGTCAACCAAGACCGTGTGAAGGAAGATTGGCTAAATTCGGAAGGACAATTTCAAATAAAGAGAATAGCAGAGCATTACGGCATTTATGAGCATTTGTTTGGATATGCATACATTGTACCCAGAGTAACGCTTGATATTAAGGTATGAATTATGAAACTGATGACTTGAACTATTCGGTTGATTGAATAAGAAATCCATTTTGATTGAAAAATGAAGTAATATCACGTTAACTTAATTCCTTTTTTTAAAAATAGTATGCCGTGTCTGAGTATGAATATGCTCCGGTCTATTATGGAAATACACTCAAACCAACACATGCCAAAAATGTACCTGAAGTGAAATTCGACGCAACGAAAAAATTAGTTGATAGTCAGGTATGCAAATAGTAAAAGTATAAGGGCGAATAAATTGAACATTTTAGCGTATAGATGATTTCAAGCAGAGATTAATAAAAAAAAAATTCTTCGAACTCTCAGACTGACGTAGATTCATTATGGACGTTAGTTTTGACTAATCCAGATGGACATCTTACGGAAGAAGACAAAGAATATATTCATTGGTTTGTGTAAGTGTTTAATTCTTTGTTTACTCGATGTATGTGGAACATCCGCTTAGCATTAAACTAAAAAAAGATTCGATTTTAATAAAATATTTTCAAGAAAGGTGATTCAATCGTGCCTTATTTACAGCCATTTCCACCAAAAGGCACCGGTTATCAGCGACTCATTTTCATTTTGTACAAACAGGACAAAAAAATCGACTTCAGTGACTATCGAGTAGAAAAGCTGTAAGTTTTTATATCGCATAGATTTAATTCTACTATTCCAATCTTGTTGAATGGTATTTATTTTTTACCTATTCTTCAAGAGTGGAATAGTTATCATTTGAAGAGTGGAACTGATTTACTTCCATTTTACGAAATAATGGCAATGATTTACCTTCTTCAATTTCAGTACCGACCTGGAGAAACGCACATTTAAAACATATGATTTCAATTGGCATTCTCCCAGTGTGATTATGACACGAACGTGAAGGACTTTTATCACAATGTGTTAGACATGAAGGAGCCAATATTCGAATATGATTTGAACCAATCGATTCCAAAACATTGTCTATTTCAGATCAACAAAGAATTTTTGGTTCGTGAACTAAAGAAAACACATCCATTCAATGGGCCTGAGCCACCAAGACGATTCTAAGTAGTTTATAAATTCAACTAAAGCTTTTACTGAAATTCAATTTTACGGTTTGAAGGTTGAGAACCAAGTAATTCCGGTAATATTTGCTAACATTTTCTCGATTCTATTGTGTTCTTGACAATTTGCCATTTGAAAATGTTGTAATTTTTCAACAGATGCCGGAAGATGTTGATTTTCTGCATGCCTTCGACATCTATTTCAAGGATCATAAGATTTTCGATTTGAAATATGATCCACATCTACACAATATGATGGTTTTTGTGGAAAATTTTATCTACAAAGTAAAAAACGAACACAAACCAACAAACCGAATGATGGCTATATCGGGATACTTGGAAAAGATTGAAATCATGGAATAGTAGAAGTAATATGAGAATCAGTGTCGTGTAAATTAAATTCACTGATTCAGGGATCTCTTTATCGATATTTTTAAGTACAATTTACCTGAACATAAAATTCATAAAACACAAGACAAAGTTTTTTGCCAAAGATTCTATTTAAATACAGTTATTTTGAATGTGATGACTTGAAAAAGAAAAAAATATGCTAAACGATTGCAAAGCATAAGATTTGAGACTGAGATTAAATGTATTTATATACAAAACGTGTATATTTTCGAAAAAAAATCAATATATGGAAAGAATAGCAAGTATTATATATTTTCAAATATCAAGTGGGTTTTATTCATTGTGCTGCATAATTTCATTTATAATGAGTGTTTCTGCTGTAATATAAAATTTATTGTCAACTTTTTTATATTCAAATAATTGTTTGTGTGTCAGATCTTCAAAATTTATCACTTTTTTTTTTATTTTGATCAGATTTCAACACTTGCAAACTATGTAGAAAGTTGTCAAAACCTTCATAAATCCACTCAGTACATAAAATGTGCTGTTTATTTTCATAAACATACAGACTATCGATTTGGAAAAACTTCTCTTGATATATAACAAATAGGTCTTTTCTATAAGTGAAACTATTTACACTAAACCACCTAACAGTAAACAATTCATTTTGGATTGGAAATTTTTTTGATAGAATGGCTTTTTCATTCTCATCAAGCTCTGAAGACACTTTAGCGAATGGGATTTTTGTTCCACATTTGATGTCATTTGATATTTCTTTGTTATTGTTTTAGTAATATTCATGCAATTACGTGAATTTTCAATTAGCCGCTTAAGATGCTGGTGCATAGCTTCAAATCGCATCATGCTCATAAATATCAATGGTCCCATCGTTCTTATAATGCCATTCTGTGCCATAATGCGTCATGAAATAGTGTTTTGGGATCAAATTCACTTTGAATACCTTTTGAATTAAATCAAGGTGCAGCGCCACATTATTTTCCAGTTCGACTATTTCGTTTTCCGTTATTTGTGTTGAGTCAGCTATTTGAACAATCTTCAGCAAAGATTGTATGCAGTTCCAATCGTCTACTAGCTCATTTTTACAACGAAGGTCAAACAAAATGAACGGAATGTGTCGAAACAGACACATTTGTTTCGTTGCCGTTTGATTCAAGTTGGGCTTCGTCAACACTACTAAGGCTGGTGTAGTTTTTGAATGCAATAAGGAATGGTGAAAATTTTCCTTGTATTCGTAATTTACCGGGAAGCTAATGGGAAAATTGAAAAGTTGTGTAAAATCCTTCATTTGATTTGGGTAAAGTTGCCAATACCTGTTGGGGCACTCCAGTTTTTCATTCTAAGTTATTTCACTTACTTCACAACTGATTTGGGCCCAGATTTCTCTTAGCATTCCCAATGTCGTGAGTAAAATGGCATATTCAATGTCCATAAATTTTTACTTCATTTTCACGAAATGTTTGAATTTATTTTTTCAAATATGGGATAAGGTTACCTTTTTATTGGAGAACGCCGTTTGTATATTTCGTTCAATGTGCATCATTATTTTGTATTCTGTCCAGTTGTACGTTGATTTTGTGCCTTTTGATTGGATGTGGCTGCATGTTGATGACGTCCATCAAGGATATGGTCAAAGAGCTTCATACTTTAGGTCAAGCTAATATATTCAAGGGCGACAAAATAGATAATGTGAAATTGAAGTTATTCAAGTACCAAATGTCGGATTTTATTGAGTTTCACACTGATGCGAAACAGTTGAGTCAATCAAACATTCCTACTCAAAATATTTTTTAGTTCTCTCTTGAATTTTGTTTCAAAATCAAATTTCATGTTCACCTATAAATTTTTAGACATCTATGAAGTCAACATTACGGCGTATTTACTATGGTCCATCTTGACAACATGTAGCTCCCTTTTAATGCTTCATCATGAAATGGTTGAATACGACATGAAATGAATTTTCGATGGATTATTAATAAATGTTTTTTCTTCTTGTATCTGTTATTTAGTTGGTGGATAATGGAAGCCCGATGGAAAAAGATCTTCCGCTCGTTGCTGTAATATGTTCAATTGCTAGGAACTTCTTGTTTTGTGATTTGGGCGAGAGGGTGAATGGCTCTTTCAATGATTGTGTGTCTGTCATATTTTCGAGAAGATTATGTAACCAGATTATGATAAAAACAACGCTCGTATTTAATATCTTTTCGATTCCATTCCGTTTGATTTAATTTTAGTTGCAGAAAATTAGACCCAGTACATTTCGATAAGTGACAAAAATGAATTTAGACATTGACCTCGAGTTTATGATTTTGCCATAGGCATCGATAGAAATAATGGAAAATTACTTCAGCCCCGGCCATGCTTTGCTCAAAGCCAAATTTATGTGCGGTATTAATTTTCGGACTAAATCGTAAAATATAATAACCATTACGCTGAAGTAGCCTCTCTTCGTTTTCTTCGAACAAAAAGTATCGTTTCTTTAGATTTTTTTGTCTTGTATATTTATTCATATTCATATTCATATTTCTTGAACGTTATCGTATTTGGTTTGTTTATTCATTCGCGTGTTTTGGTTTTCAAGTGCGCAGTATGATTTCTTTGCTTATAATATTCGTTCGGTTGAGCAAAGTCATCAGCAAAGCAAAAATTCGCAGCAAAAGCAATTCACAATATCATCTTGATAGCAGGCAAAATACTTCGAAAAAATCTCGAAGGGAGCCAAAAAAGCATTGCATTCACACTCGCACACAAACGATACAATCAATGTTCAGGAAAGAGTGAGGAAGAAAGAGAAAAAGTAGGAGAATGAGAAATGGAATCATCATAAATTTTGTCCAAAAAAAAAAAAAAGATTGTGTACGTTACACTGTATTAGGTTACTTTGATTGTCGATTCATGGTGTAAGGTCGATCAGTGCTATTTGCTCCACACGACTTCAGTTTGGGTAGCATGGATTTAGATCTCGAATAATCGAACCATTTGCTTGTGTGTATCTCACTAGTGTCAAAATGACTTAACGGTCGCCTCGTCATTTTCTTTATTCTCCATCTGATTTTTTTTATCAAATAAAGCCTATGACCAATAGAAACTTGGTTTCATGATGGCCACACATTTCCATTTTAATTTCATTTGAAGCCACAGTGAACAAGTGCGATAGAAATACGCCAGATCCCGTGAGCGTTATGAATTTTGTTTTATCCTCGGGTGAACACGCGGAATTCACTTCAATCATAAACAATTTTTCATTTCTTTATAATATTTCGACGATATTTCTTCCATCTCAATTTGGTTCTCATTTCACGATGCGCAACAAAATTTTTATTTTTACGAGCATTGAGCAAATGAACATTAACCAAGTGCTTTGATAGAGAGTCACACCATCTGATCGGCATTTGGCCAAATCCACTTAATTTTTTTCTCTCTTTGGCATCGGATTTTCATTTGGTTCGTTACAAATAAATATTTCGATTTTTTTTTTCAAAAGGAAAATGATCAACGCTTCAGTTTGCGGTATGTAGAATTTGTAATATATTATAAATAATCGAAAGAAAACAATTGAAAAATAAAAAGCGTCTGCATTTAATACGAAAATATTGAAAAGTGTGATTTTTTTTAAATTCACAGCATTTGTTATTCCATTTCATTCACAGACAATGCGCAATTTTACAATGTTGAACTGTGTTATGCTTCACAAAAAAAAAATGCACATAACTGAAAATGTTCACAGTGGAATTATGATGGTTTGACGCTCATTCATTTGGCAATAATGATAAATAAGGAATTATGGATAGAATGGCAATGTACATGCATTGCTAATTTCATCCATCGTATACATTGCACAACAATCTTACAAATAAAACGTGAAACGATTTCTTCATGATCCTTTTTTCGCCGCTATCTTTTCACACCCAAACAAAAAACAAAATACTCGTGCATTATCTCTGAAAAGTAGATAAATGGTTCGTTGAATTATAGTCGGTAGCGCATCACATTATCTAAATGGACAGACTTGTACAAAAGCTTCTTTCGACTACTAATATTACTACTGCTACTACTACACACACACACCGTTTCGACCGTTTCGAAATATTAGCGATATTGCCATATCTCTTCGCTTTCAACTACGTATTTGGCATCGATTCAATTGTTTGTCTTCCTTTCATATTCGATTCTTATGTTACGTTTCTATTCCTTTTCAATTTTATTCACACCATCTTTATGAACAGTCGATTCGGATTTCGGTTTTCTCTCTCTGTGTCTTTCTCTCTCTCTCTCTGTCTTTCTCTCTTTCTCTCTTTCTCTCTCTCTCTCTCTCTCTCTCTCTCTCTCTCATTTTCTATTGGAATATCAAAAAAGATATCGGTTTTAGCAAAGTCCGCTAATTTAAGAGGCATCGCAAGAATAGAACACGAAATGAAACGGTTAGGATGTAGAATTTACGTGAAAACCATCATTTTTTATTTACAGAATAAAGCATGGAACATTAAACCATCCAGCAAAACTCAATGTCCTATAAATATTGAATTCCATGTATTCCATAATGATTTTGATTTACAATAAAAGAGATTTGTTTGTTGTTTTTTTATCCTTTTCATCAATTTGTAATAACATACCTCTTTTCTCCGTACAGATGTTGAATAAAAAAATCTATGACTTTGAATATATTTTAATATCAATTCAAACCGCTGTCGCATAAATGAGGAATGAGAATGGTTAAGCTGCAGCTGGAAATACATGTAATTGGGGCACCAAGTGAAATGTTTACTGATTATTTAGTCATGTCATTTTTGGTTCACCATTTGTAATCAAATACGATTCGTCGAAAAAATAGTGGATTTGTTGTAAAGAATAAAACAATGAACATGCATAACGCGATTCATGGTGATAAAAATGTCAGAATTGTGGTAACGCTTTCGCTGAAAATTTGTCTGTTGGACAGCGCTTTCATGGCGATGCAATCGATCAAAAGTGGTGAACAAGTGATGCGATAAATCAAGTGCGACGCATATTTCTTGTAGCCGCACATAGCGAATGGAGGCTTATGTTCATCGCCCATTCAAGTGGAAAGCCCGAAGCCGTAAAAAAATTAATGATTTTGTGTCGCAAAGCAACATTTTTTTCTCTTTCGCATATGTTCATCGAAATTGTTGTGCGAAAATAAAGGATAGTCAGATGTCATATTGTTGCGAATAATTAATAAATTTAACCGAATTGGGGCTCAAAAATATCGCAAGGATTACTCAACAAACATTTTTTTATGTTATTTTTGTTCCCAGCTTTTTTGGACTGCTTTTTTTATCACCGGCCAGCTGCAAACTGTTTTGCTCGCTAAAAGAGCGTCACATATGGATTGTTCACGAGAACAACCAGAATTTACGGGACAAGTGATCGCCAACAAGTTTCATAAATTAAATAGAAATCGAATATTGCAAGAGAAAGAATTGGAACTAAAGTATGCGCCAATAACAAAAACCATTAATAAATTAATTGAAACAAAGAATCAAGTACACGCACAGAAAAACAATTTATTTTCTAATGATAAAGTCTATAAAGATGATCTTGACAATGATTTGGATGTTGATTTAATGCATTTTGATAAAAGTGATGATGTCAATGTGAAAGTTGAGAGGAATGAAGAATTGGTTGTCTTTCATGAGCGGTGCTCTGGCCTCTACTAAACGTGCCGCATTGTAGGTGAGCAGACGGGCGGCTTCGATTTGGGTTGCTATCGTTGCCACTTGATGTTGCATCGATTGGAAGTCGAAAATTGCATTGCCAAATTGCTTACAATCCAACAGATACGGAATGGTGGCATCATAACAACCTTGCGCGATCCCAATCATTTGTGCACCAATTCCGATACGCCCTTCATTTAGATAAGCGGCAGCGTATTTGTATCTGTGACCGATTTGCCCGAGCACATTATCTTTATGCACACGAACATTTTCGAAATGAAGCTTGGAGAGACTGCAACAACTATCGAGGAATTTCTCTACTGAGCGTTGTCGGTAAAGTTTATAGTGCAATTTTGGAAAAGAGAACAAGAGCTATTGTCGAATTGCTCTTGGATGAAAATCAATCGGGTTTCCGCCCAATGCGCGGCTGTCAAGATCAATTTTTTTGCATGAGACAACTAATGGAGAAATTCCTTGAAAGAAATAGGGAACTGTACTTCTGTTTCGTGGATTTGCAGAAAGCATACGACTGCATTCCCAGATCTAAGTTGTGGTCAGTCTTGGCCGAATATGGTGTGAATGGTTATCTTCTCAACGCGATTCAAAGTTTGTACGCAAACAGTAAAGCAGCAGTAAGAGTGGATGGAGATTTGAGTGAATGGTTTGAAGTACGTAATGGTCTGCGACAGGAATGTACAATTTCACCTTTTCTATTCATTATTTATATGGACAAGCTGATCAAATCAGCCAATTTAAGGGGTAGAGTAGCTTTGGGGGGCAATATTATCTCTGCACTCGCTTACGCAGATGATCTGGTACTATTTGGCAATTCCGAACTGGAGCTGCAAAATAGTATCAAAGATTTGGAAGAGGCTTGTACGAACTTCGGAATGACCATTAGCGGCACAAAAACTCAGGTCATGCATGTGGGCAAAACTTGAAAGCCAATTCATTGCACATTGAATGGCAACATGTTGGAACAAGTGTCCCAATTCAAATATTTGGGTTGCATCTTCTCGGAAGATGGCAAGTTTAATAAAGAGTTTGAACAGCGTAGGGTTAATGGAAATAAAGTAGTAGCGCAACTTAGATCACACGTTTTTAATAAACGTGAATTGAGTACAGAAACAAAGATGTTGATTCACGGATCAATCTTCAGACCAACTATTCTATATGGTAGCGAGAGCTGGGTTGATTCTGAGAATTTGATTCATGATTTGGAAGTGTCTGATATGAAAGTGTTGAGAATGGTTTCGGGTACCCAAAATCTCCTTCTGGTCTGACACTTTTACTTGATGTGTAGGTCTGCCCCGCTGCAGAAGCATGCCTCATTTTACTCGCATAGAGGAGAAATGACAACCTTCAGTCAGAACGGCTTACCGTCAGATGTGGATCACATTTGTAAAAAACTTGACCCTTTCGCCACCCACGTAAATGGCTAGGACTGTTTAAATATAAAAGATGACTATCACACTGACACCCTATTCCTGTAAAATGTGTTAAGTAATTATCCATTTAAACACAGATGTGTTTTTGATATACCAAATAAGACCATAGTATAGTAAATAAATCCTCAATTAACTCCAGTAACTATGATAAGCGAAGCCAATCCTCAGGCAAACCTACATAGTGAAAGCCCTTGTCTGGCCACTGATGATGGAATAGTCAATCATCCTATTCCGAAACAAGGCATAACCTATTTCTCTCCCAACAGATCATAACTCTTCATGATCACGTGAATTCAATTGCGTAAGTTTTATCAGCCAATGAAAATCATAGGCAAGTAAAGATATCGTTCGAAAACGGGAGCACGACGAAGCCGACCTGTCAGAGACTAACACACTCTGTCAGATGCGAACTTGTCTCGATCTAACACATCGGGTACATTTAGCATCACCAACTAAAGCTTTGTGCCTTATTAATTCAACTTGATAAGGAATACCTTCCTGTATTTATAGGAAAGAAGGCTCGTTAGACAGGTATTAAGGTCACCTGCAGCCTCTCTGTCTAACAAAAATGTTAAGACTGGAGCTTAGATCTTGTTTCATTTTTGCTGAGACAGTGTGGATACCGTTGAGATATATTTAACTACCTACGGTGAGTAAGAAACTGGTCTCACGGCAAACAGATATAAGAACTAACAACTCTAATCTGTGAATAGTAAAGTATGGACTAACACACCGAAATACTATTTCCATAGCCACACGAAATCCACCCAATTGAGCCATTCTTCAGGCTAATTATCTCAATCAAAACCTATTTCTCTCATACCACCCAAAATCTCTCAAATTGGTCTAAACGCATTTACTTGATGTGTAGGTCTGCCCCGCTGCAGAAGCGTGCCTCATTTTACTCGCATAGAGGAGAAATGACAACCTTCAGTCAGAACGGCTTACCGTCAGATGTGAATCACATTTATAAAAAACTTGACCCTTTCGCCACCCACGTAAATGGCTAGGACTGTTTAAATATAAAAGATGACTATCACACTGACATCATGTTCCTGTAAAATGTGTTAAGTAATTATCCATTTAAACACAGATGTGTTTTTGATATACCAAATAAGACCATAGTATAGTAAATAAATCCTTTTCCCAATGCAAATAATTGCAAAAGCATATATATTATTATCATGATTTAATTTTCGTTAATCGTTGAACATATGCCACATTTGTTGAAGTCCCATATTTTTACAATTCGCGAAACATAAATATTGAAAAAATCATTTATATTATTGCGTGATATTTTGGAAAAAATATGTATCTTAGATACAAACATCAAACAGGGGCGCTTTTTTCATGTGGTGAATAAAATATTGAAGCATCTCCTAGTATTGTCTTTTTATCAATTATATTTAATTGAGAAGTTGTTTTCACAAACCTTCTCAGCTCATGGGAAGACGTCCACCATCCCACTGTAATTTAAAAAAAAACCAAAAACATAATTAAAAACACTCGCTTTTCATTTAGCGAACGAATAAAATGAAGATAAATTTTGATTTTTGCGTAAACTGAATAATTTTAACGTTATCAAACAGATCGCGATCAGCAACCTGTTATGAGCGTAAATTTTGTATGAATGAAAACGTATACCGTTTAATGGGCAGTTTGGTCAACTTACTGTCGTAACATCATATGCTTACTATATTCTTCAATGATGATGGGGACAGAATTCGATGAACTCAAAATTTGGATATTCTGGGTTACATTCCTCTACCAAAGGTCATAGAATTGTACATTATTTTTACATGCGTCTTTTGATTTGTTTCCATGAAATGATGATTTCGCTACACTCGCTGAAATAAACCAACAAGTGTATGCATTTCACTTTTTACACAACAACTTTATAGCTTTAATATTTGCGCCAGGGCATTTTTTAGGTGGTAGTAGAACCAGGAACTGGCAGTAGAAATTTGAAAATGGTAGTAGAAATCCAAAATTTATTTAAATATTTCTGGCAGTACGAAAAAAATAAAACAACATGATCAATTATCTTATATACTAAACATTTTTTCACGAAAATTAAATCAATCTTAGACGGCATTTTTCCTGGCCACCAATGCGTAGGACAAATGTCGTTAACTATTGGGTGAACAAATGAATTTTAAAGGATTTTTTTCTAATTTAGAGAGTTTATTTTGAAAAGCTGGTACAATATATTTTATTCAAAGTATTGTCTGAAGCCACAACATTTTCCCATCTTTTTGGCAATTTATGGATTCCTTGCCAAAACCAGTCCTCATCTTTTGAGCGAAAGAACGAATCGAGCCAATTTTTGATACCGTCGATTGAAGTGAACCGTATTCCGGCAAGGGCATTCTGCATGGATCGAAATAGATAGTAGTCAAATATCTATAAAAAATTACAAATTAGTGAACGAAATGTGAAAAGTAAATATTGTTTGATTCTCACTTATAATCTGAAGCATTG
The DNA here is from genome assembly GCA_028476595.1 of Obolodiplosis robiniae. Taxonomy (NCBI): domain Eukaryota; kingdom Metazoa; phylum Arthropoda; class Insecta; order Diptera; family Cecidomyiidae; genus Obolodiplosis; species Obolodiplosis robiniae. The sequence continues at coordinate 13,500,247 of CM052014.1, read as the reverse complement.
CCTAGATCCAATTTCCGCTTTTCTTCGTTCGATAGACCAGCAAGCAAACAATAAAATATGTGATAATTACGTTCGTGCCTACTTTGCGATACGATTCGTGATTTCTCCAATAAATACTGCTCGATTTTGGCTCCTTTAATCACGCTATGTGTATTGAAATGGATATCTATGTATTTTCCAAATCTGAAATGATCAGAAAATGGTTGAATGCAAAAAGTTCGTGAGCAATTGAAATTCATTTTTTTTTTCGTTCTAAATACTCATTCGGAACTCATACATATTAAAAAAAAAATGGTGATTTTACCTGGATGAGTTGTCATTTCTAATGGTCTTAGCATTGCCGAACGCCTCAAGAATTGGATTGGCTTCCAAAATCTGTTGTTCGATCCACGAATGTTTTCCGCTAATTGCCGCTAAATATTGTAAAATCAATTTCGTGCTTTCGGTTTTTCCGGCGCCCGTTTCACCCGAAATGACAATGCATTGATCTTGGCGATATCGTTTCATATTCGTGTACGCATTGTCACCAATTGCAAAAATATGCGGCGGCAATTCGCCAATTTTACGCTCTTTATACAGTTTTATTTGATCGGCTGTATAAATTGGTAGAATTTGATATGGATTAACAGCGACGAGAATCGATCCGGTGTAAGTCTGTGTGAACAAAAAAGCCGATTTATCAGTTCCAATTAATCAAAAAATTGCGCAAAATTCACAGAAATTTTGATTAGTTTTGATTCAGAGATTAATCTCTGCTGTTTAATTATTCGAAATCCACTCGAAAATCATTTGTCGAAAACAACCAACATTTTTAAATTATTTTTCCTAATCATCGTTGGATTTTGAATAATTTTACATAAATTGAGTTGATATTCACATAGATTAGATTGTCATTATATCGGATGAGAAGATTCCGTAAGATGCCGGCTTCGTGTAAGTCGTCATGTCTTCAACGCCGAGGACGGATGAAGCGTGCATCGCCTTGATGCGTCGCTCGGGAGCGAGCCATTGCTCTTCGCCGTAATCGTCACGCACTTGTATTCGTCGGCCCTCAGCTGATACGACACGAGCTCCAATGGCCACATCGAATTCTCTCCCAGTGGCTGGTTCAATCCAAATGTAGTCACCCTTTTGAATGGAACAAAAGCAAAAACTTAAAGTTTAATAAGTCCATTAGCACTGAAATAACATTCATTATTTATTTAACCATTCAAGTTTTGCAGAAGTGCCGGTGTTCAGTAGGAATTTCATCCAAAAATAAGACAACAAAATGTATTCATGGCAAAATTACAGAGTCAACGTAAAACTCTTTTATATATTTTGACATTTTGTCATATTTCTTGGGTTCTTTTGTTTTCGAAAAAAATATTTTAAGGCCTATTCATGCATGCCGTCGTGTGGAATAGAAAAAGAGTAATTATATGATTTGAAATAAAACCATTTCTATGTTTGGCGTACGGAAAGAATTGTGCACGCGAGAGAATATGAGAAACGAGTTGGAAACACGTAAAATTAATGGCATTTTGCTACTGCTTCCCAATTCTCTGTAAAAAAAAATAACACAGAAACATTAGAATTTCTGGTGAAAGAAAAAAATGGTTGCTTAAAGACGTGACTCAACAGTTAAAAGACATTTATTGTGGAACCAACACAGCACACCTAAATAAAGCGAAAGACATCCAGAAATCATTTGGTTCAAAATGAAATAGGAATTTGAAATGTTTGATGAATATATTCATAAATGTTGATAGAATAGTGGTGCGAGCTGTGGAGCATATGAAGTGAACAAGAAAAAGAAGAATGGTGAAATGTATGCAAAATGCGGCTTTTGCATCGGCTTGGCTCGTAACCAGTATTTGGTTATTATTATCAGTTAATCCAGTTGTTGGACACTGACCGAAGTAATTTTAGCCATATATTTTTGGAAGGATCATAAAAATGTTTCTACACGGAACACAACTGATCTCATTTGACGAATCTGAAAATAGCTAGAAGTTAAAACGCCTGGTGAATAGCGTCGAAATCATTAGGATGATAGTGAGAAAATCAATTATAGCATTTATTAAATTAATTTGCGAATATGTTGACTGTTGATAAGGCGTGAGGATCCCAAAATTTACCGCCAAACAACACAAAGTGAAGCAAATCGAATCGAATTACTCGCGAAAAGTCGATTAGCAACAGCTCAACTGTAAGTATATCACATCATCACATGCAATCAAATGATGAGTTCATTGACAGCTATCGCTCATATTTATGGTGAGTTTATGTTTTGCTCATTGGGTGCAAACCGTACCCGTATCAAGAACTTCAAGTAATTTATCCATCAATAAATTCTAAATCGAACGTAATACGATGCCATTGAAACGGGAATTCAATACAGGCAATCGAAGCATTCAAAAGGCACTAACGTTTCCGATTCAGAAAATTAGCTCTGGTTTTTGTTCTCTCGTTGGCTTTCATTGCGCCGAATATACCGTAAAATCCGTGGTGAATTGCTGCTATTGGCACCGCAACTCTTCAATCGAACGAGATTAGCGCTGATAAATCGTATCACAAAATACACACGTATCATGTGATTGCATATATGCCGCGTTTATCGTGCTTCTTCTATCATGTAATTGCCATGTTCAATAGCTCAGTTAAATTGTTTTGAAGTTTATTAAATAATTATCCGTAAATTCCCTTTATAGAATTTCAATAGATAAATGGAAAGGAGAGGAGAGGAAACAACCGGTATTTCGGTTGATGCGTTCCCATACATTTTAGCACTTCCAATTCACTGGAACCAAGTGCTTTATGAATCGTTCATTTATTGACGCATTCAATCTTTCGAATGATGATTTCCATGTCTATTTTTGTAAATGAAATCCTTTTTCTCCTTTATCCATTTCAATACCTTCGTGCAATGTGCATCGCTGAAATTGGCTATTCAGCTCTATCGATGTGCTATTGAAACTTTCAATTGCGCTATTGATTCCACAAATGAGATGAACATTCAAAATAATTGCTTAGATCGGATTTCATGTGGCATCGATTCGTAATTACAGCCGTATGTGTGTATTGCTCACATATGTATTGAGTCTCCGGCCACAGAATTGACATTTAACCACATTCATCTAGGCAATTGGAATTCATTTCAATTGCAATCTAATCGTATGAAGCATTCATATCGCGCTGAATTTTATTAATTTACAATAACCGAAGTGAACGGGCGAGCGATGCATAGAAATGAATATTTCGAAATGCAATGTCACACATTGATAAAATGAAATCACCAAAATCATAAACCGAATTCCATAAATATGAAGAGTGAATAAGGATCAACAGAATCGGAGACAAAATGGCAAAAAAAATAGCCGAACGTGAAGAGGGAATAAAAAGTGTGCCGATGAGTTATGAATTGTCCAAGAATCAAATGTCAAGCTTAAAAAACGAAAAATTGGACACATACATCGGATCAGATAATAACAATTTGGAAGAGTTTGAAACTCAATTTAAACGTATTCGTTTGTCGTAAACGTAAAATATCAACAACATTTGCCCAAAATTTATGCAGAAAAAAATCATAATTCATAGTTCATACCGACAATATTCATATTCAATTTGCTTAGATTATTGAATAATTTAGAAAATCGCAAATAAATTCACTAACCAAGTTTTTGATCTTTTCATGATCATATTCCACATATCTCAGTAAGCTAGAATGCTAGATACAATGAACGGAAAGCCTGACTTTGAAAATTTTTCTGAGTCTGAGCTTATATCAAGATTTTTTATATTCGTCGATACTTTGAAAATTTTTCAACACCCAGCCTAGAAAACAGTTATTCGTTTGGTCATTTTGAAAAATTGAAAATTTCAGAGAAACATTTCGCTCAATTTCGCTGCTAAAATTGACCGATATTCCGATATATCCAATTGAACAAAGTCGCCCTCGCTCTTCAACTGGATACCAAGGGACTATAAATGCGGCAAGACATGGAAATCTTGGACCCTGAGCAAGAAAGACCAAGAAGCACTCGTGCTGCGATCAATCCAATTGCATCGCCTAAAAAAAATAAAATAATCAATCATAGATGAAGTACAATGCGATACAAGGATGTTTTCAAAACCGTATTGAACTGTAAGAGGTGTGAGGGCCGTGACAACTGCCGACAGTGCAATTGAAGTCAGAAGCATGATTTTTGGTCCAAATTTTTGAACAAGTATTGCACCGGGAATTTCACCCAATAAACTGCCCCAAGAGTACGATGACAGGAACAATCCTTGTAACTTCTGAGACCATTGATACCGCTCAGTGTTGTTTGGCTAGCCGAACATGTCAATAACAGATTCAAATTAAGTAAAATTTGTACTAAAGGATAAAAATTAATAGATTTAACCAAATATAAAATCACAATCACAATAATTTTGCAATGAATTCATTTCACGATTCGTAAAGATGTGTGTTTATTATAATTTGTATGATTGGGAAAATTACCAACATTGAAGTAGCTTGTTGGTGGTCGGTGGAATTCTCCGTGATGTGATACTTCACAGGACACACTACTTCTCTATTTGAAGTCGTATTTTCCGTAAGACTTGCATTAAGATTTGGCACGTAAGCCATTTGAGTCAAAACGATTGGAAAAATAATGCGCAATGAAAGTATAACGGCCATGCTAAGGAACATCATCGCCACAACGACATAGCGTTGGGGAATGTGAACTGCACAAATCAATGGAACAATTACTAAGAGATTTACTTTAGTCGAATGCACTTGAAATAGGAATCAAGGTTAAAATTTGAAGTTAATTTACCTTTAGAAAACACCGATTTCATGATTGAATTTTATTAAACTGGATCTTTGCAAACTAAAATATTCAACAGACAATTCCAAGTTGCCCAAAGTTTAATAATAAAGAATAAAAAAAAATTCTAAAGAAGCGTCGTGTGATATGAGTAAACTTGAAATACAGGTAATTGGACTTATAATGACACACGCTTTTTCAGCTTCGAATTCCGTTTCTGAATCGCAACAATCGACAGCTCTATTTGTTTCTACACTGAAGAAACCGTTGTCAAATTAGACAAACCTTCATTCTGCCGAATCCCAAATTTTCCATTTTTAAAGATAAACAACATCTCCGAGTTCGCAAATTAGCTCGTTTATAATTTTTATATTTTTATTTATACAATTCACACAAGAAACAATTACTGTCAATTAAACACATTAAAAAATTAATTGTTAATTGCCTGGAGGTAGAACAGAAATGCTTTGCCAATACGGCCAAAAAATAATGATCCACTTGCCGTGTCCATGTGTTTGTCTTTATGCACACGTACATAACTATACTACTTAAATGTTTGACAGAAACTGTTGTATTTAATATAAGCCCAACCGAAAATAAAATGGCTGGCAGCACACACACTTTTTTTGTGTGTGTTCCTCTCTCTATCTCTCGCATTTTGTGGAAATTTGTATTTGAAAATGGCATTTTTGTTGAGTTATTCTTATTGCAGACACATTTCACTCCAGCCCAATGAAATGCAAAAGTGGATTATGCAAATGGCAAATTAAATGACTTTTAATTAAATTGAGTTATGTAAAAGTTGTGTTGCAATTTTATTTGCGCAATTTTTGGTTCATCTTTATATTTCTGTCAGCCGCACTGAAATGGTTTCCTTTACCTGAAACCATTCGTGTGTGCGCGCATGCGCGTGTGTGTTTGCATAATTCGAAAGTATTGGCTGCTTTTCAGTGGTCCCCGTGTGTAGCATTCAATTTAACAGTTCATTTTTGCAAATATGACAAAGCGTTCAAATGGAAACGGGTTTGAGTATGTCAATAAATTTATGTTTTCGCCACCCCAAAAAAAGTTGAAAGAGAGTCAGATCAATAGAAGCGAAATTGATTAATTTATTTGTATTGATAACCCTTTTTGTGATGTCAAAAAACATTCGGAAAAAGTTTTACTTTGAATTGAAATGGGAACGAATATGTTCCTATGGTGTTGAGCTCGCGCTCTCTTCGGATATTTTTCAATTTTGTTAAAATGATTGAGGAAAAAACCAATATGATCAACTGTGTAGTCAATATGTGATGCATATCTTCGCCATAAAAAAGCAAATACACAGCATTGCAAGATAAATACTGATTACAGCAAAACGAGGAAAAATGGCAGAGACAAAAAAGCAAATCGAATAAAAAACCTATTGAACAAATATTACCGCAAGTGAAATGAATTTCAAACTATGTGCTTTCGTTGCGAAAATAATATAATCGAAATAGCAGAGGAAAAATCGCAGTCGGATACGAATGTTACGCGAAAGGCTTTGTCAAGAGTTTTGTTGATTGTCTGCATGTTTTTTATGCGAAATACTACACTTTCATATGTTGAAATTTAAACAATTGAAAGTATTTTATGAACATGTGAGATTCGTCGTTGCAACTCGCGCTCGCAACTTCAATTCCATCAACTGAGTGATAGACAAATATTTGCACGGAACAGCGAGCAAAAGCATTTGCAATTACGTTTGAATAACTGAGACGATGTAGAAGACTGTAGAGCACAGGCAACAGCCCGTATCCACTTATTTATTCAACAACAAATTATTATCATTGTTGCCGTTTCTGCGAAAAATAAAGTATTTTCTCATATCAATTCAAGTACTGTATGCTGTGCGGTGCTGTGCGGTGCTGTGCGGTGCTGTGCGGTGCTGTGCGGTGCTGTGCGGTGCTGTGCATCTCTCATTGCGTGAGCGATAGCAAAGCTTTCCCCCTTCGCAAATGATGAACAAAGCAGAAAAAAAGGAATATGTTAATGTAAGAACATTAAAATGAAATGAAGGGAAAAAGAGAAACAATTACAAACGGAGGAAACATTTGTATTTTATTGCAGCTCGATAACACCGCTAAAGATGATAACTAAAGGAAACGGCATTACAGCACAGATTTGGAGCTCACAAAATAAAACTTTGTTTCTCATTTTCACGCCCGGATCTCTCTGCTCCATCCTCAGTTTTCAGTTCGGTTCGGTTCAGTTTGGCGGTGGAAATGTACGAACGGGTATGTACATGCAATGACGAACGACGGGGATGAGAAAAAGAACACAGACAGCAAAATTCAAGATTAAATTAATCAACCTCGAAAACAGGGAACGCAGAGACAGCATTCGGATGAATAAATGAGAGAAAAACGACCGAACGAAACTTAAGCTCAAAAGTTGAATGTTATGTCAGATGGATACACGTTTATGTGTAGAGGGATCACAGAGTTTCACTCTGTCTAAGTGCAAGCGTATAAATTCACAAAATTGTTTTATCTACATACGAAAAGAGATGAAGAAAGTAGAAGAAGCGAAAAAAATAATGACAAAACAACCTTCTGGATGGTAGTTATATTTTATTTGTTGCTGAGCTGTGTTCGATGAAACAAACTTAACGAACGCACTCTGCTCTGCTCGCACTCGTTTTCGCAATCGCACTCACAAAAGCGATAAAAATGTGCAAAAAGCAAACTTTTGCACCAACTGAATAGCAAAAAAAAGAGACGGGGCAAACAAGCGTCCCGATTCGTATTTATGCGTTTTTTCGGTACTTTTTTCTTTTTGGTTTTTATCTCGTTCACAGCTTGGTTCCTTTGTGTCGATGCTGTGTATTCCTTTCTTTTTGAACACCAACATTTATTTTTCTCTTGGTGTAGCGTGAGTGCGTGCCTGGAATGTTATTTGTTATTTATTACCAAAACCACTAACAAGAAAACTTTTTTTAAATTTCGGCTTGAGTCAAGCGCAGATCGGAAAAGAACGAACTGAACGTACGAAATAGCAGTACAGTGAACTGGCAGCGCAAACAACCGAAAATGGAAAGAACAAATGAGCAACATCTTGATTTTATATTAAATTTCGCTGCATGATCCGTTGGGATAGTGCACGCTGAGTCAATATCATCCACTTCTTGAGCTTTTCAAGTTTCTCCCATTTGAAATACATACAATTAGGTGGAGATGGTTATAAAAAAATATAGAAAATTAGGATTAGTGCTCAAAAAGCAAAGAAAAGGTGGTGCCACTGGATTGAAGTTGTGATGTATGCCACTTATTCTTAACTATAGGCAGCGATCAAAAATCAGGAGAAAAAAGTTCTGACGCCATATCGTTCCTGTAATTCGTTGCGCTTGTTTTCTCTCTCTCTCTCTCTCTCTCTCTCTCTATCTCTCTCTCTCTCTCTCTCTATGTGTGTTTGTTCGTCATCTTCGATTATTTGAGTGTACACATATCACATCTTCCAAATCGAAATTCTCTTTTTCTCTCTGTCAGATAGAATTGTTCTGCTGGCGTGCACAGAATCTGATTAGGTGGATTGGCAAATGGAAAACGGCAAATAAATCAATCATAAGGATGTTTTTCGGTGTGTTAGAGAGAAGCTCATTTTTTTGGCTCAGTATGTTCAAAAGAAGCAATAGCAAAAGGGTCGAACAAGGCAATGAAACAGAATCATGCCAATATTCAATTTTTATCAGTGATCACCAACAACTTTTCGGTTTCGCCGAAGTTAAAAAAGGAAATTTCTCAATTTTCCTCCATCTCTCTTTGCCCATGAACATGAATCGTCGTCCTCTTTTGTCTACATTTCGAGCTGGCTCCAGTCGTTCCGCAGAAAATGCTTCGCTGAGTTTACTTTTTTACCACTCTCTCTTTTTTTGAGCTGAGTAAAACTATTTTACATTAATCAAAAACTGTGTCTTTCGCCAAGTATGGAACAGTGAATACAGACAGGAAGACCGGCACACTTTGACTAAATGGACATCCAAAACGAATTTGGAACATAGTCTCGGGTCAAATTCAGTTAACATAACAAAAGATTGAATGAAATGGATGTTCACCAACGACCAACAATCTCCACAAAAAGTTGCGCCAATTCAAGAATCAAACCAAACCCCGCTGCAGAGCGCATAGAAACCAAGACAAACTTGAAGATTATTTATGGATATTTACTCAACTACAAATGAACAAATGTCTAATGCTGATGTCTTCAGTGTGCGCGTTCAATATATTGGGAGTACAAATTGAAAACCGCGCATTCGTTACTAACTTCATATCTATCATAGATGTCATTATTTTGACTTTGACAGCTATTGTATCTTAAAGAGAATAAAAAAATACATTGAAAACGATCTGTCAAACTTATCATTCAGTTGAATACACAAGTTTATTATTGCGTTGAAAATGTCGAGCTACGTGCCTACAAAACAGCATTTGCGGGAAGTTTTACTTTATTGGTTTAATCTGGAGAAAAATGCTTCCGAGAGTCATCGTTTGTTATGCGAAGCATATCCAGAATATGCTCCGTCGATTAGAACGTGCCAGGAGTGGTTTGCGCGGTTCAAAAGTGGTGATTTTGATGTGGAAGACAAAGAGCGTCCAGGCCAAGTGAAAAAGTTTGAAGACGAGGAGTTGGAAGCATTACTCGATGAAGACTCGTGTCAAACGCAAGAAAAACTTGCAAAATCATTGGGAGTGACACAACAATCCATCTCCTATCGTTTAAAAGCCATGCGAATGGTTCAAAAGCAAGGAAATTGGGTGCCATACGAATTGAAGCCGAGAGACATCGAACGCCGTTTTTTCACTTGTGAACAGCTGCTTCAAAGGCAAAAACGGAAGGGTTTTTTGCATCGTATTGTGACTGGTGATGAAAAGTGGATTCATTACGATAATCCGAAGCGAAAAAAATCGTATGGTTACCCCGGCCACGCATCAACATCGACGCCAAAGCCGAACATTCATGGCTCGAAGCTAATGCTGTGTATTTGGTGGGATCACTTCGGCGTGATCTATTATGAGTTGTTGAAACCAAACGAAACCATCACAGGAGCATTGTACCGAACTCAATTGATGCGTTTGAGCCGAGCACTGAAGGAAAAACGGTCGGAAACGGTCGCAAGACACGATAAAGTTATTTTGCAACATGACAACGCTCGGCCACATGTTGCTCAGGTCGTTAAAACCTACTTGGAAACGCTTCGATGGGAAGTCCTACCCCACCCGCCGTATAGCCCAGACATTGCCCCTTCCGATTACCACCTCTTCCGATCAATGACACATGGCCTGGCTGAACATCATTTCCATTCTTACGAGGAATGCAAAAAATGGGTCGATTCATGGATAGCCGAAAAAAGCACAGATTTCTTTCGACGCGGAATCCGTAATTTGCCAGAAAGATGGGAAAAAGTTGTGGCTAGCGATGGACAATACTTTGAATAATCAATTTGTAACCATTTTTCCATAATAAAGATCGAAATTTTGATCGCGGTTTTCAATTTGTACTCCCAATATATATTTGGATATGTGTAAATACAGTGTATTTGAATTGGCCACAGAACAGAACAACGACAAAATCCAGCGTATCAAATGAGAAGCGGGGCCAAGACGACGATAATAATTGAACACAAATTCTCATAGCGATCCATTCGCGCATGTGGCTGAATTGTTAGTTGAAAAACAGAATTAATCGACTGAAAACCGGCAGGGTGGAGCTGCCGCGGATTCCATGCAAACTTAAATATAATACAATACATTTATTACTTTATCGTCTTATCATTCTGCATATTCATGCGAAAGTGATGAAGTATTTATTATGGCGATTTGATAGACAATGCTTCATAAATTTTAAAATGTTATCTATTTTGCGTCAGAAACTAGCGAATGGATTTAAATTTGAGAATAATTTATCTACAAGATGACTCTCGGCGCAACTTAACAAACATTTTAACGGATTTTAATGGTATGGGATTTGAGTGTACTCACCTGATGGCGAAAATTATTTGATTCGATGGCATTTTTCATCAATTATCTTGTCAACCGTCGTCTACAGGTCGAGCTCCCTTTCAGTTTTCTTCCCTCTCTGCCTCGCTCTGCCTCCATCTCTTTAACTTGTTTGCGATATAATGGATGAGATGTTGTGTTAACTCTTGTGGAACTTTCAACAATTCTGCACGACTCACACTTTGACTAACTTCTCTGAAGATACCTTCACACAAATTGTACAGACTTGATAACAAGATTTCATGATGAGTTATTTTTTTAGACTTTTTTATTTGATTGGAGTTTGATATTGCCTATTCTGATGATTGAATTTTTCTCCGACTTCGACAATGATTTTTCCGAATTGAATTAAAAAAAAAAACAAATCAACAGAACGAATAATTTTCATTTATATTTTTGATTTAAATTATCGAAATGAATCAAAAACAAAAAAAGAATTGGAAATTAACTTGGAGATAACAAAACGAAGCGAATTTCGAGAAAAACACTGGGAAGAAAAATGGAAACAGCGCCCATGCAAGAAGCACGTAACAACAACAAGAAGAGTCGATTAAATACTAAATGATTCGAGTGAAAAACGTTGCTAACGACGCTACTATCGGCGAAGGCTCAGCCAATACTACTGCTCTGCAATTTTCGTTGGTGCGTTTGTTCACTCTCGGTCTGTGTTGTGGATACGCTCCTTTCGACGATTCAAAACACACAATCAATGTTTATTTGGAACTTGTGTGCTTCATTCAAAGATTTGTCTGGGACACTGAAGAAGACCCAGAAATTTTTATGAAAATATAGCATGAAACATTCGATTCTTCGCAAATAAATGCACGCACACACGAGCATGTGACGCAATACATCGACAGCAGAGGGAGGAAAATCCACACAGGACCAGAGCGAGATGGACGGAAAAAAGGAGAGAAAGCATATGAAAAAAAAAAATCATGCAAAAAATCAAATCGTATACGTACACCGTGGCACACACAAGCGTGGGATTGGAAAATGTAAGGCAAATACACAGCGATGTGCGATTCACTTGAAATGTGTGTCGATGGCAGTGTGGGTCGGTGTATGTGTGTCGGATGGAAAAAATCATTTCTCACAGTGTATGCTTCCAGCAAATGCTCGGCTCGGGTCGGCTCGGATCGGCTCGGCTCGGTTCAACAAAACAGAGCCACCAGGACAACTATTTCAATTTATGCACTTATCGTATCGCAATAATAGGGATGGCTGGTGTGTGCCTGTGTATAGACATGTTCACATTCGAATCGTTGCTTGATTGTGAAATCACGAATGTACACACAACTGTTATCAGTTCACCGTTCGGTGCCACTACAACAGTCAAAATGCCTGCTGCTACGTGAGAGTTCGAATATTCAGCACAACGCGAACTTTTGCGGAGGGTACATAAATGCTGTGTGAAACATACACTCGAATCCTCAGCCATACGTATATATGTTGTATAAATACTACGCACGGTTGGCTTCTTTTGTTTTTGGCATTCACTTGAAATAAAATGAAAACTAGAACGCAACCGCTCAGTGTGGAATGCTCGATATACGCGAGCGAAAGAGATTGAGAACTCGAAGCTCAAAACTAATACTAGTACATGAGGCGCACCAACACGTCAGTAATTGGTTGTGGAGTGTCGCGCTGCATATGAGCGAGGATGTGTTCGCAATGTTTTGTGTGATTGGGGAAACCAGAGTTCCCTTATGCTGCGCACATAGTTGAAAAAATCTTGCGTGCGGTCTCCTCTGTCATGTTTTTTTTTACAACTCATTCCTATCTCGTTGGCTCTATTTGGCTTGTGTCTTTCAATGCTAATATTACGAGATTCTGCATTTTTTTGATCGTTTTGTTGTTGCCGTTTATGTCCTCTATCTCTTCCCTCGGCGCACTGTTCTTTTTCTATCTTCAATTAGGTTTTTTCTCTGTTCGTACACAATGATTGTGCATGCCTCGCTCATTTTGTTTATGCGAGTCCACATTTCTGTCATCCTCTGTGATTATATTTTTCATTACATTAGAGCATTTTTCCCTTTAACATTGCAATATTAGCATTTTTTGTGTGCTCATCTTCTTGTTCCGCATAACTTCGACTTTATGTATGTCGTCGTTTTGCATTACGCCATTTCCACACAAACACACACAACTTAAGAGCATGTGTGTGTGTGTGACAAAATTCAAATGAGGCTGGAGGACGAAGTTGATGTATTTAGTTGAATGCTCTTTCACCATTTAATTGCTTTTGCTCTTTCTCTTTATTTCTCCCTCTCTTTCTCTTTCTCTCTCTCTCTCTCTCTCTCTCTCTCTCTCTCTTTAATCATTGCAATTACCTATTTATTTATTCGCCTGAAAATTACGAAGCATAATCTTTGCTGTCAATTATTCATTTTTGCCGCGGGCAAAATTGGCCAAAGACGATGACAACAACAGCGTTAGCAACAGCAACTGTATCAACAACGCGCAATAGCACTGGTAACGTCAACCATTGTCATTTATTCCATCTACCCGCATTCTGCTGTCGAAATTCACAGCATTACTTCAAGTGTCTATGTCCTTAACATTCATAATAGATGAAGCTATCTGAAATGTCTCTTTCATCTGGTTCTTTTCTTCGAAATCACATTCAGCGTCACTTCGATAAATTGATTTTAATCTTTCAGATTCAATATACAATTATGGGAAAGCGTTCCCATAGAATCATTAATGAGTTCGCGCACATGCTGTCCAATGAGTGGAAAAATAAGATGAGAATAAAAAATTTTACGAAGAGAAAGACTCACACATTCGAAAAATAAAGATTTTCTTTGGGGACACTTTGAAGCGTTTGAAGAAATGAAAATCCGCGCCGAATGCGTCGCAAGTGTCTGAAAAAATAGGAAAGCGAGCAAAAGTAAGATACATTTCTCTTGGATTCGTAAAATGGCTCGAATATGTGCATTAGACTACAAAATCCACTTTGTCCAAGTCCAAATAAAGCTCCATTTTGCTTTAGATTTAATGCGCGCTGCGAAGGAGCAAACGAGACAAAGAGACTACTAAATAATCTAGCATCTGATGTTGAAATTCCACATGAGAATTGCTAGTTAATAGTTTTTCTAACAGCCATAAAGACCGACTATCGTAAATATGCCCAATAGGAAAATATATTCCAATTTTTTTTGTTTGAATCAAAAGTTAAGCTATTTTTAAACCAATTTTGACAATTCAAAATGAATATTCTGGCGAATTTCCCTCTTCAGAATATACTTTCCAATAAGGCGTGTTAACGATACAGATATTAGAAATTTAAAATTTTTGCAACATTTTTCAGGACGTGTTTTGTTGTAAAACGACAACGACAAGCTTAAGAGATGCTACGATTTCCTCCGAGTTTATGCGGGAATAAAATAAACACACAGTTGAAAACAAATAAAAGCGCTGGAAAAACTCGAGCTCGGGACAAAACAAGAGCAAAATAAGAATCCAAATTGCAAACAGTTATTTGTTGTGATGTTGCAACCAAAATACTTATTCTCACTGTGTACACTTAAGGTAGTGTTTTATTTCTCTTTGCACTCTTCTTGTTTCTCGTGTGTTTTTATTTGCTTTTGGGAAGTTTTTTTACAAATGAATACGTACTTGAAACTTTCTTTTATACCTTGCTGGTGATGTTGGTCGTGCAAGAATAAAATGGAGAATTATGAAACAGTGGGCGATCGCATGTAAAAGAAACGACGGGGGCGCAGGCGGTGTCAACAGCGGATGAGAGGCGAGCGAGAGAAGCCGGGGGGGATGGAAATGAAAAAGTAAACTCAAAGTAGAATCAGTGATAAAAAGAAAATATTTTATTTCAACGCGAGTGTAGGAATAAGAAATGTGGAAATCATGATTTCGATAATTAGATTAAAACGACACACAAAAGCGAGGGAAACGTCATCGTTTTCCAATTTTTGTTGATTTCTCCTAATTGCACTTGCACATTGAATCCGTTGGTACACTTTGTTAACAGCAAACGGATCATAATGCATTATGCTGGGCGGTTAAAACATTGCTAACGCTTCATCAGAGTGCTTGAAATTGCAGTTCAGCGTATGTTCCCAGCACAAACATGGTTTGGTTTCTGCACTTTCTCTCACTCTCTCTCATCTCTCCTTTTATGACAGGATGAAATAAATGACAGAATTCTCGATTTTGTCCTACTTCTGCTCTCTCTCTCTCTCTCTTTCGGTTCTTTCAAGTGAATGTTTTACATTCAAATCAATTCAATTCATTTTGAATACGAAATAAGAATGTAATGAAGTCGTTTCCATAATAGGTAAACGAATAGCTCAAAAATGAAAGAATCGAGCATGGCGTGTTGCGATTTTGCATTTTGTTAAGCTGCTTAACTTAAGCATTACACAGTTTCTAGCATAATTTCTCCCACATTTTAGCTGTTTGCCTCCTCTTCGTTCAATATTTGGTGAATGGATGAATGCACTCATATATGGAAGAAGATTTTCTCATGTGCGCGATGCTTCTACAAAATTTGCATATAAACGGAGATTTTTTTAGCATTAAGCTGCTAAATAGTTTTGGCTAAACTCTCATTTTGGCAATGCAGTTGTCTTCGGTGCTGTTTTCGGGACCGCTCAACAAAACAAATTATACTTTTTTGGTTAAAATTGATGAAATTATTTAAATCGTTTTCAGTTTTCCAGAATTCATATTAAAGTGAGAAAGAATCCGAATAGATAAAAAAATAAGTTAAAGAATTTTTCGACTCGCGAAAGACAAGAATGCCATGCCTTGGTGTATGGTTTGAACAATAATGTAATTCGCAGTGGTTTGATTTCGATTTTGTTGTGCTGTTCCGATGCTTTTCTTACAAAGAGCGCCAAGCATAGTGTTGCTTATGCAGGGCAAACGATCATGCTGATGCAATCGAATTTCGAAGACACGATGAAAATAGCATGAGGACGCTGAGATAACATTTTCTTTATTTTCTTTAGTTTCTCATTTGTTGCAATATATATGTGGCAAAATGAGATCGGCAAACAGCAACCATATTTAAAATTCGACGAAAAATAAATGCGACAAATAAGCTTATGAGCTTTTTTGGAAAGATCATGCGTTGAAAATAGAGGAGCCCTGTGATTGTTGCCGAAAAGAGAAGAAGAATGAATCCAACAACCAGCACCAACTTCACTCGCACCATTCCCAGTCCTCATCTCCATCATCAACCAATTTTCAACGACAAATATTCTACAATTTATGAAAAATAACACAAGCTGTAGCATAGGGAAAATGCCATAAAAACTCATGTTACAAAAGTTTTTGAGTAATAATAATGTATTGCATAGTAGCAAACGAAAAAAGTAGATGATGAACGAAAAGGAAGAGGAGGAGGATGAGATGAAAAAATCATATGTGGAAGCAATAGCGTTATTACGAACAAAGAAGCAGCGAATCAAATATGGAAAACACTTGGTGAAAGCGATGTTTTTCGTCAGATGATAAATTCCAGCGTTTTTCCTTTGCGTTTGCCAATTATGTTGCATTCGAAAATACAAGTGCTCTCCCTCCCTCTCTTTCTCTCTCATTTCCTCCCATTCTGTGGATGCACAATATTTCGGAGCATGGCCACGCAAAGCAAAGGAGCAGCAGCAGCAGCGCAATGCGATCAGTGTTGTATTGTGGTGGAGACAAAAAAAAAATGAGTTGGAAAACTATCTCAATCATCAACGCTATCTCGCAACGTTTTGGGACCAGAAATATGGGTTAAAATTAAAACACATTAAGGCAAAATGCGTGCTGCCATTCTCTCTGGCCACCATTGCTGATGTTGTTTTACATGCCATCACTCGCTCTATAATGAATACCGGCACAGACTGTGAGAGAGAGAGCAAGAGAGCGTGTGTAGAAAATGACGATGACGATACTTAAAACAGATGAAACCCGAAACATTAACGGAATATATTTTCGTTTTGCACATTCCTGAATATATTTTGTGCATATGAAATTGGGTTTTGTGCGCTATCACCAGCGGCTCAAGCAGAGGGATGTGGTGAACGTGGCGGGCACATTGCGGGATTACAGATGCCTTTATGTATTGAGAAACTAACGATCCGAAATGAATGGCATCAGAACTTATGTGAAGCACTATAAAACCGAAGAAAAATAGCGGAGATGGCGGTTTGAAAAAGTGGCGGAATAGCTTAAACGCAAAACAACCGGATGCCAGCAATTATTAAATATGGTTTCTTCGAAAAGGTACATGCAGCAAGTCAAAGAGAGCGAGAGAGAGAGAGAAAAAAGGAGAACATTTGTCGCTCGCATTTTTATGATGATGTCTTTTGTTTTGCACCACACACATTGCTAGCCAATGACTTCGAAGTTTTCAAAGATAGTTTTTGTACTTTCAACATTTATTATTTAGCTCAGCTCTCGCTTTTTTGGGCGCGAATCGTTTGTAGAAAATTAACCGACCGTTGAATAGCTTCAAAACATTCGAGCTCTCAAAACTCGCAATCTCATACACATTTCGCTCTAAGATTCAATTAATAGTTGTGTGAACGTGGCGTGGCGTTCATTTCTAATTACTGCGACAGAACTATCGAGGCAATTCAGTTTACGAATGTGTATGAGAATGAAGGGGCAAAATGCGTGATGTTCATGCAATTTTCTGTTCTCCTTGAAATCCAATCATACCTGAGAAAGTTCAGATAAAAGAAAATCCACAGAACTACTCGTATTACATAGCGTTTATCTTACAGAAAACTTAATGAAACTCCATCATAGAAACTTCACCAATAACTCACAATCTTAGCGTCATGAAATCGACTTTTACCTCAATTGTGTTGAAAAACTTTTATTCGATTTCCAAATGGAAATAATTGCAAAGTGTAATTGCGATTCATATTATTCACTGGACCGATTCAGATGCCATATAACATTTCTCCCCGCATGTAAAAATAATTGGATTTGTTCTCGGAAATCCGCATGTTCATGATGAGCAATGGAAAAAGTCAAGGTAAATAGGCAATTTTTTAACACGCGTTTGATCTGATTTCATCATTGTGGCCGTAATCTCGACACAATCCAATCAGCAATTTCAATCATTTCGATTTACGAATGTAAATGCAATCAAAATGTAATCATTGCGTTGCAAATCGCGTGGATCGAACACCATTAAATTTTTTGCTCGTCACCGGAAAAGACAATTAGATTTCCTACACGCGGGATAAGAATATGCATATTAACAGCGCAAAAAATAGAAGTGAAGAAGCGTAACTAACTCTCCGGCGGGAGTTAGTATAGATTGCGATGGTAGAGAATACTTATTTAAAACTTAATTTGTTTAAAATTGTAGCTGAAACACGCGCATATTTGATCGTACACATGTAAAAGCATAATGTTTCATCCTAGCTCTTTCTTTGTGCGCCCAGTCAGTCTTTTTTTCTTCTTCTCTTCTTCAATGCAGCGAAGTTGTGCACAGCTTGCGAGCAAATATGAGTGAGTGTGTGTATTTTAACCGCATGGCGAATGATGATATGTAGGTATAAGGAATATCCACATTTCCCATTCATTGACATAATACAGCAAACAACAAGATAAAGAACATAATTATATGTAAGAGTAATGTTTCAACGACTCTCTGGCACTCTGGCGCGCTACAGAGTGAGGAAAATACGTTTGGAAATGGCATGCATTTTATGCGCAATGTGCACATCCTGGCGTGAGTAATATATCTATGGCATCAAGTGTGTGTACTGTGTGTAGTGTAGTGCATGTGTTTTCGTTTCACCGTTTATTTACATACGAAGAATGGTGTAAAATAAGAAAAGAAAAAAAAACGAAGAAGTGTTTATTACTTCAAAATACTCTCTTTTGCACTAGAAACAGGCGAAAAGAAAAGAAGGCGGAGAAATAAGAAGGAAATAACTATTGTTGTTGATGTTGGTGGTGCTTCTGCTGCCGATTCCTCCATTCGATATATGAAAAACGTGGAAAAGTTGGTAATTTATGGCCAAAATGCGTATATTAATCTGGAAAATCATGGTGGCGCAAACCAACATCATCGAGGAGGACAATGAGCATGCCAGAACGAGCTCAGGCTGTAAGTGAGATAGAGAAAAAAAAAAGATTTCGTTGAAATGATAAAAGGGAAGCAAAGAAAAACACCGAAAAACGAAAATAAAAGACATTCGTATTCATTTCTTGCTTTACTATTACGTTGGTGTCGCTGTGCTTTTGTTTTCCTCTTCAGCTCAATTCAGAATATGAGCTGAACGAATGAAAGAACGAAAGAAAAGATCATATCAAAAACAAAACGGCTACAAAAACACCAAAGTATAGACGAAACCAATTCAAAACATCACACGTTGAGCTAGTGAATGGCACTGGAGAGCATAATGTGAAATGTGAAATATGAAAGCTCTCTAGCAGATCCACACATACACACACACACAATCTATTGCCCATTCATTGTCAGATCCATTTTTTAGCCTGATTTCTTTGGGAAATGCATAGCCATTTGCCATCGGTAATACCATTATGTTCAGCCATTGTGGGATATAGAGCAAGTAGTCTTTCGAGGTAGTAAACGTGTGTGAATATGGCTGTGGATGCATGAGACAGAGTGAGATCAACTACCACTGAGTGCCACGTATAAAGTATATGGATGTGACACAGCAGTAGCAGTGGCAACAGCAGCAGCAGCACCAGAAGCACCAGCAGCTACTATTCTAGTTTACCATTGTTCAAAAATTATCATAATTCTCTCACTCGCTGTTCCAAAGACACATTTCAAAAAATTTGCACCAATTCCACGCCATATAGTTTGAACACTTTGCACATTCATGTTGCGTATGTACCTACGTACTAGCCATTTACTCTCTTTGTTGTTCTGTGTCTTTCGGTGAATGCATGCGCATGCATGAATTCATACCATTTTGTTCCATTTCATTATTTGTTGTTGTTGCTGTTGTTGCTCTCTCTTGTTTCCTGGTTTAGTTCTGGCAGAAAATAGCTTGTGGATGGTGCCAATGTTGGGATTTGAGTTGCACGTACTACATAGCCGCATGTACTATTTGCTATTCAACGAAGTGACTTCGAGCGAAAGAATTTCGTAAGATGAACAGCAGTAATGCTTATTTGATATTGAATGCAGTTTTATGCGTCATGCCATCAAAATAAAAGACAAAAGCACACTCACTCGCTCTTCCTCGGTCTTCAAATCCAACTACAGCTCACTCGCTGCCTGCTGCAAATATAAATTTATATCCAAAGTAAATCTTGTGCTATGATGACGATGACGATGACTATGATGATGAGACAAAGGAAATTCAAGTAAAATAACAAAAACCAACTATAGCTTTTATTCATTGGAGCAGCGTAGAAAACGTGTACTCATCATCTATTGCTTTGATATGGTTTCGGTACAAGTGAATAAGTAATTGGCGTCGAAAAAGGCAATAAACTACGCATACGAAAATGGGTGAATAAAATTGGTCCTCCGGCTATTTCAAATAATGCCCCCAAAAAGGGTTCAGACTACTCTTTAGATAAAGCGCACTTGACTCTGCATCGTATTGTATTGTATCGCATCGGTAGTGCTATTAAAAGGGATCTGCGTGTGACTGTTCCTATCTTTTCCATTTGTCAGGTGTGTTTTTTATGTGTTTTGTATCATAATCCATTTTGATGTGGCTCTAAGCATTTCAAACTCAAACAGAAAAGCATCTTTTGTTATTGAAGCAATTCGCACGAGCGTTTCAGCAATTGACAAGGAAAAGGAATGCTATCAGCGTCAGTCATTTTTTAGCAGTGCGTCAATTTTGTCGATAGAAGAATTAAATTTTCGAACATTTGAAAAAGAAACATATTTGCTCACTAATTTGCAATGATGTATTGTTCCGTTGCGATATACTAATGCGATATCAACACGGTTGGACACACCTTTGAACTGTATCCAACCGACAATTATTGTACTTACTTTCTCTCGCTCGCTCGCTTTTTGCACGGCAAAAGAATTCATTCAGCAGGAGAAAACGAAAAATCACTCAATTGTGTCGTGCTTAATTATGTTTACGTGATATTTGCCGCTATACCGCCATTCGCATCCAGTGTTATTGTAATTTTTGAGAGAAAATCGATTTCATTGCTTGGCTTATCAACGAGATAATTCATTTTTACAACTTCTTATCTATGCTATGCAAATAAACAGAAATTGTGCGTTGATCCGTCTTGAGTATTGGCAATCGCCTGCAGTGCTCATCGACACAGCACATTCCAAATTCGAAAACCAGCAAAACACAAAGCAATTTGGAATGGGATACGCAGAAATGCAGAACGTGCACACCAAAGGCCCGACGCTACGGAAACAAATTAAGAAGAAAAATAGCATAGAAAGGAAAAACACATTATCCATAGCAAACATCTTAACGTTATGCAGTTAATTTAAGGACGATAAAATGTAGAAAAAAACGAAATGTCTAGAAAAATTACAGAGTCAGGCAAGCGCTAAATAAGAGTGAGAAGCACAACGCACAAGAGAAACGCCGTGACACACACACACAAATGTAAAATAAAAAACGAACTTTAATGAGGAACAGAGCGAAAGAAAGTTTTCTAATCATCTTGATTGCAATGTTTGTCTTTCGAAAACAGAAGAATTCGAAATGAAGTTTAAATGAAAAACAAGATCCAAAAAAATTGCACGAGAAAAAAGGGCAAATCGTTAAGATTGAATCTATATTGTGCGCACACAATTATGTGAATGCGAAAATAGCAGGAAAAAATTGACACGTTTGAACTCCATTTGATCCCTTTCATCTGTGAAAAAAGGGATGAAATCGAATCACAACACTTCCGCAATCGACTGAATGTTTTTCTCAACAAATAAAAACCAACAAAAATCTCTATTATGCAATTTTTCCTCGAAGAAACATGAAACATTCGCTCGAATATTTGTATATATTGCACTCAAACTTTGTGATGGAGATCTTGTGCAGATACATTGTTTACACGTTTCAAAGTGAAAACAGCAGAATGACAAGATCTAACACAGAGATTAGTTGCGTAAGAGCTTTCGGAGACGAAGTGACGCCAAGCTTTGGGGGAATTTGAAATTTTTCGACCTAATGCCAGACTGCACCATCATCTCATGTGTATTTTTCAAATAAAATTGGAGTGTTAAAGTGCAAGAGAATGAAAATAAATTATTATGGGCGAAAACGAACTTTAGAAAGACAAAGGTAGAGATTTAATATCATTGAAATTTTGAGAAAATACGTAGAATGTTTGATATTTAAGTAGTTTGTTGATTCAGCAAATGCGGCCCTTGTTTTTCGTGCTAGAATTGAGCTTCTGGCGTTTGTCTTTCGAAGAAGATCACTTAACTACCGAAATGATTAATTGTGCAAATCCGACGACCACGGCACAAAAACCAAACAGAATATTATCCGAAACATATCCATCCATTTCGGAGATACCGAACAAAAAAGTGCGAAACCACAAATTCAAATCTGTGGCTTGAACATCGAATTATTATTTGCTTTCATTTTTGCTTATGCCAAATCTCAAATAAACAATTTTCGGTGAAAGAGAATATAGTTTTTAGTTCAAACAAATAACTTAAGCTCATCAAATATTTTCCAGAATAAATTCCATAAGAGCTTTGGATTGAGCCGAAATGTTTCTTGGAATCATGCATATTTTGTATAGAGCTGAATCCAAAGTGAATCCTCAACCAAGGCGTTCCATTTTAATTCGAAAAGTCTCACTAAAGCCAAAAGCTCCGAAATGATCGAACGTTTTTTAGTAATGTTTGTAGAAGTGTTTATTTTGTTTAATTAGAAAATTACACTATTCCATTTGAGAAAAGTTAAGCATGGCGTCCAACTTTTTCAATAACCGTATTTCATTGAAATTCAATAGAAATGTTATTTATGAAAATGAATAGCATAACAATTTTTAGAATAATCGCTAATTACATATTTTATAAGCATTTCTGCTGAAACTGAATTGGGAGCATCTGAACAGGGACCATCAATACACAACCTAATTAAAATTGAGATTTATTTATGCATCTTTTTGAATGTTTGTACAGTTTGGTTTCTGGGCGCGATGGCATTGGCACGGGCATCTGGTATCGAAATAACATAAAATTGGCACGTCAATCGGGGTGAGCTACAGTTGCGCGTCGCACTCCCAATTTGAATTCGATTAATTTTTTTGACTTATTTATGTGATAAATGATTGTGATAAATGGTTGTGCATCACCTGCGCATAATATCTAAATCTCTCTGCATGCACCCGCTTTTGTTCTTCGAATGATTTAGCATTTGGACGAGTTTCCGGGCATCCGACATGGCGAATAATGTGAGAAAACTTCAGATATAGAACCAACCCCAAACAAATCAAAGGCAGGCGAAACGATCACGTTTAAAATTGTGACTCGTGATTCAGTTTTGCTACTCTTCGAATTTGTAGCATTCCATTTTTCAGTCAGCTTTGTCCATAGCAAAGACAAAAAAAAACTTATGAACATATATTTTCTACTTGCTGGGTACGAGAAGAGAAAATAAAAGAGAAGAACAAAAAATCGAACGAAAAAGAACTTGGGAAACACAATGAAACCAAAAGTAAAAACAAAAAACTTTAGAATATAAAAATAAGGGATCCGAGCACTAATTCGTTCGTTCCAGCACATTACCTTTTTTCCCATTTAGTTTTGTATATTTGTTGTTTTTCCGGTGGCACATTCTACGCTTAGCGTGGCACATTCAGTGCACTGTGCTCTGCTCTGGAGTATGTTTATTGCTGGACATTTATCAAAATTTTGTCACTTTATATCGCACGTAAATGTAAATGTATACCAGCAAACATTTGAAGCGCTTACAAATAACGGTTAGCTAGCTATTCGGGATGCTATGCACAAAAACCCTCACACACACACACACACACACACACACATACATATCGTTGTGAATTCGGATTCGAAAGTGATGCAAAACAGAACCAAAAAGAAAATGGAAAAACTAAGTTGAATAACCAAATATATGACAATGACATGGACAGGGTGAGTGAGCGAGAAAGAGAGAATATGAGCCCTCAATCCAATTCCGCCGCAGCAGCACCATTTCCAAAATGCCCCGGCAAAACAAAACAAATAGACGTCAAATTCTAAACATATCTTAATCAGATTTAGTAATAAATTAAATCTTTGCCCGGCATTACTAACATTTCCCTGCCGTAAACAGCATCATCATCAGCAGCAGCAGATAGACACAAGCGAAGGATAGGGTCAGAATGAGTGCGAAGTAGAAGCGAAAACAAAAGCAAAATCATATGAGTTAAATATCCCACACTTGTGCAAAGACGACGAGAAGGTCGCACATTAAACCGGAATATTTGATCAGAGAGAAGGAAGGAATAATAAATGCGGCTTATACGTATATTTTCAGGTCATGTCATTATTATGTATGTGTTAAGTAGAATATTATAGTTGAATTCAAAAATGTATGGAATGGCAATGCCTTTGCCATTTCCATTCGCTGTTCGCCGATTAAATATCAAAGCAACCGAATATTATTTACATTCTAAAATATATATTGTATGTTTATATTGGAAAATCTGAATGGTAAACATTGCTCCCTCTGTTCGATATAAGTAACATACGATTTGGAATGCGGGCATCGGCAAAGCTGCCATCGATGGCAAGGTGGCCAATAAACTATAAACTCGTGCTCTGGCTCGTTCGCAGATTTACTGAACACACATTGCTTACTCAACATAATATAAATGGATGGCGCATAAGTTTCCGATGTGTGTATATTTGCCCTCCATTAACTTTTACAATAGTGCTTTTGAGTTGAAAGCTTTTAAGCCATAGTTCGTAATTTTGGCCATACTTTTTTGTTGTCGTGTGTAGCTAGCTGGCGAGTTTGTCGTCGGGTTCGCTTTCATACAACGATATATTGTTGCTGCATGTAAACATAGACCGAGAACTAACGCTTCTGAAACGATATTAAATTCGAACAACAGCCATCTGCCTGCGTGTATACTCATGTGCCAGTATATTACCGCGTTTCACACAGTGGTTCATGCCACTGTCAGTGTGGCTTGTGGCATGGCCTGTCTGTTTCGCTCTCTTTCTTCTTTTTCCACACACTATTCCGTTCATCCGGCATTCCTTACACATCCATCCTCTATTACTGATGAAGAATATATGCAAATTCAACATATCAAAAGTTGGTAGCTTTAATTTGAAAATATATTTATGACTTTTTACGATAGAGATAAAAAACGATAGATGGAATATGAATAAATGTGTGTGTTTATACCTCGTCGTCTAACACACATTCAAAAAAATGCTTAATATCACGACCTATTTGCGCTTAAATATCTCAATTTCTTTAAAGCGTTCGCCTCATTTTTTGTTTTCGCTCGCGTTCTGCTGTCTCCGCAGATGTCGGCGGAGTCTCTCTTTAATGTCTATTCAACCAGGATTTTTGTGCTGCTTACTCTTCCAGCATCTAAGGGTGTAATTTGATATCGCTGAGATGAAAACGCTTTCTGAATAGCTGCCATTTAAATTTATGATTGGCGCTACAATTTATGGTGAACAAAGTCAAAATAATCATATAATTTCGACTTTCCTGAGTCTCGCGCGTCTACTATTCTTCATCGTAGCTGCAGCGAATAAGCAACGAAAAAAAAACTCTTGCGCAGTTTTCGTGTGTAATTCCGCAGTGGATGGAAAGAAGAGGGGAGGAATGAAGGGAGTGCGAAAAAGATTTTTCCCATTACACCTTCCCATATTATGGTGATAGTCATGCTGTGTTCAATTTAAGATTGTTGAATTGGGGCACTTGAGTGAAACGATTACAATGTCGTTCGCATGAAACAACGAAGTGGAAAAAAAAGAATAAAAACAATATAATATATTTTTATCTTACACTCCGTTGACTTTTTTGGTGCTCACGCTCATTTTTTTTATCGCTGTTTTCCTTTATCACACTCTCTTTCTCCATTTTTTGAATGCATAATAATGATTGATCACTGGCAAAATTAAAAAAGGCAACGGTAGGAGCAGGAGAAGAGGAGGATCTTGTGCAAGGGAAAAAATTGAGCAAGCTACTCAAGCATAGGCTTTAACTCGACTTGAAAGGAAGATTTATAGACTCTTCATTGTGTGTGCCTGGGCGTACACGTATAAATATTTATATGTGTAAAATTATCGTGATAAATAATATGCGCACGTTAAAATATTTATGATACTTTAAATGATGACCATTTAGATAAATGCGATCGACGTGATTCTGGGTGCAACTTCATCACAGCCCACCGACAATGATGAGCACTATAGAATGCGCAAAAAGCCCAAAAATATTAAGTGAGACGCATTTTATTCTTCTTTTTATTTGTTTTTGTTATTTATTCCGAAATATTCATTTAAATATGATACAATGCAAATATCTGATAAATAAATAAGTACAAAAAGTGTAATTTTGGTGTATGGGCTCTCATCCTATCCGATGACAAAGAGCGCATACGAGAAAAACCGCCTAAAGTTTGAATAATTCATTACTGAATAATGTGTTTTTACTCCAATTTCGTTTTGGTATTATTATTCCTCATTAACATAAATATCATTTTTTTATAATAAAATATCCGATTTGTTTTCAATTATCGCATAACCAATTGTTTTCTTTACGCATTTTTTTTAATAATAGCAATAAAAACCATTTGAAAAAATTTTGTGTTTTCGATTTTTTTTGGTGTGAAGTTTTTCTATATAAAATACATCTTTTACTTGAATGTGAATTATTCAATTCCTTAGAGCTCGTGATTTTTTGGTTTGCACGTTGGCCGTCCCGAACACCCCCGCCCGATGGCCGTGGGTCTCGTGATTGTTGTTGGGACAGCCACACGCCGTTCATCTAATTTTGAACACAAAAAATAGAGTTTTATTTGGAAATTTGTTTTGAATTTGTTACATCTAGTACGATCTACTCGTAAATGTAATTATAAATTAAGCCAAAATAGAAAGAGCCGAAATACTATGAATTATCTCTCAATTGTTCAATACTTGATAATTGTTTTTTTTGTGTTCAGAAATTCAGTGATCCGAAATGATTCATTGAATTCAGCCTCTTGGCTCTTGGCACAGGCTCTCCCTCACATTGATTTCGACATTTCTGGTTGATATTGTGTTAGATGCTCATGTCAAAACCAATGCTATTTCATTCACCGTAAACATTTTCCGCGCGTATTTTCGCAAATCGCATTCGAAAATCGAGATGAAAATGTTCATTTGCAGAAAGTATGACTCGAATGCATTAATCTTACAAACTAGTGCTATAATAATGAATTTTTATAATTTTTTTGGGTTATTCCAAACATGCAATATGTCTAAATTTTTATACTTTTATCCAAATACATGATTAATTTAGTAATATTTATATTTTTTTAGCTTTGACAAAATTTTTACTTAAATATTTTTTCCATTGCCAAAAGTATAGAAAATTAATACATTGAGTAAAAAACTTGACTTATTTAATCAAATAGTATGCGAAAAATGGTTTGCATATGGCCAAAACTCGTAAATAAAATGAAGAACCAACGAAAGATCTATTACGATTGAAACGTAATGCATAAAATAATCAAAAACAAAATTCGTGTAAAGTAATATTCCGAAAAAACGGTAAATTTTTCATCTAAACATGTCAAAAACAAGAAAGAAGTAAATGTATTTCAAATAAATGATTTAACAAATTCAAAATGATAGCTTTGTCTAAAATAATAAACTGTCGCATATTATTAAATGGAGTTTGTTTTCGCTTTCTGCATTTTTTTTTCATCCGGTTTCTGTACGTGTCCATTTTCGTTTTTGAAGACGATCTCTTGAGGAATGAGTTTCAGTAATTTCAACTAAAATTGTTGCTTATCTTTCTTTTCTATTAGGTCATGAGTTTCTGTTTTCGGTTAAACTTTCGTTTGGAAAATCAATAACAAAAAGATCATTTTGCTTTATATTTGCTTATGGTTTTTAGCTCCGTTTGTCCAATTCAGAGATGGTTTGATTGATTATGTGTTTTCTCCGTTTAAATATATACGTAAAATATATATGCATCTATTTTATAAATAAAATTGGAATTTGTTCTATTGTAAATTTGTTAGGAAAATTCTATTTGGACGTTGCTGGTTCCTGCTTTTGTGTGTGAGTGTGTGTCTGTGTGTATGTTTTGTGTGGGCATGCATGAGTGAGTGTATCTTTCTCTGTGTGTATGAAACAGTAAAAAAAGTTTTTCTTATTGTAAAATATGCTGTTCAGTTCTGTTTGTTTTTCATCAAAAGTCAACACATTTTTTGAGAACTTGATGGAATTTGGGATTGAACTTAAACATTTTAATATTATTTTTTTGCTATGTTTTTTTTTTTAAAATTAATTGTGATTCCAAATAGATTTTCGTGGGTGTATTTCTCTCTTCTCACAAAAAACTTTCACTATTCGAATATTGTCGAATGCAACAGGATCAAATGAAAGATTTCGATTTCCGATAAAGAAAGAAGGAAGTATAACAAATATGAAAGTTTTGTTTGTTGTCCTGTTATATTGTGATTTATCGTTAAGCCGATTTGCTTTCTCTGATTACTTTTCAGAATAAAACGAATTTATTCATAGTCCGCTTTATTTTGTGCTTGCGCCGCACCCGCCTTTTCTCTGTCTATCTTCCTCAACTCGCAATGAAAATTGGTTCGCTTTTCAAATTTTTCCACTTATCGCTCGCATCGTGATATTGCCGTTTGATTTATGTAGTTTTTAGATTGTTTCTGTTTTTGTTTAGTTTTTGCTGAACTAATTGTTTGTGTCCATTGTCTATACTCTTGATAATTGTAATAACATTCTTAAAAACATAATAACAAAATATATGTATTTATTCTAGCTGCTTGTGAGTACATGATCTTGTCTATGTGTATGTGTGAAAATGTGTTTGTTTGTCGATCTATTGATCTTTAGATCGGTCGACCGGTTGACAATGTCAACTTGACATTCAGCATATCATTCACAACATACAATGCATATATACGTAACTGGTCATTGCACTAACACAAGTTTTGTATTTTCGTCTTCAATCATTAATCTTGTTTGCACGTTTGTTTGTTTGCTGTTTCGGTTGTTTCATTTTGTTCGTCTTCATTTCAATTCCCATACTTGTTCTGGGCGCTGCATCAAGTTTCTTCAGTTTCATAAAGAGTTTCGCACTGATCGTTGTTTGAAATTGTAAGTAAGTATTATATGAATCACTGTTCAGTGTTAGCGATTAATGAGTAATAACTAAAGCATTTCATAATAACGATACCAATGTAACAAAAATATCGGAAAACAATAGTTTCTCCATTGTGTTTGTGTGTGGGTCACATCGTGACAGCCTGTTGCTGCGGAGTTGTCATTGGTGTCGGCGACGTCGCTGACAAACCTGCACACTTCGCGGTCAAAGAAACAAGGCCATTTCAAATTTATCTATATTCTCATTGTTCATCTTTTTTCTTTTGTTTGTTTTGCTTCTGCTTTTATGTGTAAATGTCAACAGAATCCTTATTTGACTATTGTTTCATTTATACAAACGGTGTTTTTAATTTTAAAATAACCTAGGTTATTGAATATCGTGGTGAACCACCACGATACTTTTTGCTGTTTTGTTAGTTTTTCATTTTTCATTTATCTATGGCATTTTGAGAGGAACTTTAGTTGTTGTTGTTGTATTACTGTTAATGTAAATTTAGTCGACTGGTTTTATGTAGTAGTATCATGTTGCGATGAAAAAAGAACCCAAAAATCTTCTTAAATTCAATATGTTGTTCTATTGTTGTTTTCTTTCGGTTTTTTTTTTTTACAATCCATAAAATATTCTTGTTGGTTAGTCAATTATGTTGTTTTGATTTTGGAACATCGCTCGGTTCGCTGGGCTGACATTTGATCTGGACCATTTGCTTCTTATTTAATTCGGTCAATGCAAGTGGCACAATTCAGAAAATGAGTGTCGTTTCTTCTCGAACTGCGATAAAGCGATGTCCCAATATGTTTTATTTTTTATTGATTCTGTTTGCTTTTAATTACAAATTAGTTAAGCGAAGGCAACTTGTGTATATTCAATTTAATTACATTGATTTATGAAATTTCCAAAATGTGGAACCCACATTCAACGGATTTCGGCCGGTTCATCATGATGTCGATTTGCCGGCTTGCATAAATCCCATATTCAAATGTACGCGTATGTGGTTGAGCGACAATCACACAGGAAACGGAAATATTAACGAAACATTTTTATGAGTGAAATAAAAAAAATGGTCTGATTATTTTCAACTCCATTCGAGTGAATCGAACGGATCCGTGACTATTGCATTTGTTTGAGTATGGCTCCTGTTTGTTTCTCTTCTTCAATTGTATACATGTCTCAAATAAATCACATTGAATCGGTTTTATGCTGCTTGAACATCTGTTCACACCACCTCCGTTTTTTACACTATTTTAAAAAATATAACTTTAACTGTGCTTTTTTTACTTTAAATTACGCAAATGCGGATGATTGCGTATTGTTGTATTTGCTATTTATTTGATACGATTGAGCGAAACATGGAAAATTTGGAAAATTTCATTGCGAACGTTTTCAAATGCTTGTATGTGATTTTGTTTCATTTTCTTCTTTTTTGTTTAATGTTCAACGTTACCTATGTGGTTTTGTAACTGGCTTATCAACGCAAACTTAGTGCTTTGGCACAACATGCAATTATTCAAAAAATCAAATAATTCAAAATAATAGCTACGCATTAACTCAAATCAATTTAATAAAAAAAAAAACGAAAAGAAATCGATTCATAACAAATAAAATTCAACGATATTTCCAGGCTATCGTCCACCAAAATAGGGATAAATTGAGAGTTAAAATGAATGGTTGAAGATGATGGAATTGACACCATAAACGAGCGTGTTGTTGCTGTTGCTATTCAATGAAACTTTCGTTTCTTTCCCCCACGACGCTTGGACGGGCCCTTTGACTTTCGCTTATTGCCTTTCGACAATCCACCCGGAGCCGATCCACTCAATGCACTTATGTTACCAAAACTGGTGATCTCATCGCCAAGAGTACCTGCACAAAAGCACAATTTCAATGAATATTGCAAAGTTGTGACGAAAATGAAGAGAAAAATCGCCAGTTACCGAGTGTGGTGAGTTTCCTCTGGCGATGCTTTTCAGCTTTGGTGACAGGTAATCGTACAAAATTAGCTTCTTCATACTCTTCCTTCTCCTTTTCTGCTCTCGTCAAGAGTTGCTGTGCGCGTGAACTTTCTGTTATCTCAGTCGGATTATCCAATAATTCT
The DNA here is from genome assembly GCA_028476595.1 of Obolodiplosis robiniae. Classification (NCBI taxonomy): domain Eukaryota; kingdom Metazoa; phylum Arthropoda; class Insecta; order Diptera; family Cecidomyiidae; genus Obolodiplosis; species Obolodiplosis robiniae. The sequence continues at coordinate 13,469,085 of CM052014.1, read as the reverse complement.
TCTTTCAAATCTTGAATAATATTTGAACTGGAATAGTGGAACACAAAAGAAGAAACATCAATCAAATGCAACAAACTAATAATTTCAACAACAACAAAAAAACTCACTTCAAAGCTCGTTTTCTGACACGTTCCATCTGTTTACGGACCCGTTCTGCTTTTGTGTCTTCACCATCATAATGAACAGCGCTGAGTTTTGGCGGTACATAGACGCCACCTTCCTTGGTTGAGCTGGATTTTTTGGCATTTTTTCCCGGTTGAGCGGCTTCTTCATCTGTTTCATCGCTGCTTTCGGCTGTGTCTCCCGTTCCACTCTGAGTAGTGAGCGCGCTCAAATTTGGCTGAAAAAGTGAAATGCGTCATTTTTTGATGGGATGGCTCATTGAAATTGAATCTTCCGCTCTAATGAGACTCGCTCGATTTTTGTTTTTACAAAAACTCATGTATTTTGTGCAATAATGTTATTGATTTTTACCTTGAAATTGATCGGATCTTTTGAATTAGTGACGCCAGTGATGGCCGTTTTCACCAATTTGTCGATTTGATAGCGCAATTTGTAGTCGATCGGGCGTATCTTCTCCAATACAGTTCGAATTTCAATTAGACGATCGATAGATGGATCTCGCTCGATTGATTTGCCTACCGTTCGGATTGGAATGAGATAATGAAACATTGGTCAATTTAGTAGCTTTCGAACTAAAACGCAATAAACAATTTTAATCGATTCGATATCAAAATGTACCTGAGCATTTTCGGAGGACCACGTAGGTTAGATTAATCAAATATGTCAACAGCATGTGATATCTAACCTCTAGAAAACTAAGCCCATATTCGGTTGTGAGTTCGCCGCTTTTGACGCGCTCCAACATACTCTCCACCAAGTCCGAAACTTGTTTTACATTATTATTCATCTCGCCGAGCAGCTTCATTGCATTTGGCAAGTCCTCTTCGATTTCATAGTCATCTAAAGCCTGGATGAGCCAAAAAAAGAGACACACAACACCACCACCATGGGTCGGCAGAAAAAAAAGCACGAATTGAAAATTAAAAACAGAAATAAATATAACCACCTTCCCTCACACCAAAAATCGCTGTTATTGGCATGTACATTGGTTTTGCATTGGCAGCAGTTGAAATTTTTCTGCATTGAACATAACAAGAGACAACGTGATATATTATTGTTCGATTGATTTATAGTGCTCATATTGGTATTTGTTGTGATGAAACAATACAAGCATCGCCCCTGAAATGGGGCCACTTTACAGGCGCTCACTTATGTAATTCGAGAGAGAATTATTCCATTTTGCCAATTTTCAGAATTTCTTTTATTTGCACGCGATCTGCTTAATGTTTGCAACCCATTTTTCGATTATTTTTTAGGGAAGAACCTTAAGTTTGTCAAGAAAAACGCTTCAATTTACATGTTTCAGCTTTTCGGGACTTTGGTTTTGCCGACCCGGTAAATGTGTGGGATTTAGGATATATTCAGAGAGGACAGAATAAGAATGAGGGCGAAAGAAATCGAATTCATTTGTGCGGAATATCAATTAATCGGATTTGGCTGCATATTTTCGTTTGATATGTTGATGGAGTTGGGTGAACATTTCGTTGGACATGGATACATAATTGATAGGAGTCGCGCTGTTCGATTCATAAATGTGCTCTTTACCTGTATGTCGAAGAAGAAAGAGAGCGCTAGCAAAAAGGGATGATATGATGGAAAGGTGAACAGTAGAAATAATACTGAAAATGTCTGATGCTGATGCTGTTTGCTATTCTGCATGCATTGTGAACCTATCAAATAAGTCGCGTAAAGATATCGATTGAATATACCAAATAACCGAACACAATATAACAACGAAAACAAATGAATGTCCAGTGAATGTGGAAAGAAAATAGTGAGCGATAGAGAGAGAAAGCAAAAAATCAGGCGGAAGAGTGCGGGCGAGCAAGTGAAATAGCGGACAGGGACCAGAGGATAGCACAATAACGTCATAAATGTTCAGGAGAAAAAGCAAGTGTTGGGAATATTATCCATTTTCAATATATATCATCTCTCTACAATGTTTGAAATTGCATACGGTAGTTATGATGTTGTCTGTTTTCGTTTTTCATTTCTCTTTCCCATTTTTATCATCGTTTAATAATGGATTCATCGCGCACCGCCTCCCCATTCTCCTTCCAATTCGCGAGCACGTTCGTTCGTTCGATTCTCATCCACTGACCAAAAAAAGTTGCAGCAACAGCGGTAGCACCAGCAGCAGTACCATCGGGAAAAAGAGGAAAAATCATAACAAAAAATTGATGCAAAAATAAAAGAAGTGTACTGAAGCGCATAGTGAAATAAAAAATCCATAGAATAAAAATGGCAGCAGCAGCAATAACGAACCAAATATGAATTGAATAGAGAACCATCATCGGTGGCGGCAGCAGGAAGAAGATACAACGAACACAAATCGAACAAAAAATAAAATAAAAAAAAGCACTGAACGAATGAGCGAACGAACGAATCGAGAGAAAAGAAAAAAAAAGCGATGAGGAATACACTGTGCCTGGACTATTGCACATACAAAGTGAGTGTATGTACTGAGGATAGGAACAAGCTGAAAAAAGTAAACAAAAATCACCACACAATCGCAAACAAAACTTTGACAAGAAAATCAATAATCATTTTTTGTGTGCGGCTCAACCCATTTCGTCGTCAGTCGTATTTTTCTGCATCCCTTTTTGATGGTTATACTGTTTTTGTTGTTTTTGTTGCTACTGTAATGCTGATGCTACTCCTGCTACAGTTCAGCTCAGGTTGCTGGCAATTTTTTTTGTTCCCGTGCACACGTTTGTGTGTTTTTTTGCGCGCATTTTGTGATTTCAGTTCCTCGAATAGTGGCATCGCCTGCTCTACACACCATCACCGTCATCGTGACCATCGCCACCATCGAAATCAATGTGTATGCGTTTTTTCGAGTTCTCGCTCTCTCGCTCGCTCTCTCTATCTATCTCTCTCGGTTATCAGCCACTCGCAATGCACAATCACACATAGACAGAAAGCGCGAGATTGGCGAATCCGTGAATCGGATCACCGTCCACTCTGCGAGTTGATTTGCCTGCACCATACTTGTCTTTTTTATTTATTTATTTTTGCGCTTTTTTTTATATAAATTTGTACATTTTGTTGTTGCTGGCTGCTCTCGATGTAACATGTATAAATCTCGCTGCGTTGCGCTATACTATATATTATTATTAATTCCACGATTTTTTTACGTACCTCGCCTTTGCAAAGCAAATTTCATTTCGCCCTCTCCGCATTTTTTTACTTTTGTCATTTTTTATTTATTCCAATTTTTTTGCACACATTTTATTTGCATGAAATGCATTTATCCGCTCAGGCTCTTATTTTTCGTTTTATTTTTATTTTTTTTTTATTTGTGTTCGTTGTTGCCGTTGCAACCCGTCTATTTTTTCAGCGGACCGTTTTTTTCTTCTGCATGCCAAACTAATGGAAATGATCAAAAAACAAAATTGATGCGGAAATAGTTGTGCAGAGATGCAACGAAGCAACCGAGCACTGACTGACTGACGGCGAAAAATATCAAAACAAACAGGCCGCCACAAAACTAAGAAAGCATGCCGTCTTCGAGAGAGAGAAAAGTGACAGAACACACATAAGCGATTGAATGACCAAGCAAGCAGTGTGTGTGTAGAGTCGAACTTGACTTGACTTGACTTGACGGCGTGAGGAGAATACACACAGAGACAGAAACGTACGAAAACGAGCACAAGGAGCAACACATAACCTAAGATGTTGCCCATGTTCATGTGCTCAGCGCACAAAGTAACAGAGACAGAGAGCGCGTACATAACGACGACGACGACGTATATTCCATGGTATGCATATTTACTTAGCAACATTCAAGCCATTCGAGCTACGTGTGTAATCTTCCACATGGTGTCTTGTCAACAACAAAACCTACATAATAATGTTATGAGCACACTGGTGAAGCTGATGATGTTCTTTCCATCCATCGGTATATTGAATATGCGGAACTGGCCAATCCGTTTCCTACGTGAATTTTTGAATTTTTGAAAATGTAAACCGACTTTCAATCGAAACCGGATGCGAGCGCAAAAAAAATATTTAATGCTCACAAAATTTGGCAAAAATGTTGAATTTCATCTTGAATAACGAATACCAATTATTTACACTGTAGGAAAAATGGGAGAAAATCAACCAATGCAACATGAAAAAATGCATAATGAAACTGCGGAAAAAACCATTGCAAAATGCCAATTTCGTTGTTTTAAAAATGTGATTACAGACAACTTGTGAAAAATTAATGGAAAAATCTCGAATTTCCGCATTCAACATTACCTGAACCATTTTTTTGTATTGCGTTCCTGTTTGAGCCTTTGCCAGCAAATATTGTAACTTTTTGTGTTCACCTCTTATACGATTACTGCCACCAAAACAATAAAAATTCGGAATTTATCTAATTCATAACTAGTATTTTTAACGAAAATAGAAATGCACTGCACTGTTTGCGTACGCTTGATGCAATTTTAAAGAATGGTCTATGTGATTTTTGGGGAGAAATTATAAGAACTCAACAATGTTGCACCTATTCTCACCGCACTATTCTATGGGTTTGAATATTACTAATGAAATGAATATCTGTACTTTTTTCCATGGCGTTTCGGCGTTTCGCGAGTTCCATTCTTTTATTGTATTAATGTGTATGTGTATTGAGACATTGGGTTGAGCACAATTGTTGTTGTCATTGCATATGTATTATCGCAACGATGCCTGTCAATGTGTGCGTCAGCGAGCAGCATTTTTTTCCAATCGCACACATTTTTTTCCGTGGATTTGTTACATATGTTGTAGTGACTGTATATATATCAAACGTGATTTTAGCAGAGATTCGGGGCTTCGCCACTCCAATGCTTTCGAGTGCGATGCTGTTTTTCCGTGTCTCCCAACAAATGGCCATGCACTTAAATAGCGAATTTTTAGCGTAGAATTTAAATTTATTCCTCAAATTTCATTTGGAATGCGTTTCCACTTTTAAATCTCGGAATCTCTTTTGAGATTCATTCACAAATGACATCATTTTGTTGTGAATGATTTTCATGTCAGAAAGTTGGCAGCACCCATTTGACAGCGTCATTGTAATGTCAGTGTTTTATTCAAACGTTGTTGAAACGTCAAGCTGTCAGTGAGTTAAATCGAGTCTAACGAAGAAAAGCAATATAATCGACAGAAGAAAATTGAATGTATTGTTTTTCGATGCATTTTAGTGCTGTTTTTTGTTGTATATTGAGCGAATGAATCTGTATAATTGAGAAAAATGTCAGACACAGAGTACGAAAAATTTGAAATAAATGATTACGATTTGGAAAATGAGTTTAATCCATTTCGAGCTGGTCGCAAGAGACCGACGAAAAATCAACAAATTTATGGAATTTGGGCTGATGACGATAGTGAAGATGAAGGCCGTCAAAGCACATCGAAAGGACGCAATCGTGTCGATTCAAAAAAATCGAAAGATTATACGGCACCAATTGGATTTGTTGCCGGTGGAATTCAACAGTCGGGCAAAAAGAAAGAGGAAGAGAGCAAGAAATCCGATGATGGTAAGGATTTTTCTTAAACAACAAATTTCGAAGAAAATTTATCGACATTCAATTTTAGATGAAAAACACGTTGATGGTGGCAATACATCGAGTGAATCGGATGATGATGGACCACAAATGTCATTTGGGAACAAGAAGACGCAACCAAACCTATCGTTCACATCGAATGTTATGTCAAATAAAGGTTTAGGTGGTTGGGAGCAACATACTCGTGGCATTGGAGCGAAACTGTTGCTTCAAATGGGTTACGAGCCTGGAAAAGGTTTGGGAAAAGAATTGCAAGGTATTTCGCAGCCAGTTCAAGCGCATTTGCGGAAAGGACGTGGAGCCATCGGAGCTTATGGTGCTGAACGCGGGCAAACAATTGGCGATGTAAAATCAGGCAAACCAAAAGTGGATGAGGATGTTAAAGAAGCAAAGGAATTCAAGGAAAAGATGGACCAATGGCGAAAGGACCCCGGTGATTCAAAGTCGAAAAATAAACGATACTACAAGAGTGTGCAGGATATTATTGAGAAAGGAAAGAAGCCAAATTATATTCTTTCGGAGAAATTGTGGTGAGTTCCAAGAAAAATTCTTATTTGACTTTAATTGTCATTCATTTTCGTATTTTACTTCTCGATTTTCGGGGATTCTTATCAGTTCAAAGATGAACAATGTGACGGTTATTGATATGACTGGTCCCGAGAAGCGTATACTCAGCGGCTATCATGCGCTCGGTCAAGCAAAAGTGACTGAAGAAAGTCTCTACAAAGAGCGACCCACGAAAGAATGCAATAATTTTGCCATGCCCGAACTTACCCATAACCTTGATCTCATTTTGGTAATCTTTCTGACTATTTGTTATTTTCTTTTCTTATCATTCTATTTTAATTCTAAACTCGCAATTTTCTGTGCTTCGATTCAGGATCTGTGTGAGCAGGAAATCATCCAAATTGATAAAAATCAAAAGACTGCATCGGACCGTAAAATTGCCTTGCGTCAAGATCGCGAGAACCTCGAGAGAATCGTGAAATTGGAAAAGAATCACATTTCAACGCTGGAAAATGTATTTGATTTAGTGGAATTGTTGACATCACCCAAGGAACCATTGACACTGAATCAATCAGCTGAGATATTTACCCAAATTCTTCAAGAATACCCAGATGAATATAAGGAATTTGGTCTATCTGATTTGGTGCCCGGTGTGATTGCACCGCTGTTTCAACAAGAATTGCGGGGCTGGGATGTGTTTGAAGCGCCCGGCTATCCAGTGCAACTGCTTAGTCGTTTTTCATTCTTGAATGATAACAAAAGTCAAAACAATAACATTTTCAGCCCCTATTCGTCACTCATTTGGTTCGGTATCATTCCAAATATTCGGACAGCGATTAACGATTGGAATCCAAGAAATCACCAACCAATGGCCGATTTGCTTGATACATGGGCTAAACTGTTCCCAGCACATATACTCGATAATGTTCTTGAGAAGCAAATTCTGCCGCGTATCGTGAAAGGCGTTGAATTGTGGGATCCAACAACAGATACACTTCCAGTCCACTTCTGGATTATCCCATGGCACAATTTGCTCGGTTTGAAGATGAAAGAAACCGTTTATCCTGTGATTATGGATAAATTGAGTAAAGCACTTGTTTCATGGTCACCGTCTGATCGCTCCGCCCGAGCAATCATTTCACCGTGGTGTGGCGTCTTTCCAGACACAGACTTTCAGAACTTTCTTCTTAAGAATATCATCCCGAAACTTCAGTTTACTTTAGGTGACAGATTAATTTTCAGTTACTTTCTTTTGAAAGAAATTCAAACATTTCATGTTTCTTTTCAGGTGAATTCATAATCAATCCGTTGCATCAAGACATGGATCAATTCAATCAAGTCTGGGAGTGGAACGAATTGATATTGACGAACACAATGTCACAAATGCTCGTGAAATTCTTCTTTCCAAAGTGGATGCAAACGCTTGTCATTTGGCTCAATCAGAATCCAAACTTGGAACAAGTGTCGCGTTGGTATTTAGGATGGAAAAATCAATTTTCTGAAGCAATTTTACAACAAAAGGCAGTGAAAGAGCATTTCCGTCGTGCTCTTGAGCTAATGCAGCGATCAACGGGTGCGCAGCTTCCGGCAAATATGCAAATGCCAACGCCAGGTCAAGAAGCCACTCTAGTTGCTCCGCCGCCACCGTCCTTAATGGAAATGCAAATGACATCGGCGCCACAGCTCGAGTTCAAAGAACTCGTTTCGCAGAAATGCGCCGAGAGGGGAATCATCTTTGCTCCGATGCCCGGACGAAGAGAACACGGCAAACAAGTCTACAGGGTTGGAAAACTGTTCTGCTATATTGATCGATCGGTTATTATGTTGAGTGACGGTAGTTTTACAAATTGGATTCCAGTTTCAATACCAGCGATGATAGATCGCGCCGTTACCGGTGCATTTTAAACTCAACATTCAATTGAATCATACGATTTTTAGGTTTATTTTGTAAGTGACAATTAATAAATGGATTAAGAAAAACAAATTTGTTACTAAATCAAATACAATTGTAGTAAAAATAATAATAATTAATTATGAATCAAGAACTTTGTTTTTGAAAACATTTAAGACACTCTTTTTGGCGACTACTTGGTATTAAGTGTGAAATCAAAGACGATAGATTTTTTGAATAACCAAGTTAGGCAATTAGTTTCGTTAAATACATGTATGTTTCCCTGGTAAGTAGATTCGTGTGCGCACAAACAATTGCTCGAATGATGGCACTAATTTCTAAGTCTCGATGCTTTCTTGCTCTTGTCAATTCTTGGTTGCACTTTGCCATCAATATAGCTGCCTGAACTCATCAAACGATTGTACATTCTGAAAGGATAAAACGGAATTCCGGGGATTATCAGACCTTGCATAGCAAAACACCGTTGATGGGACTCACATTCTGTACGCATCGGTTTTTATGTACTCAAGCACGTGATTGATTCCAAGCAAATATTGCTCATTGATCTGTGGAACCCAAGCATTCTCCTCCATTTTCAAAACAGACTTTGTATTTTGCAAATCAAGAAAGCCTGAAATGAAAAAAAATAGAAATTATCTGAATGTTTCTTGTTGTTGATAGTATATAATTGTAATAAACTTTCATATTTTTAGGTCTACGAACCAACTTCCGGTGGAAGAACAGTTAATCGATTGTTTTGAATATGTAACTCTCGTAACCGAGCCAACTCTCCGATTTCGCGTGGGATGGTCAACAATTGATTATCACGAAGACCCAACTGAAGCGAAGACACGAAATTATCATTATTTCCACTTACGTTCAAAACATCTTTTGAAAATCACTTCATTTATAGACATTCACTTACGATTTGCAAATTCTTTAAGTTTCCAAGACCCGGTGGAATATGTTCAAATTCGTTGTCACCCAAATAAAGGGCACGAAGAGATTCTGTGCAGCGAAAAATCCATAATTTATGATTGATTGAATTTAAAACTCATTTGAGTCAAATTACCCATCATAAAGAAGTTTCCCGGTAGATCACTTTCATTCAAGTTGTTGTAAGATAAATCGAGCACTTCGAGAACTGGAAAAGCACCGAATCCGCGAGGCAGTGTACTCAGCCGATTGATCGACAGATTCAAGATACGAAGCTTCGGCATCGATGAAAGTGACACTGGCAACTCTTCGATGTGGTTGTTAGTTAGGTTTAAAATCTCCAGATTCGTCAAATTGGCAATGCCAGGCGGAATCGCTGTAGAAAAATAAATCATATCAAAAATCTTCATAATCTATGTCTGATAAAATTCATTTGAGGAAAACGACTTACATTTAATGCGGTTATGACTCAATGTCACTCTTGTCACATCAAGCATATTAACTGGAATGAACAAAAAAAAAAAAACAATTGGAAGTAGTTGAATTAATTCAATCTGTCCGAATTCCCATGTTTCGTTAATTCTTCATCAACAAAACACAACATTCTTCCCAACAGCATTCGATTTCTTCGAAATTGCACAGGGAAAAATTGTGGCATTCAAATGGTACACTGAACGCTAAAAAAAACAACTTTATGATTTTTGTCCAAATATGGAAATTTTTGCATAGCAAACATTATTCTTATGAACTTACGAAGGCCTGGCATTTCGTCGAATGAGATTACATTTTTGTCAACCAAATCTAATTCGCGGGCCTGAGTGTCGCGCGCTTCGTCAAGAGCCTTTTTCACTTTCGACATTTTATTGTTCATAGGTAAACAAGAAACTGGCCCTTGGTTCATTGTTATTACTGTTTTTTTCACTCCAGTTGCTCAAGTAATTCGATTTATCACGAAAACACTATTTTGGTATTTGCAAGTGACACCCATACAAAAGATTTCACTTTGACAGAAAAAGGATTGAATTCAAATCCAATGCTTAATTTGAACGCATCCATTTTATGCTTTAAGTAAAAATATTTACTTTAAAATAACATCAATTTTATTATAATTTTGTGGCTGGGCAGCTTAAGTGTCGACGTCAAATAGTACTTTTAAAATATAGCAAATCCCAAATTGACATTAAGCTAAAAAAATTTTGATCGGAAATTGAGCAAATATTTATTTTTCCAAAATCCAAACTCAACCAGCAACATTCTTCCTCGAAATACATAAATGTACTTAAAATCCAAGTACTGTGTGTGCATGATGGTGGTATGCTTGGATCAACATCAACATTCAATGTGCAATGTGCGGTCGGTCTTGTCTCACTTAAGACCTTTGTTGAAGCCAAACACTCTGTCTCATTCTCGACGATTGAGCATTTTGTTCTAATTCGCATACACACATACATCGTCTGAATGTTGGTGTGCATTGAATCATGTCCTTCTCTGCCACTTTTCCAGTAAAATCATATTTATAGTGCTGTGCATACGCGACGTTCCAACGTCTAACCAATTCAGTCTATTCATCTCATTTTCACTCATTCATTGATTGGTCGTGCTTTCGGTCGTATGTATCTGTTTTTCTTTTTTTTATTACATTGATATGTACATTGTAAGTGGCATAATGAATTAAAGAAATCTAGAGACAAGTTCAGAAACAGAAGAGAGAAAAATCCATCAAAATAATGAGAGACTGTATTTATATATTTTTCGTTTGTTGAGTGTGCATTTTATGTTTTTGTTGGCGTGGCCTTTTCAGTGACTTTATGAAGCATTTACATTTTGGTTAGTTCCATCAATTCAATATGGTGCATTAATAATTTGGTACTCGCCAACTGAAACAAAGAACCAAATGTGCTCGCTTTGTGTTTGCTCTGTGGCCTGATGGCAACTTCAATGAAAACAAAGAAATTCTCGATTTAGTTGTGAGTGATTCGGTGCTCTCAAGGCGAAAAGTGTTTTTCAACGTAAATTTATATAAATATTTATCGAATTGTTGTGTGAATCATCGATTTCAAAGCATTTGAGTTCAGATCATGAAAAAGAAATCCATGACACATGCAAATCTCAAAACATGGTGAACAAAATACTCTTACTGTTTTACTGCATGTGTTGTTTTTTTGCTTTCCTCTCCATTTTTTGTAGTTCGTAAGAAGTTTTTGAGTTTGAATGGTGGCAGACCATTCGTGTGTGTTGCTTTTTGTTTATTGAGAACTGCGATGAATGAAATTAGAAAAAATGAAAATAACACTTTATTCCCAATTGAAATCAATTTATTTTTTTGAGCCGAACGAAATGTGAAATAAAAATGAAGAAAAAAACCGTCAAAGATATTCTGTGTTGCTTGAAATATACATTCTTCTATTCACTTTGCTTATTATGGAACTTTCGAATTTTTTTTTTGGCTTCGTCGCTTGCTGTTGCCATTGGCACTCAATATAGGCCAAGCTACACGGAAATTTAATAAGGTTAAGCAATGGCAGAAAAAACAATAGCAAAGCACAAGCATAGGCCCGGGTCATAGGCTTCTTTCGCCAAATAATTGCAAATCGCCTTTGCTTCGCGTAAATTCATTTTTTTCTCTTCTCGCTCATTTCAAATGTTGTTACAACGATGACGACGGCGGCGGAATTTATGTAATACGCCAAAAGCGTTTTATTCTTGCAATGAACTATTTAAGCCATTGGTTTCTCAATTATTTTTGCACTAATAATTACGCGAAAAATGTAAAAAAAACACACTCCACACCACAGCGCGCGCGCAAACGAATTTACGGGGGGAAGTAAAAACCACAAAACAATCGCTAATTCATGGAAAATGGCATCATCCATGACGGTTTCATATGGAATTGAGCAACAAATAACAAATGATGTTGTCATTGCACTCGGTGATTTTTCTTATTTCGACATTCGCAGATATTTTTATATTGTATGTGTGCGGAAAAAGCAAGAAATAATCTCTTCATTCTATACACGCTTCGAGCATGTTGTATGCGTTTCAGTTGCTATTATTTTGTGTTATCGTCGATGAATCGTGCATTTCCCACATTAAATTCTATTTGCTTCTCTCTTTTCCTTATCGTGCCGAGTGTTTCTCATTGAACTTGCATCGTAAGCCATTGTTTTGATTCGCGCATTTTATATTCTACATGTGCATAATGCCATTCTCACAATCGCGATACAGATATTATAAAATAATCGTTGCGTTTGCACATGTTGATGCTGTTATAGAATCACATTAATAACATTTGCATCCAATTGTATGCTTGAAATTAATTGTTTAAATTCCATAACGTAACATTCAATTTTGATGCAGAAAAAAACGAGAATTTTAACCATTTTCTCCTATCGAAGTGTAAATTGTATTTGTACGGGCAGAAAATGATGGTCCATAAAAACCTCCATACACTTCAATGCTCGCATTTTTCTTCAATTGTCGGACAAATAATTTCTCATTACAGTTTTTGGTTGCCGGTGAATTGACGTTGGTTAATTCACGTTTTTTTGTTTTTCTGCTGTTGTTGTCGATCTTTCTATCTACATGTACACTAAAGAAAATCCAACGGATTTTCAAGGCAATTATTTTAAATCGTATGCACGAAACGTGATTTCCATCCCTTCTAGAAGAACATTCGCATTTTTATTATAATTCCATCAAGCGAAAGCGAAAGAGTCTACCGTTACAAATGCTAAGAATTTCAATCACATCCGAGCTTCATTTGCTCGCTTTTTCTCTCTGTGCATTTTGTTGTGCGCGAAAGTTTCGTACATTTTTATCACAATTCAAATAAACGAATAGTGTCGATTTTTTATCTCTTTGTAAGGATGAAGCTTTGTGGTTTTTGTATTCATTTGAATACGTGCTTATCTGTAATCCGCAAGGCTTCATTCTCTGAAGCTGTTGTTTTTGTTGTTGTTGCTACGGCTAATACTACCGCTGCTGCTGTTATTACAATTAGAGTTGTTGGGAAAATAAAAAACAAAATTTAAAAAAAAATTCGAAAAAATTAACATGTCCTCTTATTCACAGCAAACGTGCTTCAGCAAGTAATGGTTGCCCATTATGGTGATCATTATTGCTGCGCGCTCATTCAAAAGTTGTTATCTTTACACGAATAAAATGTTGATGGTGGCCCCTTAGTTCTACGAATACGTTCATTTTATCTGCATTGTATTATTCCAATTTCCAATAATAATTACTTTGACGACCGGCCGACCGATCTTTTCGTGTATAATCAAAATATGTACAATACATATTTTCATTTATTTTCCGAGAGATGAACAATGGAATCTCTTCCAAAAAACCATCCAAACAAATGATGATGATATTGTCAAAACCGTTTCATATCGACGGTTACAATAGCTAACGGCATTATAATTGGAAAAAAGGTGTATAATAGGTACAAATAATTGAACTGAAAACTGGCGTAAAAAAACGTTGAAAACTCTTTTTTAATTGAAACAAATACAACGATTTATTATCCATTGAAAGGTGAATAAAAAATGGCAATCGCCGGCGTTGTATTGAAAAAATATATGGCATATTTTCTCGTTGTTTTTGAATTCATAATAAAGTTTCCGCATGGAAAAGTATGAAGCCGTCCCAAACGACAAACAAATCGGATACGAATCCATGTTGTTGGCAGGCAAACAAACGCCAACACACGAACATATCAATATCGCTCAATTTTATGCAAATTTGCACCATATATTCAAAGCAACAGAAGCAGAAACGGAGACAAAAACAGAGACAAAGAGCGAATGATAAAAAACTCAATGACTAATCGAATAATTAATTTATGATTCTTGCATGTGTTACAAGTTCATTGACACACAATAACGTACATGATAGATGGCTGTTGTGTGCTGTGCTCGTCGTTCACTCTCCTATTTACCACGTTTAAAATAACAATCGCTCAAATGTGTCGCATTTATAAATTTAACCAGCATGTGCATTCAGTTGTTGAATGGCATTTATGTTCGCTAAACTCAGCCTATATGATGTTTGAATATTAAGTTATGCATGAATGAGAGAATGAGACGTGAAGCGCGTGGGGCGTGCTCTGTATATGTGAGAGTTGGATACGTTTTTTTCCTCTCTAGCATTTGGTGCTAATTTGCTCAAAAACGTGTTCCCGTCTGTTGTACACTGAGTTTTGTGTATGCTAACCCATTACTCGAATGCTCATGTTTGTCAACCAAATCGCGCGAAAATTTCAATTGCTTTTCTCCATCTCATTCTCTAGTTCTGTGCCGGGTCGGAAATTTAATATCATCACAAATAAATGAGTGAGACAAATCGAAACAAATCAAGCACTTGCGATGAGTCATACACATTTATTTTTCGACATTACTTACTCCGAACATGAATTCTCTGAGTGTGTTCAGTAATTTTTGTGAAATGCTATGCGTCAGAGATTTTGTTAGCATCGACACCCTTTCGGATGAAAAGAACGCACACAGGCCAGTGTGTTTTGATCGTATTGATTCTAAGCTGCTTTAATCTATCGATATATTTTTTCATTAAAAATGAATTTCTTTACACACCGGACACAATTCGATATTAATAATGATTCCATTAAACTAATGGATTATTTAAAACAATAATCAATTATTGCTGACATCGCATCTTCTAGCGCACAGTTCGGCACAAAATGCGGTTTCAATGAACTGAATAATTTCGGGAACAGTGTGTATTGAACGGCATTGTATTTAAAAAAAACCTGAAACGAATCAAAAACTACAACAACAGCAGTGACAAAAAAAAACGCTTTGACCAACGAAACAAAACTCGCTGAACTCTAAATAATTGGAATAATTTAAACATGGAATATTGTCAATTTGCGGCGCTACTCTATTTCGTTGACGCACGAAATAAGCTTTATGACTAGCTTTATGACACATGCATGTTTTCCATTTTTCATTACGTGAATGTTTAATGTAATGGTCGCTCATTACTCGTTGGTACATTAAAGCAATTCCAACATTTGTCCGTCTGTTCGACGCTCGCGCTCATACATCCGGACAATCATCCGCTCTAGAATGCACTATGAACGATGGAATACTGTCTTTTTCGAGAATAAAAAATCCATTAGTACTTAAATTTTTGCTTCACGCGCCGAGATAAGAGCGAAGTAAACAAAATTGGAGAAATGCTCGCCACGAATTCATTTGTGAAATGTTGCAGATGCACATATTATATATAAATAGATAATATGCAGCAGATATTTATTATAAGCGCGTGTCTCAGCTGCTGCCTTTACATTAATGCAAAATGTTCATTTTACTAATTGTTTTCATTACGAAAAATTAAATAAACATCCATCTTTATCGGCATCTTCAAAACAAAGTTTATGTATTGTAAATTGTGTATACACAAAAAAGCATAGACTCTGAAAATAAACGAAGAAATCTTTCGAATGCACATACCTCTTGGATCTAGGGGGCTCTAACTAGGTTTTTAAGATTAAAATGAATGAATATATGAATCGGTTAGAAAGAAAGTGAGACTTCACATCTCACCTCTTGCTAACAGAAAATTTCATAGGAAAGAGCAAGAGGCTAGAAATGAAGTCCCGCTTTCATTCTAACCGATTCATATAAAAATTCAGAAGAAATAAGATCCATTTGATTTTAATATCTTCCTTGCCAAAAACATTATTCATATTTTGATAAACATGTTTATGAGATCATTTCAAATCAATTTTGTCTTTTATTGAAGTTCAATGGTGAGAAATTCGATTTGACCTTGAAAAATATCATTTTTGGAAGTTAAATACAATTTTATTCAAAGTTGAAAATGTTTGGAGAAACTTTCTCTCTTGCTAGTGCGTTTATACACTAATGATTGAATGCGGCTTTGTTAAAGTCAATAAAGGAATCAACAATTTAACGAATGGATTCATCTGTAAACAAAATAGGGAGATTCTAGATAAAAACAAGTGCTATCATGAAGAAAGCTATCAAAAACAAAATCAGTTCAATGGGAAAACCCTTGCTCACTATGGGACTCTCGCAAATAATCATAATTTCATTTCAAACTTGCTATCCAGGGAAAGATTACTTGCGTCATTTCATTCAAATTTGGCTTAAAATTGTAGACACAGAGGAGACTAACCAAACTCTAAGAAAAAATGACTTCAAATGAAATGAAAGCGTGTAAATCATATCGATTGGTAAACAAGCAAATACGTCATCAATTTGTTTATTTTTCAATTCTCAATATGATTTGCCAATATTTCAAAAGATAGCGACAAAAAACATTCGAAATAAATTGAAATATTGAAATATCGCATAAACACGAGAAGTAAGCAAAACAATTTGAAATAAATGGGAATCTATGTACTGGAAAAAATATTATTTCCACTAGACGATTCTCTTCTGAATGCTTGTTTTATTTGATAACTTGCAAAAAAATATTTTGATATTTAGCCGACTAATTGTGTATGATACTGAGATACACGAATCTTATCGTTTTGAGATGATAGGAAAAATATGAAAAATAAATTAAAAACAAACAAGAATTCGAAAAAAAATCAGAACTTTTGAACTGAGATAAGTTAATCAAAAAACCCGGAACTCTTTCCTTTCCAAAGTCTCAGCAGATATTAATTATTCCCACAGCGATTGTGAATTCAAAAATTTTAATTAAAAAAAAAAACCATAAATGATATGGCAATTTTGATTAGTGCGTCTGAGCGAAGGGAAGAGAAAGTGAAATGGGGAGAAAAAATCACAATTTCGTAGGAATAAAGCCAGGGCGATTCCATATTGCAGTGCCAATTCAGAATTGATTTCCATATAAAGGTTTGAGTTTGAATGATAAATTCTCTTCTGTGGAGTGGCACTTTGCAAAAGTAAATGAATGCATTTTATAACGTAATAACATGACAATGGCACATGTAAATTTATCTATTGTGTGTACTTGAATGATAAATTACATTTCATGATTTCAATCAAGCGGATAGTGTTCTGCTATCTCGCCTCACCAATTAGAAATAAACTTAATTATACACAATCCATTTAGATTTAAATGAAAGACGACAGGGAATTTAATCTAATTATAATTGAAAATTAAAAGTGGTTTTCTTTTTGCATTTCCAGCTAAAACGACAGCAGCAGAGAAGGGAGCGAAAATAGTGACATCGAACGGCCGATACAACGACAAAATGAATTATAAAGCGCAACATCTCAAATAGATCTCCAATCAGCATGATAAAGACTTGTTGAAAATACTCAACTTAATCGTTGCAAAACAACACAATTATGGTGTGATCGTGTGCGGCTAAGTGAAACCAGAAATAAACTGACAACAATACACAAATTTCATTCGTGCGGTCGATTTTGCAATCTAAATAAAATTCAACAACAGTGAATGCAATTGCAAATAAAATACTCACTCATCATAACATCAATATTTACATGAAAAACAAAGGAAAATATTACAAAAAGTATAAAACCCCATCGTAATTAGTATAAACTTGGTAAACCTTGGCATAATTAATGCGTGTGACTATACAATTTTAACTTGAAAATCAGTTTGTCTGCGTTCTGCGAGCACGCGCTTACAAATCCACCAGCTAAACGACAGCAGAACCCATGATTTGATGTGAAATCGTCGGAGGATATGGTTCGTAAAGTGAAATGTAATGCATTTATGAAGAGTGAAACAAGCACAAATTTATGTGTGCAATTTTTTTTTTCATTCATTCGTTCGTACACGACCATACCAACCTATAATAAAGTGCAATACATTTTACGTTCCAATAAAAATCGATTCAACTAGATGAAAAGCATCGTTGGGGAATAATTAAACTACGGCAATAAAAAATCCAATTCAAATATATATTCACAGATCAGCGGATTTCCATAGCATCGATTAATCTCTCGTATTTTTACAACAGAAGCATGCAAATGCAATCATCGTTTCCATTATAAACTTAAAAAAGAAATTTTTGCTAAAAAAAAGGCAAATCGTGAAAAAAAAAAATCAAAATCAATATCATCGTTGCGTTATCTAGTGCAAAAAGTGTCAAGTGTATTTATTCAGCAAAGCCATGGACATCGAATATTCCAAAATATTTTGTAATCTGGATATTTCTGTGCAGCAAACACTATATAAACAAATGCAATAAAGTTATATCGATGCTTTTAATATAAACGTGATTTTTGGATGTTCTTCATTTCCATTTACTTGAATAATAATGAAATAAACTAAAATTGCGACGACGACAACAAAAACAAAACAAACAAATAACCAATGAAAAGCAATATATATGGAAAAAAACACTAAAAATAAATTCAATATGAGCAGTGAATGAAACATAAATGTAATTGGATTTTGCATTTGTGTCCATTTCGTCTAGCGGCACGTTTGTGAACAGCACATTGAACAACATGCAGATAAATGCGCGATACCATCGAAAATAGACTTTACATTGAGATATTGCAAATGCATCAAGTGAATCACAACAGAACGGGCGCTGCACTAAACTCTCGATGGCTACGATTGCTGTCTGTTTGAACGAACATGTGTATTGAAATCCAAACACAACTCGCAAATTCCAACAGTTGAACGATTTTACGTGGAAAAAATACAGCACATTTAAGCAAACAATGACGATTAAATAATATGCTTGTGTATGATTTACGATTGATTTCATTCAACAACAATGACAAATTAGCTGCAAACGGAACAATCAAAAATAGATTGAGTTTTTTAGAGAGTGTCATGCAAAAATAAAGCCACAAGAAGTAAATGATTCATCGATTCAATCGAAGAATATTGCCAGCGCTGTTCAGCTGTTCGATTTGTGTGTTTGTGTGTGGCCATAGTGAGTAAACCAAAAGTGGCCGGAGAAAGAAAAAGTGCACTCGAAATATACAAATATAATTTGCTGATATTATTTTACTGAAAGAACAATTCTGACGGGATTAAATTTTTCGCTAACAACTGAGAGAAAGCAAAGCTCATTTGAACTTAATGTTTTTGTGTCGGTGTATGAGCCAAGAATCAGTGCAATTTGACTTGAGATTGTTTGTTTTTGATGTTAAATCAATATATTTTCCGTGTTTTTATCGTTATTTTCATTGTTGGATTCTGACAATTGTGCTCAGTTAACTTCAATTCTTTTCTGTATACACTCCTATGTGTATGCCATCATTGTGAATTGCTCCATTGCAACTATTAGATATATTATATAGACGAACACACCGAAAAGAGGCATTTTTTGTGTACACAAGTAGATAATTCTGTGCATTCCCGAACTTTTTTTCTTGTGCTCTTTGAAAGTGACGCAGCGAGATAGTTCGAGGTAGAGCAAACGAGCCAGAGATAGATAGATATAGAGAGAGTAATCTCAGTGCGAGCTAACAAATAGACAGAGTAATATTACAACGACGAAGACGACGACTGGAAAAAGAAAGTACGTGTGCGCTTTGCAAGTGAAGGGCAAAAAATGACACCGAAATGTGGATGGATTCTATTTTTAGTGTTGTTTGTACCAAATTACATAGAAACTGGTGAGTACCATTCTTTTGCACAATGGAATGTTTTGATTTGCTTCACTTCATGTGCAAACAAATTAAATGTTATCGTGCCCACTTCGAAATGCTATATTTAAAATGCAATTGGACGATATCTCTCATTCGTTTGCCGATGCTTTTTGTGGCACAACAAAAAGTAGCTGCATTTGGTTTTGTATTCGTTTTCATTTTGTTGTTGTTGTTTTTGTTCTGACGAAGCCCATGCTTTCATCTGAAGCATCACATTTAGAACATTTGCACTGTAGGTCGACTCATTATTTAAATATTAAGACATTTCAATCGTATTTGTGGCAATAACTTTCTCTTCGGAGCTTTCAATGCGAAGGGAACACATTCATAGAGGAAAAAATAGGTATTGAACGTCAAATGTTTTGTTCGCAATTTAAAAGCGTATTTTTATGAAATGTACAAGAAATTTTGTAACAAGTACAAACCACTCTTGAAACAAGCAAACAAATGTAAAACTGGACACCGAATGTTCTCGTTGATTTTTTGATTGCACAATGCAACCAGCAAAAATGGTAGTCAATTTCTTAGTATTTAAAATACAAAAGCCTGGATGAGTGAGCGTACTGTTTTTCAGTTATCTTGTGATTCCACAAATTAAAATGAACCAAGTATAACATAAAATAGTTATTTTCTCATGAATGTGTTTGACCCGAGACAAAACGGTAATGCATGTTCAAAATTTGGCCAGCCATACTAAATCCTTTTCAGTTGAACCATGAATTTTCACTACATGTAACATGATTTATGCATGCTTTTTCTTTCGACGTTCCATTCCGAACGTTTTCCTGCTCACACTTTCTCTCTGCTGGAGTGGCAGCAAGTACACGTGTGTGACGTTCACTCCATGTGATGTTAGGTAATTATTAATTCAAATTTTATGGCTTAAACTTGACTAGCCATGCTTTGAATGTCATAAAATCGGAATGGCAATAAAATTGTAATTACTTGATTTATGTTGCATTTGAAATGCCAGAGGAAAGTTTACCAATTCTACCGTTTCCTTTGCCGTAAATGTACACATTTCGTCTAAATTACCCTCATTTAAAAGTTAAAACTCATCTGACCTACATGCTCACGAAGCCATTGAAAAACTTAATGAAATCGATGACTATGTACTTTATGCAATTTAAAGACCATAGCTGCCGCTTCACTTTGTCTTCCATTCAATTAAAATATCAAGAAATTTATCCGAATTACCCATTACACTGAATTGATTTTGATTGTTAAATTTAAGTAAATGTCAGGCAATAATTTGTTTTATTCTTCCCATTTTGTTGCAGGTTCGGTGAAGAGTCTTTTGAGAGGTAAATGTGTGAAGAAACTCAAAATTGATTGGACACGGATTGTGTTGTGTTTTCACATAATTGGATCCGATAACTGTATAAATTGAATTTGCTTCAGTTCAAACCGAAAAAAAACAAACAAACAAATAATGATAAAACACATTCAACAAATTCCATTGTGTCTAATGTCTCTATTTTTTCCATCATTCGATTTCATTCATAATTGAATTTTTTTTTCTTTTCGTTTTTCGCGTCTTTCTCTCATGGCACACAGGAAACCTGAACGAATACATATCACATTATGATACGTTAAACTATGATCATCACCAGATTCATGCTAGTCATAGTAGAGCAAAACGTTCGGTTACCAAAGATCAATACGTGTATTTAAAGTTTCGTGCACACAATCAACTATTTCACATTAGACTAAAACGTGATGTAGATACATTTAGCGATAAATTAGTGGTGAGTTGTTCAATGTCGATATATTTTATAGAATGTGTGTTGTTATTGCAAGAAAGATTTCTAAACATATCAGTCTGGCTACAGACACATGCAGACCAAAATGGAATGCATAAAGTGCACGAAGGTAATTTGATGGTTTCTAATCGTTATCATTATTGTGAAGGTGGACACACCAAATGGAGAGCTGCCGTACGTGGATACATCGCATATTTATAATGGTCAAGTGTTGGGTACACCGAACAGTCATGTATTCGGCTCGATCCATGATGGTGTATTTGAAGGGAAAATTATAACCGATAATCAAGCTTACTATGTGGAGCATGCCAAACGCTATTTCCCAAATCGAACCCATCTCGATTACGGATTCCACTCGGTTATTTACAATGAACGAGATGTGATTGACGATCCGTTTGCACACAAAAGGAAACCAGGCCATGCTAATGGCTGCGGAATCAACGAGGATGTGACACAGTGGATGGATAGCATGGCAAACTCAGGTGTCGATGACGAAACAAACTATGCAATATTCGACACCAAATCGCCAGCAAATGAATCGAAAAAAGACTCAACAAATGCAAATCAAAAAGCAACAAAAAATCAAAATTTCATTTTTGAGGATGAAAAATCACCGCATTTCAAATACACAAAAGAAGCCAATTTCGATTATGATGGTACAAAGGGCAACAAACGGAGCGAACGTGTTAAACGAGCTGCACGGCCAAAGGAAGATAATCGAAATACGTGCTCTCTGTACATTCAAACCGATCCACTCATTTGGCGACACATTCGCGAGGGCATCGCTGATGTAAGTTCATTCACATCGGTTTCAATTAAATTGTTGGTGACCCACAAATTTTATTCATTTGACGGTTCGGTTGTTTTTTCGTTGTTGTATCTTTTCAAATAGCATAACGGCATCCGGAAATCGGAAATCGACGAAAAAACTCGCGAAGAAATTTTGTCACTGATCGCACATCATGTCACTGCCGTAAATTATATTTATCGAAACACGAAATTTGACGGAAGATTTGAGCATCGCAACATCCGATTTGAGGTGAGTTGGAATTGTGCAATTGTTCACTCTGGTTTGACAACCTGTGAGTACATTGATCTCTGATGATTTCGTGTTAATTCAGGTTCAACGAATCAAAATTGACGATGATTCAGCATGTGGCGCATCATATAGTGGCGACATAAATCCGTTCTGCATGGAAAATATTGATGTGTCAAACTTTTTGAATCTCCACTCATTGGGCAATCATGAATTCTTCTGCCTTGCCTATGTGTTCACTTATCGCGATTTCACCGGTGGAACGCTCGGATTGGCATGGGTTGCTTCAGCATCTGGTGCATCGGGAGGCATTTGCGAAAAATACAAAACATATACAGAAACCGTCGGCGGTTTATATCAAAGCACAAAGCGATCCTTAAATACGGGAATCATCACATTCGTGAACTACAACAGCCGGGTGCCGCCAAAAGTATCACAATTGACGCTAGCACATGAAATTGGTCATAATTTTGGATCACCGGTAATTATAATTTTTATTGCGGCAAATAGAAAAAAAAACTCAATTTCCATTTTTCGTTTTCCCTTTAGCATGACTTTCCACAAGAATGTCGTCCCGGCGGATTGAGCGGCAATTACATTATGTTTGCGAGCGCAACGAGCGGCGATCGACCAAATAATAGCAAATTTTCATCGTGTTCGATACGAAATATATCGAATGTATTGGATGCAATCGAAGATAGTAAAAAGCGAAATTGTTTTACCGCATCGGAAGGTGCATTTTGTGGCAATAAAATTGTGGAAATCGGCGAAGAATGCGATTGTGGTTTTAACGATGAAGAATGCCAGGATAAATGCTGCTATCCAAGATTGATCAGCGACGCTGATATGAGTGTAAATGCGAGTGCACGTGGTTGCACACGCCGGCAAAATACACAGTGCAGTCCTAGTCAGGGACCATGCTGCTTGAGTGATAAATGTATGTTCGTACCAGCGAACTACCATCAAAAATGCAAAGAAGAGACTGAATGCTCATGGAGTTCAACGTGCAATGGAACGACACCAGAATGCCCAGAACCAAAACCACGGGATGACAAAACGAAATGTAACAATGGTACGCAATTGTGTATTAACGGTGAATGCTCTGGCTCAATTTGCTTACTATGGAATATGAGCGAATGTTTCCTCACATCGATAGGCACACAGAACATCGATAAAAGGAGACTGTGCGAACTTGCTTGTCAAAATGGCAACGATTCGAACACTTGCCGCAGCACAAGTGAGTTTGGTTTGGAAGTGGGTCTTCCAGCCGAAGGCATAAGTTTGCGACCTGGAAGCCCTTGCGATAACTTCCAGGGCTATTGCGACGTGTTTCTGAAGTGCCGAGCGATCGATGCCGAGGGACCTCTTGCTCGTCTCAAAAACTTACTGTTCAATAAGCACACATTGAACACACTTCAACAATGGGTCACAGACTATTGGTACATTTGCGTACTGTTCGGTATTATATTCATTATTATCATGGGAATTTTCATAAAATGTTGTGCTGTGCATACTCCAAGCTCAAATCCGAAAAAACCACCGGCTCGACGATTCAGCGAAACACTACGACGACCGATGCATACACTCAGAAGAATGGTGAGCATATATTGCTTGTCGCTATTGACAAATATTCAATTGAAGTGCCATGCTAATGTTTATTTTTATTTGGCAAACAGCGACATCCGAACGCTCATCACAGATATCCGGCAGGACCAAGAAGTATACCACCGTCTCGAAGTTCGGGCGACGAAAGCTTCGGTCACATTAGCCGAAATGCTAGTCGAAGCCATGCCCCGCCTCAAAGCTCACGGAGTGGTCATGGTCAATCCAGTCGAAACGTTGATCCGCGCCGACAATATCAATCGTCTAGCGGCGGTAGTAGGCCATCGAGTGGCTCTCGATCGACATCAGCGCATCATGGGTATGATGATGTCAGAGGTCAGCAACAAAATTCATATACAGCAGTCCAGTACAAGCCAATCCCACATAAGAAAGAAAGAATCCCAATGCAGCAATTACGCTAGACATTTTCGCCGTTTTGTAGTTTCAGTTTGGCCATCATGCAATCTTTGTTTCTTTGATTAGCCACCCAAATTGTTTTTTCGCATAAAATGTAATTTTTTTTCAATTTTTTTTTTGTTGTTGTCTATTTTCGGTTAAGCATGCTTCCATCAATATTTCGGTTAAGTGCTTTTTATATTTAATCGAAGGTTTGCTTTGTAGACTTTCATTTGGTTTTCAAAAAAAAAGAAACTTGGAGCAGAAAAACGCATCATTAAATTGGCTATGCACTTCGTTTTATCAATTTTGTTGCTAAACTCTTCAAAATCATTTTTGCTTCCTTAATTTTGCTTCTTTACTAGTTCCCTAGAGCAAAGGGCCTATTTGAAATGCAAAATCATAATCTATTGTAAATCAAATCAATCTAAATTTTAAATCTAAACCAAATTAATATTTTTCCGAACAGGCGGAGATCCACCAGCAAATTATAGATCCTGAATGGTACTAGATTAGAGGATGGCGAGCTCAAAAATCAATTTTCAACAATTGTGCAAATCATCATCATAAAAATTAGAATTGCATCGTAATCATCCTTGCGACTTCACTACATCACAAAATAGACTTGACAAGGTTGAAGATCGATTGAACGAATGAGAATATTAGACATATATTAGCTATAAATAGAAGTCTTTAAAAAATGTTCTTTTTTTAATTTGACGATTTAAGTTTTCTGTGATTCCAATTAAGTATGGCAAAAAAAAGAACAAAACCATTTAAGTGAAAACAATGGATATATGACAGCCTCAGAACAAGAAGAAATCATGGTATTTGTTTGTTCGCAACGATGAATTGACTGACTGGATGAGAGTCTCTCTCTACCTTCGATAAAATTGTGTTTCCATTTCCCAGACAGTTTTTCGTCGCTCGCATGCGAATGGATAATGTAGTTTCTTCCCCACAAATAGGCATTTAGGTAATCAAACTTCGATTCGAACATAGATTAAATAGTGAAAACGGAATCTATAATGGCCCCAATATTTGTCATCAAAATGGTAAAAAGCCCACACAGTGCAAAGTGAACGTTTATTGGAAATGACTCCTTTTTCTGTGAATAAAATGAACGATAAAGACAAATGGACAGAGAGTGTAAAGTATTTTGAAACGGAGCAAACTATGAATTAGTAATTCATTGAAATGACAAATAATGAAATATCGGATGGATCATAAGCTCTTTTAAGATCAACAAGACTTAAACAACACAGATAAATAATTTCCATACAAGAGATAAATTGTCTGAAAACAATACTACAATATGTATTTGAAAAAGATGAAGATTAGTTAGGATAATATTTTTATAATAAACGACGCATTCGGTTAATAGTAAAAGTGAAATTAAGGATTGATTTAAAGGTTTAACATGTGTAACAAAAATGAAATCAAATCAAATCTCAAACTGACAAATTTAGGAAATTCATCTTAATTTTATATCCATTTTTCCCATTCATTGATTCAACGAGAATTTTGAAGTTTGGCAAAGTTGTTTCTTTTTCTACCGAAATTGCCTTTTAAACTAAGCCTATTGAAGAGAGAAAAAAACGAACATTTAAAAACACCGAATAGTCAAAGTTTAAGTTCATTTCTAGACCCCTCCTTCCTCCCATAGAACAAAATTTCCAATCAAATGCATCACATAATTCAGTTATATTCAACGAAACTATTAATATAATTTTTTTGGTCATTTTCAATGCGGTTTGTTGTGGTTAATGCTTTTTAGTGGCATTTTTGATGATTACGACAGAGTGACTACAATCAATTCTATTGAGAAGCTTCGAAAGAATTTCAAAGTATTATTGCAATTTTGATTCTTAATGTATAAACAAATTAATATTACATACAAAATGATAATGATAATAATTTATGAAGAAAATACTTTTTGCCATTTTATGAGAGAGAGAGAGAGAGAGAGAGAGAGAGAGAGTGTTTGGATTCATCTAAGGAAGGTGTTTGACATAACATTGAAATAAGACAGACTTGCAATCGTGATGGACTCGCACCTCGACTCGCACCAACCAAATTCTCTCTCGAAAATCTATGAACTGAACGAAGAAGATCTGTTTGACTCAGCAAACTCATGGACGATGAGCCTAAAACGGTTACAGAGTCACAAAAACCAATCAATAATGCTGTACATACGAAATAAGAACAATAACCAAACAAAAAAAATGAACAACTACAACAGATAATTATGAACAAATCAACATGTTACAAATTATTATCATAGTTTTAAAATAAGTTTAAACCTCTTTAAATGTGCATATTTCGTTTAAATTTTATGTAAATGCCAAAAACCGAATGATAATAAACTTACGAAAATCTCCACAATCCATCGTGTTTTTTTTTTTTTATTTTTGTCCTTTGAATAATTGAATGTGGCCAGAGGATATAAATAGAGAAATGAAAATGTTTGTGTTTAGAATCAACAGGTTTTTCAATTATTGAAAAGTAATTGAAATCGGTAGACGATAATAAGAGCCGTCAGACATTGAATGCCGACAAATTCAATATTCTAGTTATCAGATGATCTCTCCACTTTCCTTTTCTTCAAAAATAGGTATTTAAAATGTAAACAATATAATCGCCGGTTTGAATGCATCGCCAAATTGTTGCTGCCAATATTCATTGTCATTGTGAATGGCTCACAATACCGAACAGCTGTATTGAATTGTTGACACAACACACATAAATTGCTGTTTCTGTATCAACAGCAACATTACAAGATGTCGTGAGCAACAAGACGTTGAACGGCATAAGTAATGCATTTGACGTTCAGTTAACAAATCATTAACGAGCTGTGATTACCGAAAATTGAATTTGAATTAAAATCTGTTTGTTCGTTTTTTATTTTGGTTATTATTCAAGAGATGGTGGGCAACACTTGAAATTAAATTCATTACGAGTAAGAAATTGATGAATTTTTATTATTAGTATCAAAGTGTAGATAGTATGGATGGAATATACCGTCGGGACCTCAGCAATTCGTTTCCGAAGGACTATAGCTATTCATTGTATGAGGATGACGATCGTTCAGAATCATCGCTCCTGGAGGAGAACAATGACAAGCCACGGATCCTTTTGATGGGACTAAGGCGTTCCGGTAAAAGTTCAATACAAAAAGTTGTTTTCAATAAAATGTCACCAAACGAAACATTGTTCCTCGAATCGACAAATAAAATCGTGAAAAGTGACATCAGTAACAGTAGTTTCGTGCAATTCCAGTGCTGGGACTTTCCTGGCCAAATCGATTTTTTCGATGCAGCATTTGACTCCGAAATTATATTCAAGAGATGTGACGCACTTGTGTTCGTTATCGACTCCCATGATGATTATCTTGAAGCGCTGGCAAAACTAAACAAAACCGTTCTGAAAGCATATGAAGTGAATAAGCAAATCAAATTTGAAGTCTTTATTCATAAAGTGGTAATAAATATGTTTCGCAATAATTGAATTACAGAAATTTAAATTTGGACAAAAAAAGACATTGTTTTTGGTCGAATTAAAAATATTTCGTTTAAATTTAAGGACGGAATAAATGATGATTTGAAATTGGAGACGCAACGTGACATCCAGCAAAGAGTAACAGATGATGCTGGCTTTGAGCATATCTGTTTGAATTTCCATTTAACGACCATTTACGACTACTCAATATTCGAAGCGTTTTCAAAAGTCATTCAGAAGCTGATACCGCAATTGCCGAAGCTCGAGAATCTTCTGAATATCTTTATCTTGGTAAGTGCAATTAAATGTGTCGAAGCTGACATCCGTACGGCTTTTTTTTATCAATTTCAAAAGTCAAAGGTCAAAATCGAGAGTCGCTTGATAACGCGCCCGTGTCTTCAACAAATGTTCATTGAACCAAAATAGAGAACTGCGCAACAACTACAACAAAAAAAAATTTATTTATACAGTTTTTGTCAAATATTTTTGTTTATTTATGCAGAATTCCGGCGTAGAAAAGGCGTTTCTGTTTGATGTTGTATCAAAGATTTACATAGCCACCGACTCATCGCCAGTTGATATGCAAAGTTTCGAGCTATGCTGTGATATGATCGATGTTGTGATTGACTTGTCATCGATTTATAGGTACCAAATTACACATTTTTGGCGATTGAGAGATTTTTTTAATTGAATTTCTTTTTTGTTTGGCATTCGTAACTTTTATCAACATGCATTTCTCCGTCTCAGTTCTGACCTCAACACATCAATCGATGAACAAAGTGGAAGCATTATCAAGCTGAATAATGGAATAATTTTGTATTTACGTGAAATCAACAGATTCTTAGCGCTCGTGTGCATTTTGAGAGAGTACAATTTCTCCCGACAAGCTGTAGTTGATTTTAATTTTACGTGTCTGCACGATGCAATTCACAAGATATTTTCGGTGCGAATGTCAAGAAAATCCGCCACATTCGCATACAATCACGCTGAAGACAATGAATCCGATCTAGAAATCAATGACAATCTCACAATCTGCAGCAATCTTGGAGAATCCTGTGAAAACTCCATGCACCGATCAAACTCACAACTCACAAGCTATTTACTTTTGAATAAGTTCCGCAATTATTGACTGATCATCAAAATTAATTGTTTTTTGTTAACGCCTCAATTGTAGGAAAATTGCACCATATCGTGAACATAAGCTCATTTAAAATAATAAATATCTCGTTTGATCCTAAAAGGGCTGTATAAAACTAAGAAAAGTTGGAATAAACATTATTATTGAACCGCCAAAACTGTCAAATCTTATTTGAAATGTCAACGATGTCACATTTAGGCTCCATTCACAATGGAAAACATGCTGACATTTCATCGAATCAGAATGTGTTTTATAAGCATGTTTTCAGTGTTCAAATGTGCCTCTTGCGATAAGCATATTGCTCTTTTGCTTTGTCAAGTGATAAAAACGTAAAGACGTTATGCTGTTACCGATTGTGAAGCAGTTGAATTCCAAGCGAATTGTGTTGGCAAGCAGCTCACCGCAACGAAAAGAACTATTGCAGACTGTCGTAAGTAATCGATTTATTCCACTTCAGATATGCATGTATTTCGTAAAGGAGATATAGGATTGATATAACCGCAAAAACTTATGACGCAGTAGAAAAACTAGATATATTTATTTAAAAACTATGAACAAGAATCAAATCTATCGATAAATTGTGTTAGATTATGCTTGCTATTGTAAAAATATCATTTGTTTGAATGCAGGGTCTTCTGGTCGAATCATGTGCATCAACGTTTGAAGAAAATCTTGACATAAATGATTTCAAGAGTTTTTCGGATTTTGTGGAAGAAACGGCGTTGCAAAAAGTATTGGAAGTGACAAATCGTTTAAATGTAATTGCTGAAGCAGACGGAAAGCCAAAAGTTGATATCGTTATTGGAGCTGATACAATGGTGACAATGGATGGCAAAATGTACGGGAAACCAAAAAACAGAGAAGATGCCATTGAAACATTGCACAAGTAAGTCGGCATGCACTGCAGTTTTTAGTATAGCCGGGATTTATAACATAAAATAAAAGGATTTCTTATAACTTATTACAAGTTTTGGTGTTATTATTGTTACATCCGGTGTAGAAATATTTCGACTGAGTAGCCAGTTGACTAATTTAGGACATCTATGCTGACTTCGGCTGGCTTATTTTAATTGAGCTCGAACAAAATAGACAGCTACAATCAACTAGTCAAAATGTCGCAAATTCATCGACTGACTGAAATGTAATCAACAAACCGATTTTATAGCATCCGTTTTGTGGTTCAAAGCATTGCTTTTCTCTTGTCTCTCTTTCTCTGTGTTACTTTCTATGTTCCTTTGGATTAGATTTGTGTGCTCTTTCAGAAAAATATTCTTTTCTAATGTATGGGAAGCGAATTTCACCCATGTTAATGGTCAGTTCAGCGATTTTTTTCAATTGCCTCTTTGTTTCCACAATTTATTCATGCATATGTAGCGGATCGAAAATGTACTGCACCCTTCAGCCATATATTTCTTTTTTCGTTCTCTATGTTCTTATAAAGGGTATTATCCTTAGTAACACAAAATCAAACGTCTTTTTACCATTTGATTGAACATGACGTTGAGAACAACATGTAGCAAAACGCAAATTTCATTTAATTGCAATTCATATCCGTTTGAACTAGATTTGTTCATATTTATAACAACGATTCCTGCTTTATATACAAATAAAAATTGACAATTTTTACGAGTTTTGTTTTTCCAACAATAAATCTTAACATGCAAAAAACTTTGACGCAAAAATGATACAACAAACAATTCATACAACTTATTTTTCAGCTTAAATTTCGCTTTATTATGTAGCAATGCTTCAAGGCTCCACCATTTTCCATTCTAATTCAATGTTTTTATCAATTTGCATCTCTAAACTGCCTACCATATCATACTGTCCATTTCTAAGCGCCAAAACTGACGCAGCATTCAACAATTCTCTGGCTTGATGTAATTGTGCCCTTTGCATCGTATACCATCTCACTGAGCCTAAAATCATAATGAACGATGATGGTTTTTATTCATCAAATTAAAATTTCAGGAAAAATTTAACTTACAAATAACAGATTGATCTGGCGATCGATTCAAAGGGATATTGAACTTTGTTTCATAACTAAGCTGAATATTCAAACTTAATTCTAAGTTCGAAATCAAACTTCTACTTAAGCAAATCAGACTTGACGGGGTACATCTTAAGTTGCTCATTGCAGCCAACATCCGGAGACGTGCGGTGTTTAATTCACTTATTCGACTCTCATAGTAATTTTTAGAACCTATGAAAAGCAAACAAATGTTTAAAAATCTTGGAATTTTGATTGAACACAGACGTACACAAAGATGAATGTACGTACACAATAAGAATCCATCCTCAAAATCATGCAAACCTTCCGTTTTTATATTCAATTCAGAAAAACATTCTCCTATTCAAAATATAACGACAATAACATGACAAATAGAAAACATTTTTAAATTTCACAAAACATCATAAATGAAAACATACCAAATATTTGTTCATGTGACATTTTCAGGGAAAAAAAATATTTTCCTTTGTTTGCTGTGGTGTGAAGCCTCGATGTTAACAGTACAACCAAACAAACCGAAAAGATTTATTATTGGTTTTACTGTACCATTGTCACATTTTAAATCGGTAGTCACTATACCGATTGCATCAACAACACTTTTGGGCCTACCGTATTGGATGTGGATTCATAATGTCATTTGAATATTTGTTTTTTTCTTTCTTTGTTTTAAAAGAAAAATTTTTTTAAATAAAATTTTGTCTAAATGATTTGACAATCTTCAATTGTTCTTCACAGAAAATGCATTGAAAAATTTCCAACTTCTATAAGAATAACAGTGTAAACAAAATACGCGATGACATTTGATTATCTGTTCTCGTTGCCGTATGTAAATATATAACAGAAATAGCAATTTTCCATACAAAACCAAAATTCATAATCATTTGCTGTCAAATACAGTTGGCTGACTGTTAGTCACTTCATTTGCAAACGGTTTACTACGTATTATTAAATAATGGAATTGCAATAAGTAATATAAATTTTTAAAATTCATTCGAAATCAAAAAAGAAAAATAAATGAAATTTGTTCTCTAGACTGAATGGAAAGACGAACATCGTTTACACTGGCGTTGCAATAAAATATGGCGATCACATCGAAAAATTTACGGAAACAACTGAAGTTCAATTCGGAAATTGCACCACAGAACAAATCAAGGCATACGTAGATACAGGAGAGCCACTGTAAGTTGTACATGGTATTTTGTTTAAATTCAACCTAAAATTAATTCAACATTTTCTGTAAATAGCGACAAAGCAGGAAGTTACGGTATTCAACACATCGGTGCCACATTGGTTGAACGCATTAACGGCGATTTCTACACAGTCATGGGTCTACCCGTATACAGACTTTGCGCCATCATGAACAAACTATTCGAACAATACAAATTTTAATTGACGTCTCTCTAAAGTAATTAGTGCAAATTCATACAAAATAAAACGTTCAAAAAACGTTGTACCAATGAGCGCAATGAACTGTCAAAATAACTAATTATTACCCATTTAACTCTAAATCCATATTTGTGCTTGTTTAATTGGCATATCTATAAAACCAAAAGCATTTTATATAAATTACAACAAACAAAAGGAGACAATTCCAATATCATGGACTACACAATATGCAGCGAGTGCAATGCACTTAAGATTTCATATTTATTTTATTTTAAACCTACAAACAAACAACAAGTCCAAATAGATTCTTATTAAAAATGTGTATTGTTTTTGGATGATTGGTTTGTTTATAGTTAAACCTACCATAATCACAAAAAGAACAAAAGCCTTCTGATTCAAAATCAAAAAGAATAAAGTTGCATTTAAGTGTAAGATTAATTTCTGTATATCAATTTCCGAATATTGTCCTTGAATTAAGAATATCCAATAGAAATCAAACACAAAACTCAATTGTTACGAATTTTTAGTTTATTTCTTATTCGTTCACATTTCATGGCTCACATTCCCCTTCTAAATATACAGATGAGTGCTGTGTTTTAGGTAATTTAGTCTCAACAGCAAGTTCTAAATTGGATGATTTTTTCTGTTAACAAATCCATACTCACTTCAATGTGGTTATGATTCAATTATCTTATAGGTATTGCTTGAAAAATAGCAAATACCTAGCTAAATACCCACATTCATCATTGAAAACAAAATTACACTTCCAAAAGGATTCGGTTCATTTAAATCAATGAACTGATCAGTAAAAGATGCAGAAATTACAAAACTATAGGTTAAATACGATATTGTTAACGACAATAAATTGGAAAGGTGTTTGATTCGTATAAATGGTAAAAACATTTGGTCTAATCTCTTCCGAGGCGTTGTCCTCGACCCCAATTTTGCCCGCCAAAGAATCGGTTCTGTGTATTGCCTCCGGCTGGTTGATCAGTGCGCTGGTTTTGTGGAGGAATACCAAAACCGTGAACGCCACCTCTGACGTCCGGGAAGTATGATTTGCTGCAACAACAAAATCGGAAAAGTGTCATATTTTATTAAAATCAGCGCGACGTTATTCGTCTACGTGTTTATTAAATTAAATACGGTTAAATAACTTACATAAATGCTGGTGTGTTTAGATATGCTGGACCTCCCAATTCCTGTGGATACTTCATTTTTAAGAAATAGTATAAATGTCCAACCAAAATGCCAACCAATGAGTATGTTGAGCCACTCGATAGGATTAAATTGAATGCGAGCAATACCCATGGCAAATACATCGCCTTGAACCGAGTACCAAACCAAAAGTTGACGATTACATCTTTGTTGAGTTGGCACCAGATATAGAGAACGGACAAAATCATTGGGTCCATCAAAAGCTGTTCGAGAACAAATCAGAATTTTATATTATAATTTGAATAAAATAATGTGCAAGAAGACGTATGAAAATGCAATGAAATCTCTTGGAATTAAGGGCAAACTCCGGAAACCACAATTTTTTACTAGTTTAATAATATAAACATATGCCCTATTTATAAGCGCAATTAGGTTCATTTTTGCAATTGTGTCACAATTGGAGAATAGATCATAATATGGCTACTGTACCCTTACTGTAAAAACGAATTGTCAACACTTACGGGTAAGGAGAAAAGCAGTCCAATGACGGCGCAACATGCCCAATTAAATATCAATAAGAAGAAATAGTCGCCGGGACTCGATTTAAAGTGATCTGTCTCCAATCGAAGTGAGTAATTATACAGGAAATAGCAGTTCAATAGGAAATGAAATCCGGTCGCTGGATTCAGTGGATAGAAAAATACACTGCAACAAGTAGGAATAATTAACATAGAGAATATTTGGAACAAATAAAAGCACTTACCAAGTGACTAGACGCCAGAACTGAAATTTGTAATAAACATAATATGGTGCTAAATACAGCCATTCTCCCTGCAGCAAGCCGAATCGTGCCAACAAACTGATGCCCACGGTTAGGGATAGCCAATATTTCGTAAATATTGGCAGATTTTTGTACCAAACAGACACGTCTGTCATTGTGAAATTCCTGACCAATAATTCCAGATGCAAAGTTCTTACGTGGTCTTTAGATAACGAGATCTAGTTCTTTCAAGAGATTTCTCCGTCTAAATCACTACTCCAGATGAATATTAAAAATAATTTCAACTTCGGTTTTTAAATTGTGTGTTCTTTTCTCGAGTGTGTTGAAAGAAAATTCCGTAAATATTTCTAGAAGCCGATGTATTTATTGTAAATTGACTGAAAATGATGACAGAATATAAATGACTGACATTGTCAAATTGTAAGACGTCATTTGTTCGAACAGTGAAGCGCACGCCATCTCTCCGTGGTTGGAAGGTTTTTCGAAAATCGAATAACTCTGTTGCGCTCAACAGAATGTTTGTCTTTTCAAACCATTTAAACATTAAAATGCATTTAAGTAGCAATTAATTGATTGATTCTGATAGTTAGTCTATAACTGAATGAACGATTTAATTACGAATACAGCAGATTGAATACATGAATAAAACCGGATGATCGACTAAATCAAGGCAATGGTTAAAAGTGCATTTCACAAGAATATCGGTTGCTTAATATTATTCATGTTGATCGGCTCATTGACTTCAAGTCAAAATATTCTTGGCGATGGAAAAGCGAAAGCCCATGCAATCGCTGAATGTTTTGGCGGCAGAGTGTTGCATTGAACCGAACAAAACACACACACACACACCACAGTTTGTCGCCAAGGAACTAACCAACACAACAATAATTTATCACATAGTATTGGAAGAACATGCAAAAAATGAAGAGAATGCAGGTAGCTGGTTAGTTTTGGACGGGCCATTAAACCGTCGCCGAATAACGCGACGACTGAAGTGATGAATATTTTTCATATATGCTTTTGCACCAAAACGAAAACGTAACGAAATATTTGAATAGGCTGTATGTATTGAATGCGTGTTTTTTGCAGTTCGTGCAGAAGTCGCGATTAACCATTCAAAAACGATAGACGATATTAGCAAGTGGTGGGCATACGTTTTTGCTTGGCGTTTGCTTGCGCTCGCTCAATCGCACAAGGTTGTGAGATTGGTATGTCTACGCCTAGCGCAATATTTGGATGTCTTTCAATTTGAAGAATGTGATATTTATTAACTATCTCGGTGATATTAAATTCCAGCGACATTTTTTGTGTGTCTTGTTCAAATTATGCTGTGATAAGAGGCACTGAAACGACCTTTTTAACGTCAAACCGAATGATCCATTTGAAGCTCTAATTGCCATTCAATTCCAATATCAATTGGACTTCGGATCATTTGTAAACAAACCGAAAAAATAGCAAGCAAACAACAATCGTTTTTATTCACTTTATGTTCATATTGCGCGACCAATATATTAAGTCTTCAATTTACACTCAATTCGTTACGGTGCACACTATTTACCATATTCATTATCGAATTGACTTACAATAAAAGTGTAGGTTT
Source organism: Obolodiplosis robiniae (assembly GCA_028476595.1). Taxonomy (NCBI): domain Eukaryota; kingdom Metazoa; phylum Arthropoda; class Insecta; order Diptera; family Cecidomyiidae; genus Obolodiplosis; species Obolodiplosis robiniae. The sequence continues at coordinate 13,433,130 of CM052014.1, read as the reverse complement.
CTATTGTTTTCGGAGAAGAAAACGCGAGACTATAGAAAATGTATGTTTCGTTCTATGGGTTACTGTTGTCGCTACCGCTATATTCGTCGTCTTAGATCGTGCACAACACTTTTGTTGTTTTGCTTTGCATACCTTTCGTGCTTCGCTTTCGCTGTTGCGCTGTTGTGGTTTACCAGTGTATGGGTTATTGTGGGCATATTGTGTCTCGCAAGTCAGATCGGTCGTTTATATTGCTGTCGACTTCAGTACATTTTCACATCGAGAGGGATTCACTACGTTTTTTTACGTTCAATTGCATCGTGTGCGTATTCAATAAACAAAAACGTATTTTTCAAAAAAAATTTTTAGTGCTTATAGAAAATACAAGTTACGAAGAGATTTCGATTGAAAACGGTTTTGGCCACCGAAAAAAGTGAGTTTAAGTTCTGTTTTATGTCCAAAAGTTGTGTGTGTTTTGAGTCTGTTGCTGTTTTTGGATGCTGCTGAAGTGCAAAACAAATGTTGTTTGTCGAGAGCGGGAATGCTTGCCGCGAGTCAATGTATACAGAATTACGAAAATAAATGTAAAAATACAAGGCGAAAGAACAGACGGCGCTCAACGATCAACTGTGTGTTGATTGCGTTCATAACGTCACGTTATCGAGTTTCAAAAATACCGCTGGATAAAAATACCGCGAATACATCCAAATGCTGTACAATATTGCCAAACATAAACACTCGAACATTTTCGAAACTTAATTTTTTGTCAGAATGCTGATTTTTTATCTTTATTGTTCAAAGGATATATTCGTAGAATTCATTGAATTGAATTGTAAAAAAAAGGCAAATAAAACAGTCAAGAGCCGAGATTAAAATAATCGCGGACGACTATCTTCTTTGTTTCCTTCATCCGAAAAATTCTACCCATTATTTTTGTTTTTTTTTTATGTCGTCCTTCATTACAGTTGTGATGTTGATTGCATGCACTTTTAGTGAATTGAATAAAATGGCGTCAATTATTACCCTTCATTCAATCAATTAAAGACGAAAAGTATACATTTTGCACTCTCATTGATTTTATAGAATAATCTGTTTATGGCTGATTCAGATCGATTTCAATTTTTTGCCACCTGTCAAACAACTGTTGGAATGCAGTTGCTGAAATCGATCGATTCATTAGCACCGCCGTCAGTGTAATCTAAATGATCTGTGATATTTAGCAAAATCAATTATTTCTTGATTTCATCTCCGCCCATATAAAAAAACAAAGCAATTGTGGTGATCATGAATTTGCGGTGTTCGTGAGTTACACGAATGGAAAACGTTCAATTATAAACATTCTAGCAATTAATCATTGAATGCCTATATATTTGCGTGATTCATAACAAAAGCCACAACTACAGCAATTCAACGTTGGAGTAAATCAATGAACATTAGCGCAAGCTACGCGTACGTTGCATGCATAATTAATGACGATTGCTTCTATTTTTATATCTTATAATTTGGTTTTGACGAGCAAACAGCCACCCTCAATAAAAACCATTGTCGAATTGGATTGCATTGGTTCTGTGAACGCATAAACAAAATTATTGCTTTAGAGTTAACGGGCGAGGCAGTGCACGTAAAGATCACCTAATGGTGTTTAGTTCTGCCCCGATGTAAACATAGAAAACCTATGTAAACATAGAAAACCTATGTAAACATAGAAAACCTATGTAAACATAGAAAACCTATGTAAACATAGAAAACCTATGTAAATATAAATAATTGATAGAAAAAATCGATTTGAATGCTGCGCACTGGAATACTTTGAAATTCAATTTGATCATAAGAAAAATATGATTTCCAAATATTTTTCTTTTTTCCTACCTAATTTAAGCACATCAATCGATATGAATGATTTGAATACGCATAACGCATAATGCATAAGTCTTTTGGACTTGCTGTTCGTCACCTGAACATGAGCATGAGCTTGCTTGGCTTGGATTCCGACGGTCTTTGACCTCTCAATCACAGAAACAACGCGAAAGGGTTGATATTGAGTCGCATTCAATATAGACTTAATTTACAGTCGATTTGGTATGATTTGACGATGGAAGCGATTCATCGGCTATTTCACTCTCATTATATTGGCTGGAATGTCACTTTGAATACAAACGATTTCACGTCTACATGAATCTTGTGGCAATTTAATTCCCGACTGATTGCGTGACGCGGCCCCAAACAGGATTTTCATTGAAATGTTAATGCGATAGCGCGGTATTTTTTTAGGCTTCCATCTTCAAAATAATCTTTTATCCAAAATCTGGTTTTATTCTTGAATACTTTTCGACATATCCTCAACTTTCTCTCTCGCGCTGGTGTGTTCCCTCGCTCATCTGTATCCTCTGTTCCGCTAAACATGTATATTTATCTATCATGGATCAAGCGATTGATTAATGTGGCGGGCAATTAAGCGTCCTTACATTCGCTTCGAATGTGATTAATCTAGATGTGAAAAATTCAACATTCATTAAAACGGAATCAAAGTTTTCACTAATTGATATTTACTCAAATTAAAGCAATGACAAAATCGCATTTTCTGGTTTCAGCTCGTCGTCATTAATCCGAATCGTAGTATTTGTGATTTCAAGAGATTCACACGGATTCCAAGTGCAAATTACATGTTGTAATCGTCACTCGCTTCAATTGTTTGGCTGTTATTTGATGCATTATTAAACAGCAAACAAATTGCTAGGCATTTGGAAATCTCCTGAGCTGACGTGTGATCTGACAGTAAAACGTAATAATTGACTTCGCTTTTGTTTCAGCCCAAGTGATTTTGTTTAAATTTGAAGAGCTTTTACACTCCTCTCGTCGAAGCTGCATTTCGAGGAGACAGAGTTGAATTTATGAAATTAGCAATGTCAATAATTCAATTTTTCGACAGCCTTGCTCTCGTGTGTATTTTACCAAAGAAGGGCGCTTCTCGCACGACGACGAGATGAAAACAAAACGATTCGCGTGCTATCATAAAAGAACAATTGCTTGTAATTTATTTTTTCGCTCACTTTAAAAATGATCGTTTTGAATTAGATCAAGTTTACTAATTGAATTGCGAAAAGGAAATCACAAAAGAAAAAATAATTGAAAACACACATTCGCACGACATTGAAGCGACTACCTGAAGCTGGATTTTTTCTGCTGTTTTCAAATAGATTGGATTTTGAAAATTATATGATTTCAGTTTGAAACTGTCATATGTTTTCTCTTGTCCGCTTTCAACCGACCGTCATGATTTGTTCTAATTCATGGTTTACCCATACCATGAAATCGGTATATGAGCTGAATGAGATATTGAAAAATTGACGGCAAGTGTGTGAAAATTCAAAACGGTGGAAAAGATGAGATGATTAGCAGATGACGTGTCATTCTAGAAGCAATGGATTCGACTTCTATTTTTGGGACATTTCAAAAAAGATTAATATTAATCTGTTCAAAATGCTCAAACAATATGACTGACTTGTTATGATTGCGTCGATGTTATTGGCAAAATTCGTGTTGCGTACTTTTGTCCGTAGTCAATAAACTTGAACTTACATGCGTAATGAACTGTAGCAAAAATATATTTTAAAAGTTGCGATTAATTGTTTCAGGTATCGATCGAAAACCGGTCGTTCAAGGCGAAAAGTAAATATACTATTAAATTCTATTTAAATTCTCGGCCTTAGCAGCCGCTCTCATTCCATTTTGCGGTAGTAGCAGCAGTAGCTAGAGGTTGGTTTTCGCTCAAGCATTGAACATTTTTCGAAATGTTTTCAATCAATCGAGCGAGAAATGAATGACAATGTCTTATTATGCCAAGCACTGCGCATTTTTATTGAATAATTTCAAAAAGTATGCGTATGAGTTTTCGGCCGATGAATCAAATTCTAATTGAAATGACAAATCGCGGACGTAACCTCCAATAAATAATAATTGTCGCGGTTTTCGCCAATGTTAATGTAAAATGAAAGAAATCTTTGTTTTTGTTATGGAGGTTGCTCACAGGTATGTGGATGACCCATTTAATCGTTTGTTACATCACAAACCGACTTGAATGGGCCAGCAGTCAGCCAGCATTAACCGTTTTTATTGCGATTTCATACGCAGCACACAAATGTTTGACCTTGAAAAATCTCCGGCGTATGAATGTAACGAAAATGAAGAGGAAAGCAAATTCGAATAGTAACAATTTAATTCATGCATTTATGACATAATTCATTGTATTATATTGCTGCTGCTGCTGAAGCTATGAATAAAAGGAAAATTGTTGATTAGATTAACACAATTCCAATTGTGGTATTTGTGCATGCAGCGCACGTACAACCAGGTAGTGAGCATAGAACGTGCACGCTCATACCGTTGGCGATGTCGTGTGTGCATCGGCAGATAAAGCGATTTTAAGCGATGCAACAGCAAACAATTCCGTGAATTACTCATCGCGCACGCGAAGCACGCCGATCAGATACGATCATGCGGTTAAATGTGTGTATCTGACTTGAAGATGTCTACATTGTAAACAAAGGGTTTCGTTGTGAAATTCATAACAGAAATGCAACCGATTCACTTAACATCAACGCAAATACATATCTGATATTCTTTTTAACGCTTTCGTTCAAACGTGAATATTAAAAATGTGGAAAAACACCAAAAATCTCTTACTTCGCTCAATAATTGTGGAATGATGTTGTTAACGAAATCATTTGAATTTGCTTGTGAAATTGCCGTTTCGAATACATACAGCATTGTGTATATTACGCGTAAAACCATTGCGCAAACGCTTCATTGTCACTCTTTATATAACACTAGCGTTGCTTCAGTATATTTGATGCTTTATCGATATCTGGGCGCACAACGTGATACGATTTGATTTGATGCGATGTTTTGATGAGCTATAATTATCGGTCCATTTGATTTTGATCAAAATGGTATCGAAGACAAAAAAAAATACATCTAAATTTATTGAAAGAATGTTCCGAAACGATGGGCGTTTGTTAATCGCTGGAGTAAATTCCGTTGTTTACCGAATTCATTTGCGCAGTAACTCGAATTGAACACATCTTCGTCACCTGTCATTATAAATCGTATAATAGGATTGCTATGACAAAAAAAAATGGCTTTTTCGCGTTATGAGTTGTCAAAAACAAAAAAAATTATTAAAATCTGCCTATTGTTGCGGCACAATTCATGTTTATTCGCTTAGTTTGAAAATGAAACGTTTCAACAATTGCTGATTTTCTTCACTGGCTATTGCAAAATATTAACATCGTTTTCTCACGAACAACGGATTTATAAGATAAAAGCGTATTTTTGGTGTATCGTTTGTCGATGTTGAGATAAGTCCAAAACAAAATATCTACAAATTAAGTAGCACAAATCAATCATCTTGAATCAGAGATTTCTTAAGCGTATTTTGTTTGGAAACACAAATCTAATTAGATAAGAATGGAATATAGCTATGTTTCGCCATAAAGATGAACATCAATAGTTGGGCGACTTGCTTGAATGCGGGCTCCTATGGATTTCAAGGTTACTTCTTTTTTCTAATGACATCGTCGTTCGATATGTTCACGTCAACGGTGATAAATCGAGTCTTTTGTGTGCAATTTTTGCATAAACCAATAGTTTTTCGCGCCATTAAATTTTATAGTGCATTTGTTTTCATGGAAATACATATGATCGTAACATTTTCAGCTCAATCTTCATTCACTGAATTGATTAGGTTCTATTTTATGCGCGATGGGAATGGACTTCACATAAATATATCGTCATTCACATGTGTCTTCTTTCTCTTGAACTGATCCAGTTTAACTGAATGTTATCCTGGAATTTTCGCTCGCGTACGCGTTTTGCATGAGCAATCCGAGGGCAATGACGCATTTTTCGACTAAGGTTAAATTAATTTAAGTTCAGCCGAATCAACAATACACAATTACCCCGTAATGACAATAAAAAAGCACAAGTAGTTGCACGACCAACAAAATTCACTATGACAATAATATAAGTAAAAAGTAAACGAGCATTTTGATTTTCTTGTCAACCAGTTAATTTCAGGTAAATATTTGCTTTATTATCAAATACCCTCGAAATAATACACTTTTATTGTCTTCCTAATTAGCATTTAAATAAAGTGCACGATCTCATATTCTGCGAATTTTTATGAATATTTCCATTATTCGCATTGTTTCGCAAAAAAAAATGTGTAAATTAAATGATTGAAACCGGAATGAAGGAGAGTCGCGGAAGGTAATCGCGAGAAAATGATAAAATGAATAAGCTCAACACCGATAAACCAATCCGGTACGACACCAATCAAAATCAATCGAATGGCTGGATAATCAAACACTTCTTTTGTCTATTATTCAAAGTACATCGAGCATAAAGGTGTCGAGTTTTTGATAAGAAGAGCGTTGTCCCTTGTGCCTTAGGCTGAATTATGTGTTTGCAAATAATACACCCAAGATCAATACAAAAAAAATATGCATTATCGTAACAAACGAATTGGTCACATACTATTATTGAAGAAGCATATAATCAATGTTATTGTCTCATCGTATCGACAGCATAAGTAATCGCACACAAAACAATTCTATTCGTCTTTGAAAATTGACAGCCGTAATCCCTTGCAAATACTGCGCGGCATGAGTCAGATTCGTCGCAAAATCATGTAGCATTAGCAAAGGTGTAAAAATATTATAATAATAGCCGGAGCAAGTATTGTGGTGGGCACAAAGAGATTAAACAAGTAAAACAACAGCTAAATAAAACTGAAACAGTCATTTATAATTCAGAACTCAATGTTGAAGCATCTATTCGAACCGCGCAACGAAGACAATCAGACCCAATACACACTTGTAAACAATTTTTTTTCAGCAAAATAATCAGATTAATTCGTTGTTTTCATTTTAGACGTTCGTTCAATCCATCAAATTCATATTATTTCTTTCTCTTTTTGATTACAGAACAAGATGGGTATGGGTGGTGATGTCAACGGCTGTGGCCTGTGCGCCAAGTATTGCTTATTTGCAGCCAATTTTGTGATTTTTGTGAGTGTCCGATAAATTATTATGAATGAAATTGATTTAATGTGCATTCTTTGTGATTTTTAAACTATTTTGATTTGTTGTTGTTGTTGTTGTTGTTGGGACTAATGTGATTTGCACTTTGATTAGATTGGAGCAGCAGTAGTTTTGGGACTGGGTATTTGGACAGTCGCCGATCGCAGTTTCATGAACAATTTGCTTGGGACCAATTTATTCTCGGGTACCGTCTGGGTTTTGATTGTCACATCAATTATTATCTGCGTTGTTTCGTTTTTTGGCTGCTATGGAGCTGCTCGTGAAGTCAAAAGCATGCTTTTGTTTGTAAGAATCAAATCTCCTTCCTCACTTTTTTTCTTAATCGTAATTTGAACTTTATTTTTATATAATTTTTTCACATGTCTGAAATATTTAGGAGTTTTATTTAAATTCTCGAAATTTCCCAAACTTTTCGGATTTCGCATTTAAATTTTCCAAATAATTTCTTTTTTTCGATATTCAGTACTTCGTGTTCGTATTTTTGGTGTTTGTTGTGATGCTAGTCGGTGCCATTCTAGGCTACGTGTTTCGAGAAAAGGTAGTTCAAACGATGCGCCAAGAGATGTATTCATCACTTGCATACTACGGTAATCGGCGTGAATATACTTTGGCATGGGATGAAACTCAAACGCGCTTGAAATGCTGTGGAATTGAATCGTATCGAGACTGGTATGGATCAATCCCAGAGTCATGCTGTCAAGAAACATATGGAGGACAACGTAAGCCTTGCATTGATGCTCCCTCACCTTTAACACTTCATGTGAATGGATGCCGAAATGTTACCACCGAATTTGTACGTCAACATGCTTCAATTATCGCTGGTGCAGGCATCACTCTCGCTGTTTTGCTCATTTTCGGTCAAATATTTGCACTCATTTTATTCAAAATGATAGAATAAGTTGAACATGAATTTCATTGTATCAAATCCGCATTTGATAACATCGGTGAATCGTTGGATCAAAGCTCGAAAATCAATTCCTAATCAATTGCAGCCATCAAATATTTAATCACAATTTCAAATTTTTGAACCTATGATCTATCGTTTTTTATCGTTGTTTTGTGGAGTCACTTTTTTCGTTAATTGATGTGTAATTGTGCATTCGATTTTTGAATCAACAAATTGATAGGGAAAAGTCAAATAAATTCATTAGCATTCTTTGTATATTTGTTTTGATAATGAATGGCGCTTCGATTCCGCAAAGCAGTTACAACTCTGAAATCGAAGGAATACAATGACATACATCACAAATCCGGAAGTATTATGTCATCTTTATTTTCTGTATAATTTTATACTTTAATCACTATTTTATAATGAGATATCCGTTTGAAATATCAAATAAAACGTATTTAGTACATGTAATAAATATTGTAGTTTTAAAATGCACCGATCCCATGCAAAACCTTTTTCAAAATTTGATAACATTGCTTAATAAAACAAAGATAGATTAATAGTTTTAACAATGTCATTTTGACCATAATATTTTTAATAAGGAGTCATACCAGCGTTACCATTATACGTTCGTTCCTTTTTTACTTTATACAGTTTCCATTAATATCAAAATATTTTATCAGCAAATACGTCAAATGTGTCTTAAAAACTTTGAATAAATAATTAATAGAACAAAACACATCTTGCTCTCTGTATTTATTTTAGAAACATTTAATTTTCTCTCGACGAAAATCAACTAAAGAAATAAAATTGGAAAAGAAACGGTTTTTCATACTTTGTGCATCTAGTCGAAATTCGAGACAAACATTTTTTATGTAGGTATTATGGATTGTTATGACTTATTAATCTTTGAGAAACTATATCAATGCCGAATGGGTTGATATTTTGGGTGCCGAGTTTTATGGTGTTATGCAGTGGCCTCAGTGTTTTTCGGCTCAATTGAAATTCACACACTCCATTTTAGTGTTTTAAATCAAATAATCTAAGTAGAGGCATTCGAGTATAAAGTGAATATTTCTTTTCGTAGTTTCCATGCAGTGCTCACAAATTAAACAAAGGTGCGTGAAAATACCAAAATAGAGTGTATGAAACATACTTAAGTCAACATGTTTTTAAAGTGCTCTATATGACTCATTAGTAGTCAAACCGTTAAACAACGCTGCAAGCACTAAATGACAACTCAATATTTAATATTGTTGGGCATTGAATATTCTGCAATCGAGGATTTGTAGCTCAAAACGCTTTCAATTTTTTGTTGCAGAACATTGCAAATCTTCGGTTTTGAATGTCATATGAATCATTCAGTGTTTGTAGCGCTGTTTTATTTTAACAGTCATATGAATTAATCAAATATTTTCTACAACATTCGGAAATTCTTCTTTCAGTCCTTTTTTCAGCATTATGTTCCAACGATCCGTAGCTTGAATTGTCTTCATCATCATTTTCATAGCTCATATTCGGCTTCTCACATTTTGGATTGGAATGATAGCTGCATGGCAATCTGATATTTGCCGCTGATTTAATTCAAAAAATAGCTATTGCAACATAAAAATGTGTTTATATAATTAACTCTGTCTTTTGGCATACATGAGGTTCATTTAATTCAATAACATTATTGCGGCAAATTTACTCAATGACAAAATCGAAGAGAAATGTAATAAAAAAGGTTTTATTACGATTTGTGGCGAAAACAACAACATAAAATATGATAAACTTGAAATAATGTACAAAACTGTATAATCAGTTTAAAAAAGAATTGTGTTCTGAGTCATTCGACCCCCCTCGTGTTTATTTTGAATTTTACGCGATTGGAACGTCGTCGAGAGATGAATAAAGAACAAAAAGAATTATATTTTTTAAAATTTCAATGAATATTTTAGAATAGAACTTACTTTTTCGAAGTGAAGATTTGAATATGCAGCCTTCAAATTAGTTTGAATGGATTCTTTGCGCTACATCGTTAATGCTTAATTTCCAATGAATAAAACGAAATTAATCCTCAAATTAATATAATAATATAAATGATTTTCGAATACGTTGATTAAATCCGTATAGACTCGATATCATGAGCGATATTTCAAGAATTTGTTTTTTTTTGCACAATGCAATCCTATGGATGTTTCATGATGATTTCTCATGGAATTTTCTACAACTAACTGCATATGAAACTAACATAGATCTTTATTTTTCAATTTAAAACTTTTCAGAAATACGCAGTATTAAAGATTCGAAGCTGTTTTGTTTTGTGTATATGTGTATAAGTGATTTTGATAATATGTATACATTATAATAACAAATCCACAAATTTAATTATAATTTACAAAGTTTCCATGGGGACCAACTGGCTCACTGTATTAAGGTCGCATGAAAAATATGAAATAATATCGCTGCGACATTAGTCCATATCTCGAAATAAACAAGAATTCCTGGGTTTCCTGACCTCATATATTTAAAAACGTCTGATTTGATTAATTCAATTTGCACGTTTGATTATATTTGCAACGAAATGATTTAAATCGATTTATTTCCTCATATTTATTTCTAATCATAATCATTGTTTCAATTATGATTATAATCAGCCGTTTATTCGATTACTTTCGACAGATGCTACGACAAATGTGAGTTGAAGACCAGGAGTAATTGCTGTCTCACCCACTCGGATGTACAACCTAATAAGTTGAGCTTATAGTATGTAGCGCTTGATGTAATCAGAATTGTACCACCAGTTTAGTACCCCGAACAGCTGACTTCTTTTTGGTGCGGTTTTTGACCCCATTTTATCGTTCGCTGAGTTTTCTGAATGTTCCGAATCATTTATCAATTAAAATATGATCGAATCTGATTGATATGCAAATTTCTCCGTCTTCTACAATACTTCATTCAATGGTGTTGCCATATCGGATATATAACATTTTTTGTTGTTGTTAAATGGAAAAAATTATCAGATATTACTGTAACCGGTTTTAGATTCATATTTTTCAGAACCTTTGGAGTTATTCTATTTTCTTTTCAGCAATTTCTTGCGATCCCAAATCTTCATGTCCATTGCTTTAATGATGATGATTTAAATCTGTGCTACATTTGCAAAGAATCTCTGGAACAGAAACAAAACAGCCTCAAAGAGAATGAGGGAGAACTACTGAAAACGAAATTAATGCAAATTCTTTTACTATTTTTGGTCGTTGATGTTTTGTGAGTAATTATAGTAGTTATTCGGCAACACATTAAGATACTTTCGATTCCTTCTACTTGTTCGTATTTTTTGGTTCATTTAGTCTTTTGGTAAAGTAATTTCCCCCTTTGGAATGGAACACAAATTTTCCCTTCATGCCCGAGTGGAAGGTGAAAAATATTCTATTTTTTTATTATGTTATACGGGAACAATGAAAGATGTTTGATCAAAATATTTTTTATTCAATTTTGAGTCCTATGATTTTTTTGATAATTGTTAATTATAATTTTATTATTATTATTGATATTAAATTGTTATTATCAAAATTATATTATTTAGTTGTTTTTTCGAAGAGTTCAGAAGTTAGATGTTACAAATTCTTCCTTCGACGAGTAACTTCAACATCTCATGATTGAATATACCAATTCGGAAAATATAAGATATAAGACATTTTTTTCAAAAATCTAAAATATTGGAAATATCAATCAAATATTCAAAAAATGCTTATAATTTGGCTTTAAACATTGTACCGACTCATTCGATTTTGACATCTTCCTGCTTCAAAAACATTATTTACATTTAGATGTATATGTTTATGAGATCATTTCAAATCAATTTTGTGTTCCATTAAAGTGCAATGGCGATAAATTCGTTTTGACCTTAAAAAAACATAATTTTTGAATGTTTAATAGAATTTTATTTAATTTTGAAAAGGTTTGGAGAAACAATCACTGTTGCTAGTGCGTTTATACACTAATGATTGAATGCAGCTTTGATTATGATTTAATATTTAGGTCAATAAATAAATCAACAATTCAACGAGTGAAATCATATTTTAATCAAAATAGGGGGAAAATCTGGATAAAAACAAGTGCCAATATCAACAAAAAAAACATTTTAATGCGACTCTTCCAAAATCTTAATTTCATTTCCAACTCGTTCTCCAGGGCAAGATTTACTTACGTAATTTTTCTCAGATTTGGACCAAAATTGTATGCTTTGCGAAGAAAAAAAGAAGACATATCGGTTGGTGATTCAGGTATAATACGTCATCAATTCGTGTATTTTTCAATTCTCCATGTATTTCTGTCAATTTCTATTATATTTCTATGGATCTGCAAATATTTCAATAGATAGCGCCAAAATCTTCGAAATAAACTGAAATATTGAAATATCGCACAAATACGAGAATTAAGCAAAATGATTTAAAATAAATGGGAATCTACCAGAGTTTGACAATTAACCGGTTAATATACTCGGTAGGTATATACTTTGCGCTAACTAGTTTGTACTTTCGAATAACCTCTATAGTCCAAAGAATGGGTGCGTCTAACGTAAGGGTAAATGAATGACAATGTAAATGCCAGTGTCAAATAAATAAATTGAAAACAAATTGTGATTTCTTGAGTTTGTTTTAATTAAGGTTGCTTCACTCATGTATTTGAATTTAATGATATTATCATCATAACATTATTAGAAAATTACATTTCAAATATCATAAATAATTAATAATAATTGAAATTCAACTGAATTAGCGGACGTTTTTAGATGCACCCATTCTAAACCAATATGTCAAAGGTTCATCGAGGTACATACCGCTAGATATATATACTTGAGTAAATGTCAACGAAATCGGTCAATTGTCAGTCTCTGGAATCTACATACTGAGAATATTGTTATTTCCCCCTAGCTTTATAGAATATGAATCTCTCTAGATAGGGATTACCCCTTACGAATAACTCTCTATTGCTTATAGGTTCTATGATCTTGAATACTATTTTCTTAATGTGATAAGGCACACAACTTTAGGCAAATTTTGAAATAACATGTAGGCCATATGCACGCGCTTTTCTAATTAAAATCAATTCCACGCTTCTTGACCGCTCTTTAAATTATTTTCTATTGCTTCATACGTTTGAGCCTCAATTTGGTGTTGAGCCTGCATCAACCGACTCTATCATTGGTGTGTCGAAAACCGCCTTCCATTAAATGTCAACAAGTGTGTCGTTCCATCGAATACGTCAGCCGTTCCAAGCTAATTATGTCATGGGAGCTAATTCTATCACAAGTGTAACTACATTCAAAAATCTCGGCGTCCATCTAAACACAAAACTAACAATCATCATATACAATAGATATCACTTTTGCCAAATCGATTGCCAGGCTTGGATTCATGCGCCGCTTCTGTTCGAATATGTTTGATCCATATGCACTCAAGAGTCTTTATTGCGCACTTGTCTGATCCCATTTTGAGAATGCTTGCTGAGTCTGGCAACCGCCAGATCAAGTGTATATCGACAGTTTCGAGTCTATTCACAAAAAAAACACTCGTTTAGCTCTTCGATACTTGAATTGGGATGATAACAGATACAAAACATGATGCGATTTAATAGAAATCGAATCTCTAAGCCGCCGAAGAATTAACATCATTATTTTCTTCCTCTACGATCTCAAACATGGATTCAGAGATGCTTCAGAGCTCCGGAGCAAAATCACGTATGATCAGCCAAACAGAAATCTTCGCAGCAATCAACACTGCACGAACTACGCCTGTAATGAGCCTCTGAATCGAATGTGCAGAATATACAACGATTTTGATGCTTACATTCAACAATCAACATCTCGCAATTCACTCGCACCCAAGTAAAATCGCTTCAAATGACTCTGCAATCAATTTATTAATTAACTTGAACTTTCCAACACGTATTTTTGATCCTCTTTAATGTCATTCTAAGGTTGAGGGTGCATTGGATTGCATTTTATTCAAATCCAAATTGTCCAAAATATTATTGTAAATTATTGTATACTTTCATTCAGCCTGTTTTGTCTAAGGCGGTGTTCAAATAAGTAATAAATAATAATAAATAATTTCATCGTCCAAGTGGCGCTATAATGTTTGGCCTTAAACTAAATTTACGCTCAAACGACGCCGCAAAAATCTAACCCGGATGTTGGCAAGGTAAGTGTATGCAATTTACTGTGGCGACCTAATCTGTCCTGTTGTCTTATGCCATTTGCCTATTTTCTCAAAGTTCAACATAAAGCTACCAAAATACATTTTGTAATTGGTCCAAGTGGCTGTTAAATATACATATAAGTATCTCAATATACATACATTCACTTATAATTTATATGTTTATTTTCCAATTAAAATATTTTGAGGCGAAAAATGGATTCAAGACATAATTAAATTCAAATATTTTGACGATTTTATTGATGTTTCAATGAACTGTTACAAATTATAAGAAAAACGAAGATTCCAGACATGTCAAATGTTTTTTTTTTTTCTTAATTAATTAAGTTTGCGATTAGAATTGTCCATAAAGAGTTTTGTTGTTATGTCAGTTCATTCAGTACTTCGGCAAATGTTCGCATTTCAAATCTTTTACATTTTTTGTAATACCCAGAATTTGATTCAAGCGTTGATATTGCTCCATGTATGTGGCGCTTGGTTGGAAAGGACTTCCTTGATCGAATGCTATGGTTAAATAAAATATTGGCTCAATTATTTGTGAATTATACGAAAATATACAAACTTACATAAATTATTATTCTTCTCTAGTGGTTGATCTTCATGAACTTCGACCTTGACCGAACTATCCCGAACAGTTAAATTTGCAGCATCGAGAAGTATATTTTTGTGAAGCGGCTCAAAATTATTTCTTTTGAAAAAATCATTTTCTGAAAAAGTGAGTACCCATTTAATTGTAATCCGTTCGAAAAAAAATTAAATTGTGACTGATTACTTTGATTCAGTTTACCGTTCTCCATAGCCCAGCACACATTATTTAAAGCTTTTTCCGGAAAGCTCGATTCTGACTTCGTAGAAGAAACTTTGAATAAATCCTGTTCAGTACAAATCTCTGAGCCCCGTGAAACTTCCAATGCGTCTTCTGGTTTGTCGAAGCAATAAAACTTCATCAATGAAACAATGAAAATGATTAGAAATAGAACAACAATTCCATAAAGTTCGATCATAGAAAGTTTCTCAACGTTAATCTTGATAATGAAGTCTTTTGATCCGTTTTTTCGAGAAAAAATGCCGAACATATCGTGTGATGGAAATTTTTCAATTTCATTTGTAAAATAGGTTGCATTTTCACTTTGTGAAATTTGTTGTCCAGCATTTTTGTAGAACACATCGGCACACAAGTTAGGGCTTGCCATCTCTTTTTTTAAGCTATTCGGAACCTGTGCACTGTCGGAAAGAACATTTAATTTCAGATTTAGAAAACATATTGTTAAAAAATTAAAATTAAAATCAAACTGATTTGATTTTCGTACATACATATTTTCAGAAGTTTTGCTGTCAAATTCACGGGAACTCCCAACAACTAAAATTGTCGAGGAAATTAGGATGAATACGGTAGTCGGATACATTTGGTTTGTTTTGGATAAATCGAAACTACCTGTATGGTTAAAATAAAAACAAATATGAGTAATGTTTGTTTGAATTCGTTAAAAGGCATGGGATGGTGAGTCCTGGAGTCATTTGATCTCAATTGAATTAAAATTATGATGATTTTTTAGATGATCAAACCCAGCTGTAGAGCAGTGGTTAGCGTGCTGGCTTTGCAATCATGGGGACGTGGGTTCGAATCTCCTAGTGGCCGTTTGATTTTCTATCAATTTCATCATTGCTAATAACAGTGATATATTGATGGGAGACAAACTAACACATAAAACAGTGATGTTCTCATGGAGTGTTTCGGAGGACACTTTAAGCCGTCGGTCCCATGTGTGTGCACAAAGAGTATTTTGAGTTAGCACAGACACACGTAAATTGACTACCTTAACGCTAAAGATTGTGTTATTGGGTATTTCAATATTCAATACACCACCGCAAAAAAGGAAGTAGCCATTCATGGGCTCGAGCATTCGAATGCGGTGCAGTTGTGCCCTGCAAGCCTCTCACCAATGTATTCGAATAATAGTTCTCATGCTGGTGGTATTCATGGAATACGAAAAAAGACTGAACACACCTAACGGTACACAATTCGGTCTATAAATACTGAATAATGAATGAATAATGAATGATTTTTTTCAGGAAGAAAGCAGTCTTGGAATATATGCTGGATAATTGTCGTTCACAGAGTATGCTGGCTCACGCAAGACGATAGATTTTGTACTGTAGTCGTTATATTTTATTCTCTTGTTTTGTTCGATGTTCATCATCATCACTTGATGCGTACGTGCGTAAATGAGAATAATATATTCACTAGCCTACGTGCGGCCAATACATTTATTAAGCGTAAGCCAGCACAAATTTTTTTTATCAAAAATCATTATGAGCATTGTTAACTTTTGAAGCATGTCCTCCCCTGTTCTTTCGAATATTTTTCCTATATGAATAATTTTTCTGATCAAAAAATGATTACATGAGAAACTCGTACTCTTTTTCCTCAACTAGAACTATTTAAATTACACGAGACACAATTTCTCCTTTCAAATCCACAAACACTGCGAAAACTGACCGATAGAACAATGCATGCGTGATAATTGACATTTATAAATATAAATTTAATTTAAATAACACTCACTTCTAAAAATAATATGTTGATACTTCGAAGTTGATTACATCAATGATGGTTCGCCAATGGTTTTGAGGATTTTTCTGCCAGCAGTTTATTTATGAAAACCGTTTCATTATCATTATAGTGAGTAAGAGTAATGTGAACAACGACGTGATACAGTCCGAAAGTAAGGGAGATTAATATGACTTAAGATAACGAAAGTCTGAGCAATAAAGCAAATTTTTGATCCAGAGTTATCCGAATCGAGCCGGAATTCTTGATATTCATTAAAAATTTTGAACGCAAAATCAAAACGAGTATAATTTCTTTGTTTATTAGTGACATGAGTTTATTCAATATGTGTTTTTAAAAATATTCTTTTCGAGAAAGTAAGCAAAATGATTTACATCATCTTTCAAAACGGAAAGTGCTGCAGCTACATTTTCTATCGAATGAATGAATAACAAATAACACATTTTTACTGTAATTTACGAGTAATTTATTTAGTTTAATTGTAATATATAAAATAGTGCACTCAAGCAAGTTATCTATTAGCATTTGATATTATTGTAAGAGATTGAAGTGTTAATTTCGACTCAGGTAGATAGTATTTTCTGTTGAAATTCTTTCAAGTATTCGTTCCAGCATAAAATGCGTTGCTCCACTGCGATTTGACGCCAATTCGGTGACTGAATATCGCTCGATAGCCAATTAAAGTCGGCCACATTTTCCCAATTGTTTTTCATCTTGTCTAGTCCGGCTTTAGCGAAATCGTCGTCAATATTTGCGTATTGGTAGTTGTATGGGGCCACGTTGATGTTATTGCAGTCTTCGATGATGGCACGGCACGTAACATGCATGTATAGGTCACAGTGGTGTGATGAGTGGAATCGCAATTGCTGACAGCCAAAAACGAATTTACAATTTGTGCAATGTTCGGCAAACACCGATCGACTCACTGGTCCACACAAAATGACGCAATTTGTCAAATGCGAAAGTTGAAGCGAACTCGGATAGCCCGAAATTTGCAATAGGCAACTATCTAACGCCGAAACAGTAATATCTTTATTGTGTGTTTCATCTGGAACTAAAGTGATTTGTTCATGCTGACGATTTTGCACTGTCCATTGAAAATGGTCTTGCTGCGCGAGGTTTGGAGTGGGCGATGGTTTGCTTGGTGCCGCATCAACAGTTGAAATGCCTTTCGATGAGGACGCATCGATGACTTTCGATCGGAAACCAAACTTTTTTTTAGCCAGTAACTTGTCTTTGGTTGCTTCGATTCGTCCGTCCAAATCATTCAGGATCGTTTGACATGCTTTTATTGTGTAATTTGATAGAAAATATGTTGATGCGGTTAAATAGTGTTGCACGTTTTGTATGTCCCCTTGAATCTTGTTAATGGCTTGTGTTAGTTTGATTCGATCGGTGTTTGGTTTTATTTGGCTCAAACTGTCTTCAATCGCTGTCACTTGCTTTCTAAACGTCTCTTGAAAATAGTCGAGATTCTCGTTGGCCGCTATATTTTGCTTGCTTAATTCATGCTTTGCAATCATTTGCTGCTGTCTATCGCGGTTCCTCTTATCCAACTGATCTGCTAACTTCTCCTTGTTCGATCTTTGTAGCTCATTTGGTTCACTTTCTACTACATATTCCATGTTTAAATCTTTGATTAATAAAATTACTCGTGATTTTCTCTATTGTTTCTACTCTTTTCTACTACTGCAACTACTAGTTCATTTGCATAAAGTTCAAGGTTGTATAACCACAAAATCAGTGTTCAGTTTTGTTTTTCACTGTCTTTTTTTCGGAATATTGTTTGTTGTTGTTGTTGTTTCTTTAAAAATTCTTTCTGGAGTCGAGTTTGTTCACGTTCGGCAGATCCCGCTGGTGACATACAATACAGCATCCAGCCGGTACCCATGCTAAGAACACCAGCGACAATTGATTTAAAGATAATACTCGACATTTATGCAATTATTATTATTATGACGTGGTGAATGGTTGCTTTATTTGCCTTTTTTTGCTTCAAATACGGTTAAATCAATATGTCGAATGCGTTCCAGATGTTTTTTATCGAAAACCTCGCCAAGCTTGTAGTATCCTTCGAGGACAGGTGGGAAATTTTCATGCATATATCTTCGAAACTCTAAAAATGGAAATAAACAACACAATTAAAATGAGAATTTCGAATGAGTTCAATTTAAAAGGCTATTTCATGTGAATCTCAATTTGACGAGTGCAATGACTCATATTTATTACACGAAAATCCATGCAATGTATTTAGAATAGAATAAATTATGAAACAACCCATAATCAAAAAAACAATTGAACAGATGGTCAAAGTTTCAATAAAAAATCGCGTATTTTACCTTGGTCTCTGTTAAGGCGAGACCAAACCCAATATGAACCGAGAAACGCAACCACTTCCACGAAGATGAACACTTTCAGCCCTTTTTGGAACTTTTTAAACAATGAATGTTTCTCAACTTTTTGAATCATTACAAAAGAACAGAATTCCAATTGAATCAACTATTTGATCATCACGTTGGTCAAAAGTGTCAATGTTCTGGAAATGCAGCAGTCAAAGCACGATGTTTCGAAACGCGTCAAATACGTAAAGACTTAGGCACTGGAGGACAGAACGCAGCCAATATCATATGCACGCGAATGGGAAATCAAATATCGATTGAATCAACTGCAATTTTTTTATTTCTTTAGAATTTCTTCATTGAATTTCATTAAAATATTCAAAGCGCCAAATATTATTGAGGAAAGAGTTTAAAACCAAAAATTTGATCGATATAAATGTGTTGTACTTTAAGTGAGTATTCCAAAGTACGCGATGACATTCCGAAGAGTCAATGTATCAGCAGACAGAGACGGACGGATGCAGCGAAACGAGATAGCAAACGGTTTGCACAAATGTCAAACATAGTAGATGACAACAAATAAAAACAATTATGGGATTTGTTTGCTATCTATAGGTTTTAGTTTGTTTTCTGTGTTTGTATTTAGAAAGGGAAATTGACTGGAAAATGTATCTTTTTATGTGAATCGAAATGCATGCGTCGAAAATGTATTAAATACTCGTCTGAGAAATCGTACAATTTTAATGTTCAAATCGAAATAATTGAGTGAAAAAATGTCATCACGGAAAAAGGTACAGTAACCAAATTGTTGATAATGCTTGGCGCGAAAATGTATTTTTATCGATTTTTTGTTGGACATTTTGCAGTCGATGAGCACGTCTGGCACAAGTTGCAGCAGTTCGGGGTCAACATCATCAAGTGGAAGCACAAGTGATTCAGATTCGAATTCGTCCAGCTCCGATTCGGAGTCGTCAAGTTCGCAGGGTGGAAATCGTAGTTCTGCCTCGAATAGCACCCCAAATGAATCGAAATCATCACAGCCAACACAATCGAAAAAGGAAAACGCGAATGCCAGTGCAAAAGTTGAAAATGAGAAAACCCCGCCAAATACCGCATCAAACAAATCAAAGGCCACTGGCGCCACGTCAAAAGCAGCACAATCACAACAACAACAAAAAAGTAATTCACGTAAGCCATCGGTGTATTCGAGCGAAGACGAAACACCGCAGACAAAAGCTGAACTGGCCGAAGCAAAGCGAATGCAAAATGAAATTAAGAAAAAGACTGTGGCTTCTCAAGCGCTCAAATCAAAATCGGCACCAATCCTACCGCCAACTGGTGGAAAAGCACCACCAGCTGTGGTCAAACAACACCAAGAAAGGAGCAAGGCGGCTGCTAATAGGAATAATAATAGGTCGAACATAAAGTCCCCTGCCCGAGGAAATGCAAACAAAGCGAAGAGTATTTTCTCACCAGATAATTCGACTGAAAGTGAAGAGGGAATGACAGCAAGAACTACACCAACAACAACGAAAAAGCCAGCAACTGCAAAAAAGACACCAGGACAGAGAGGTCGACCGCCCAAACAGAAGCCGCCCGAAGTGCCAACACCAACAAAATCCTCAGAGTCATCCTCGGCCACGTCAACCGATTCAACAAGCTCAAGGTACGATTTTTGCAAATAATTTATCATTGAGAACTTTTCAATTGTTTATAATGTTGATTGCTACATAATTGGCAGAGATTCTGAATCTGAGTCCAGTGCACAATCATCTCCACCTGTCAAGAAAAAAGCTACAGTCGGCCGAAAACCGGCAAAAAAACAGCAACGCAACTCAGCATCAACGTCTAAATCTGATCAATCCAAGGATCATGGCAATTCCGAATCGGACATCGACATGAAGCCAGTGACTCGTTCATCAAATACTCGCAAATCAAAACATTTGACAGGTAATTGCTCAACTCGGTGTGCAGTTTTAATTGCACGCAATATCACCGTTCACAATACATTCAAAATAATGATGTTTGTATTTGTAGCTATATTCAATCCGTCGAAGGCATCAGATCCGTCTGAATCAGAGGTAGAGGGAAAGCAGTCAAAGAGTCCTGTAAAGCGTACAAAAGGGAAGGCAAAATCCAAAATCAATTCCAAAATCAATGCAAACGTTCCGAAGAAAGCCGTTCCAATGGTTGAGGAGAGGAAATGTCCGGTCGAGGGTTGTGATTCAATGGGAAATTTGGCTGGACTATCAGAAAAGCATTTCACCCAAGAGGCATGCCCATTGTACCACAATGTTTCAATAGAAGAAACGAAAAAGCGACGAGAAGCGCGCTTAAAGCATGAAGAAGAGAGAAAAAAGGCGACCATTCTATTTGATCCAATGTCAAATGTCACCAACGTCGAACAAAAATCGTATCAAATTAAAATTGATGAAATGCGTGCTAGTTTTGTACCGAATCCACCATCACCGACACGCCAATCGAACACACACCATACAAACAATAAAATGCATCACCAGCAAAATGGCGATAGCCGACAAAAGGAGCCGTGCCTCAAGGGATATGTAACCGACTACGATTTGAGATTATTCCAAGAAGCTCAGGCTGTTGCAAGCGAAAAAATCGAAGCTGATCTTTTAAAATGGCCGGCTGAACGAGGAACAAAGTAAGTGTGACATTAGAGAGAATTTCGATTAAAAAAAACTAATTCCATATTTCAAAAGGTATATAACAATGGGTCGATACAATATGGAGGTGTGGTACCAATCGCCTTATCCAGAAGATGCTGCACGATTGCCGAAATTATATTTGTGCGAATTTTGTCTGAGATATCAAAAATCAGAGATCACAATGAAACGTCATGCAGCGAAATGTGTGTGGCGCCATCCACCTGGTGACGAGGTAACATTGATATTGAAAATCTCTCAATTTAAAATCATATTTGGAGAGAGGACACTAAATGCCATATTCATTTCACTTGCAGATTTATCGAAAAGGGAAGCTCGGTGTTTGGCAAGTTGATGGAAAAAGACAAAAGCAGTATTGTCAATATTTGTGTTTGCTGGCCAAATTCTTTTTAGACCACAAAACATTGTACTATGATGTCGAACCGTTCCTATTTTATGTGATGACTTTGGCTGATTCAGAAGGATGTCACACTATTGGATATTTCAGCAAAGTGCGTATATTAAAATATGCATTTGCATTTACTTTTGCACTAAGGGGTAGACACAAATTTCAAATTTCGAATAATTTCAAATCATGCTGAATCTATCAAAATCCCTACGATTCTCAAATGGGAAAAAAATTCAAGTCGATTTAAATCAATTCGAATCTTTTTCTTTCTCTGTGAATCTGCTTAAAATTGAGATGGCGGATATGTCATAAAAAACAATTTGAATTATTCAAATCTTTTGAAATTATTTGAAATTCCTATGAATCTGGACGAATCAAAAGTATTGAAAACAAAAAATGTGCATGATTCCGACGAATCTTGTTGACTCGTATCTACCCCCTAGCTTTTGCATATATAGGGTGGGCCATATAAAATTTGCATTTTGACATTTGAGCTGTCATTCTCTAAATAAACAATTTTGTCAAAATGCAAACGTTAGATGGCCCACCCTGTATAACATGTGTATGCATTGAGATTAGGATTTTATGAAAACGAATTGAGATTTTATGAAAATGAATTTTAGTTGATTCGACTCGAAAATCCATTTGTATTTTCCAAAAATGAAATGAAAATCTAAATATTTTGCTGCAAGTAAAAGTCGAATGATAAGTTCCTTATTCGATGTCTAACTCAAGTCTGAATATTTTGTCTACCTTTTATGGTGCTATATTTATGATATTTGGATAGGATATTATGTATATTTGTTATCATATTTTCAACATATTTTCAAGGGCGAGAGAGAGAGAGAAAGAGAGAAATAGTAAACAGGATATTATTCTATTGAATGGATGTAATTTTCCAACACTTTTGCGCGCTAAGAATTGCGAGACTTCACTGTTCCCATCCAATTCAATCCGAATTGAAATAAAAACGTTTTGCGGTTCCATTCTATGTGTACACAGTGTGTATACGTGCATTGCTATCATGCACGAACGGTTATTGAACTTTTCGAATGCGGAACATTCACCCCAAAATGACGTAGTTGTTAGCTCTATATGGCTTACCATGTCGCCCATATCTATCCATATTTTCATTTGGTTTATATTTTTGGCTGTTATTTGGTCATTATCAATATTTTTGAAAACTCAAATAGATAACATTGTGTCCGAATTAAAAGCAATTTTTGTGGAAATGTATGTGTCTATGTCCGTGTCCAGCTATTGAAAACCTACAATTGGTCATTGTTGATATAGCGCTCGCTATATTGGCACTGTCTGAATGAAAATGAGTTCAAGCGGCAGTTAAAACCGAAATCTGCAGCTCTCGCGATTACAATTTTCCATAGAATGAATAAAAAATGAACATTAATTTCGAAATCGGCTGCCTTGCTAGCCAAACGTGTCGCAATTACAAGCTAAAAATGAGATATAAATTATAAAGAGATACGTTGTTGTTATTATTTCGTTTTAATGCCATTTTACCATTTTTTACATTTTATTGCATAATTATCACACGTTCCGCGTTACACGGGCCACTTTCTGTTGCTCCGCGTTCCTTCGCGCACCAGCTTCAATGCAATTTTCATCAGAAGACTAAAAAACTAAGTACACGATTTTTTTTAGAAAGAATTTGCGACAATTAAAAACGAAAGATAATTTATTGAATATTTAGTTGAAATAATTAATCTTTCCGGAATTTGCTTAGTGGTTGTCAAGTTGGTCCACCATCAGTGCACCAAATAGATATCACGTCCCATCATGCTTTCATTGACGTTCTGTTTTTTATGTTGTTACATTGTAACAGTGTCAACAGATAATTTGTTCGATACAACATTTTTTGTTGTCTCCCTCTCGATCTGCGTTCGTTTGTTGCTTTATTGCGATTGATGTAACATGGCTTGTGCCAGTGTTGTGATCCTTTTTTGCGATAAAATGGTAATGTAGCTGTTTATTTTCGATGATATTGTACTGTCAAAGAGACGAAATTTCTTTCCGGCCATCTGTTACCACTATGTCTTCTGGGGCGTTTGCTGCAAATGCACCCAGCAAGAGCTCGGCGATAAATCGTCCATCAATATGTCTGCCGAAAAAGAGCGCACACATTTTTTTCGCCGATCAAATTAAGACAGACGTATATTACTGCTGTAACAACAACGTGAATACGCTTTTTGCATGCATAATGCAACGAATTCTTATCACCCAAAATATCCACATGTTTTTTTTTGCGTTGGGTTACTCTAAATTCATTGCATATTCGTTCTTTTTTTTATTTTCAGGAAAAAAATTCATTCCTCAACTATAATGTATCGTGCATTTTAACGTTGCCGCCATACCAGCGAAAAGGCTACGGACGTCTTTTGATCGATTTTAGTAAGTATAAACACTATCATTCTCGATGCCAATCGTTGCATATTTTTGTATTTTTTTTCTGCGTCTTTCCCTCTTTTAATTGACGATATAATGACTTTTAAGTGCAAGAAAAGAGAACTCATGTCATTTTTTCGGTTTTATATTGCATACGAAAAAGAGACTAGAACATTTTTAATGCATTGCAAATGTGTGAAAAAAAAGAAAAAGCCACGGGCTCTGTTGTTTGAAAGCAGTGTTTGTGCTCGACGTTTCGAAGCAAACGGTAATTTTCGCCAATTAGAAGTAAATAAATGTGAACATGCTTTTTATGCATTCGTTTGTTTTTTCTCTCTCTTTGTGTGTGCCAACCACTCGAACGACATCGTGAAAAAAAGCAAACAAAAAGCGGGCTCCGATTGACAAAAAGTATTTTGCAGCCCCACTTTGTCCAATACCGGATACACACACACACACACACACACACACACACACACACGGGCGCATTTATTTGACCAAATTATTTAATAATGTGTGTGTGGTCCCCAAATGAGCAATTCTCGTTCGAAACTGCTTGCAAGAGTCATAATTTAAGTGAAATTTGAAACTATCATCCGGCGCCCGCTTGATTTTTATTTGCATTAAATTTTGAATAAATCTTAATCGTTGATCCGAACTACAATATATTGTGTACTTCAGCGCGAGAGCAACGCATAAATATGTTTGTATTGGCCAAGTACCAATTAAAACCAATGTTCTGTGGGCCTATTAAAATATCTGACTATCCTTGTGCCACAAACTATGATCATCTGAAACTGATTGCCATTTTGTTGGCTGCGATACACTCGCTCTGTTTTTTTCGCATATCATTTGGAAACATTCTCAAATTTCACGGTGCGTTCTCATTTCACCTATCAAATACGCCGTTTTTTTCCTGCGCTCAACTTCGTTGTCCACTTATGTACGCTGTACGATCCCATTTTATTGTGTTGGTGTATGCACTACAGCAGTATCATCGTTACTTCAATGCCCGCGTCTAGAGTCACTTTGCAAAGACCCCAAACATTTTGCATTTTACACTAAAATTTCTTTGTGCTCTTTTCTTTTTTTTTGCTACTGCTGTTGTTGCTGTTGTATTTTTATGTGCGTAGAGAGATCTGTCTGGCTTTGTTGGGAAATTCATCCTCAATGCACCCGACGCTATTATATTTGGTTGGTATAAGCGTTTGCATGTGTGCTTTTATGCTCGGGTTGTCTATGTCTATGCCCTGGCGTACGAAAACCACGCCTTTTACATGAATGTTCTTGTGCTGTTATTATTAAATATTATCGTTTTTGCTGCCTCGGTATTTTGTGACTGTTGTTGCTTTGACTGTGCGAATTGCTATCTCGTTTTCTCCTTTTCGCTTCACCGTGTTTTTCCTCCTCCCCCTCTTTCTCTATCTGTGTGTAATGCAGCAATTTTTACACTGGTTATTACTGTTGCTGCAGCTTATTGATGCGGTATTTATATGCTGGCCAACGAACAATTTCTCCGGCATATTTGGAAAATGCATGCGGTTGTGAGAGAGGGAGAGAGGAAGCAAGCGAATGTGCGAGAGGTGGATGTGAACGTTCACATCCATTAAATACATCAAATGTTTGCCCTTTATCCGATCATTGTTATGCGTGAGGTAATTTGATGATAGCCGAGCTTATTTTAATCCCTTTGTTCAAAATTAAGTCTTCTAATCTGTTCAATGACTCACCTTCCGTCCAAAAACTCCCAGCAAAATCTGCTTGTGAAAAGTGTTCGGTAATTTTTGGTCCTTTGCTGTTGTTATCAATGTCACGTCCGACACGTTGATAGTTGACAGCTCCACTAGAATTCATGAAAAATGGTCACAAAAAACGGGGTTTTCGTTTTTTAGCATTCATTTCGCTTGAAGGTCTCGGCATTGCGATGTCATAATGAAAGTGCAATTATTCGCCACTTGCGTATCACAATGAAAAAGAAGTGTACACCGTCGGCGTTGACGGCAGTGCAGCTACCAACAAAAACCGACGATGATGACAGCATGAGACAATCCAAATGAAAACGAGTGTTAAATTGGAAAACTGAATGAATGGATATGTAAATTATAAAAACATCCTCATAAGCACATAAATCGTAACGCACAGATAAATATAAAATGCTCTTTTCTCTGTATGTGTGATTTTGATGCAACACACGAGAGTGAGAGAAAAAACACCTTCACCGAGAGAGAGAGAGATTCATTTGGTTTTCGCATGTAGTCAATCGATGATGCAGTCTCTTATAAGTAGAGAGAGGCCAACCGTAGACGCCAATGTGTATCACATTGTGCACATCTCTTTCAAGTGTGCAACGCCGAGGCTTGGGTGTATATATGATGCCTTTACATCTTTTGAAGTAGATGCGAGAGAATGGTGCATAATTTCGAAGAAACAGTAGCACACAGAGAACACAAAAAAAGTCATGAAATCTGAATGTGAGAAAAAAAAAACGTAAAATTAGGCCCATTATTCCTGTTTCTTTATTCAGTATGTGCCTATTCACTTTGTCCCAGTTCTCGAATGAACCAAATTGTAAATTTATGTCATTGTGCATTTTGTTGACACGATGCAACTTAAATGGAACATGATGAGCAAAGTCAATCTTGCAACGCTCGAAATGCATTAAGAAAATGCCATGTCGAAATCGCCATTGAATGATGATGCAGAATTGACGTTGAAGGCTGCAATTAGTAGCGTTCAACGTGAATGAATGTCTGCAAGCGAAATTCAGCCAGCGGAAGGATCAATTAATCGTTGCTCCTCTGCTTGGCCTATGAAAATCGTGTGTAAACGAATGCATTGGCATGACACATCCAATACATTCCATTCTATTCCACCATAAATCAATTATGCGTGATTTTTGCAGTTTTCTTTCAAAATCGATCGAGTGCAAAAACTACACGTTTGAATTGATAGATTTCATTCTTCACCTCTGTGTGCACAAATCAAAGTGTTCATTGGCAATTTTTTCATTGATCAAATTCAATTTCAATGGTTAAAAATGTAAAGATGTTCCTGTCAATCCAAATATGTATGTATTTTTAATTGAAAAAACTGAATAAATTCGAATAACTTATTTTCATTTGAAAATGGTTCAATATTCGCTTAATTGCTTTTTGAAGTTCCATCAACCGAATTCGAATTCGGAAAACTGAAAATTTCCAACTCGTTTCATTGCATATTCGCTCTCACCACTCACCACTCGTTGCTCATCTCATTTTACTCTGGCTCTCTCTCTCTCTCTCTCTCTCTCTCTCTCTCTCTCTCTCTCTCTGTCGCTATCGAATGTGAACAAAGATTTGAAGCCGCTTTCGAGGGGGGCCAATGCGCTTTACAATTGAGTTCATTGCACTCCGGAGTCGGCTCCAAAATGGCAAAATACATGAAAAAGTGATGCCCGAAATGGTTTATAATACGCTTGTTCGAAATGAATTGGATCGCTGTGTGCATATGCGTGCAAGTGACTATCGAATTCGATTTCTGTACCTTTTGTGGAAAATTGTCTCGCGCGAATGCGACAGCAAAGCCACAAAGCAACAGCAAACACACACAGACACATTGCAATACCCGACAAAATGACACAGAGCATACAATGTGCGATAAGAAAACGAAAACTACATTAAATTGATGTATTCCCCACACATAAAGATTCAATTTGAGCAACGACACAAATGCAACAAAACGTTGATGCTGCTGCCGATGATGAGTCGCTGTCTGCTTTATAATCTGACTACAATAATGCAGGGAAGAAGCGAGAGAACAAGAGCAAACGAGCAAAATGTGTGTAGATTTGGAAGTTGAGCCGAGCGCCAAGGCAACGAAACAATGCGAAAATAGTAAAGTGCAAAAAAATAAATAAAATCAAAATATTGGTACCGGTGTATGTATTCGACGTGCACATATGCCTTTCGGATAAAGTTTGGTGGTATTTTTTCCAGCATTGAATTGATTTGAGCAAAAGCTCCATGACAACTACCGCAGTAAATCCACTGAAGCATCCAATCAGACGATTCATCCCCGGAATTCTACCGCATCGGCACATCTGATACTGCTTCGCTTCTGCTGCTGTTGCTATTGCCGTTGACGTTGCTTTGGCCGTTCCTGTTGTTAGTTCTGTTACTGATGTTGTCAGTTTTCAACATATATTTTCCCAATTATACTCGGCAACATAATTCGGATGCATGTTTGCAATGAACACCGATTTCCCGCTAGCCGTCGTAATGTTTGTATTTATATTTCAAAGCCTTTGTGTACGCAAATACGGTGCTTTTTATGTGGATGGCTACAAACCGAATAAAGGAAATGCAACTCATATTTTGGAGCGGAGTGCGCGCTCAGTTTTATGTTCACCCCGTTTATCGGCATTCATGTGGTAAACCAATGCCAAAATTCAAGAGGCTTAAACTAAATTGACTGGAAATAAAGTTATGTTTACAGCACTACCTCAATATGGATAGACTAAACTATCTATGACCTATCTTTGAATGTTCAGCAAAATTATGGAAACTATGGCGCGCTTTAGAAACAAAGCCGAGGAAGAGAGATTGTCTGTCAAGAAAACGATCAGAATGGATGGAGGAATGCGCTTGTCATGACGCCAGGAAATTCTTTTTGAGCAATTGTCTGCTCATCCTCATTTTTTCCCTGTTCCTCATCGCACAAATTCTTTTTCCACAAAACGACAGTATTATCTATCAGAAATTCATTTTCAAACATTTTAAAGTTTGTTTGGGACACATCTTTTACCGAACATTCAGCTGAGATACTTGAAAGCAGCAAATTTCGAGACAGACAATGCATATTCGCTCAATCAAATGTAACATGGATAGAGGATTGGGGAGTTTCATTGCGACTCGTCAAATAAATAAAAATAAACGTGCTGTCGGTGTTGAATCCATCCCCACGTTGATATTAGCACACGGAGCTTTGCATCTGTTTTGCTCGAAGCTCCCGGTTCATCGTACAGAATCCGTTCGTTCGCTCGTTCTCTCTTTCCATAAGGTCTCATTTATCGCATGGCGCGAAAATCACAAAACATTAAATTGGTTTGATCAAAATGCGCACAGAATTTTTATTTCATTTTATTCCAACTCGACCCTCGTACTCCATAACATATCTACTGATTGTGATCCCAAAAATGCTGCACACCGAAAAAGTCAAGAGAAAAAAGTGCCAGAACAAACCGAATGAATCAACAGAAACGATGAGTGAAAAGTGAACGAAAATTTGCACACAATTTTTTTTTTTACTTCTGCAGTGCTTTTTTTCGGTGGTATGTTGCGTCGAGACGATAATATCGATCGACGCTTGATGTCCCTAAGGGTAACGTCCGCACTATAACCTCGCTTGACCTCTTCTTGTTTTGTGTATTGACTGCAGTTCGTTGTATGTTTCGGGCTGCTTTGTGTGCTGCACAGCAGCTCACTCTCGTCCCTCTCTCTCTCTCTCTCTCTCTTACTCTTTATTGCACCAAAAACAGAACTAGTGGCTTTATGATGTTATACTTCGCGGAACATCGGAACAGCGAAACGCTATCAATATAATAATGACCACGCATCTTTTATGCTAGTATCTTTCAAACCTTTGAGCGGCTTTTGCTCTCCACACGCGTTATTACTCGTGTGAATGATGCATATATAAAACAAGGAGAGCACATGACGGGGGGCGAGGGGAAAGGGGCAGTAAATGCGACTTTGCCAAAAATAAATTTGTTTGAACATTAGCCCCCCAATCCATTATGGGTTCAATGTGTTTTGTTCTTCGACTCAAATTATGGAAAATCGTCTGAATACTGTAATAAAACCGAAAAGGAGAACGAGTCGAAGTGTACAGAGGACTCGAAAGTAAATGTCGTCGCCATCGAACGACGAACATTGAGGGTTGTATACGGTTTTTATGACGGTCGCTCGTTCGCGCTTCCCACCACCAACGTCTTACATTTGGTAACGAATTTCTTTGTCGGTGCTTCGAACACCAAAGGCGCAGAATGTGCATACCACGTAAAAACAATAGCAAACATCCTCACCAATCAAGCGAAATTTCTTCTTGGAAAGCACGAAATAAATTCTCCTACGTTTTATTTCCAACTAAAATGTGATTATGTCGTCCTGTGCAGCAACAAAGACGACAATGATGCCGCCACCGCCACCACCGACAAGTGACGATACAAAGAGAGAGATATGCGTTGCATTTTGGAATATATAATTGACAATTTTCGTTGGATTAAACTTGAATTAAATCATTTGAAGCATTGAAATGTTTCGAAAACATCCAATTTCTCATGTTGATTGAAACACTTTGTATTTGTTATGAGTGTGAGTGGGGAAAATGAGTGAAGAAGACATTGCTACTTTTTCCATGATGAACGTCTGATTAAAGCGAGCATTTGTTTAATTTAAATTATAAATCGAGACGAATTGCATTTTCAATTTGCTGTAATTTTCTGGTTCAATTTATATTGCGATGTTGGAGCGATGAAAGTTTCTCTTCGAGCTGCTTCATTAAAATGTCATTTGAATTCTGGCGTTGTTTGAAAAAAAAAAAAATCATTAAAAACTTTGCAATACAAGCGACGTCGTGGAAAAAAGGTCATGAATGTTTGTTTATTTAGTGCTACTCATTATGTGCCTTCAAATCACGGGATCTATTCAAATTTTCCATTTTTCTGGAATGCAGAAGAAAAACGGTGTTCACTTTTTTAAATCAGTATAATTACTACGAGAGCGTTCAATGCGTCAATCTTTTTGAAGGGTGCAAAAAAGTGCTAATTCCTTGTCAAGTACAGTCAAGTGATTTAAACAAAGAGTTCGCTTTAATTGGTATAGATTAATGAAATCTCCATAATCGTGCGTAAATTCGTCTCAGACGGTATTATCGCAAAAAGAAACAAAAAGACTTTAAGGTGATCACAAAGTTGGACTCAACAATAATATACCTGCTTCCAATGGACATATTGTTGAAACTTTTGTATTTTTCTTTCTAATTAGAAAGAGCAGCGATCCCTTTTTCGGATTTTCCCCGATTTTTAGTATGCCACAAAGCATTGGCTTAGGAAAAGCCACAGAATAAAATTGGTTTCCCATAGAATTAAAGCCTGGTTTGTTGCTTTGAGAAAGTAATACATCCGACTTTTTGGCATGTTTGTGGTCGTATCCGTGCTTGTTTTGACTTTCTCCACCACCACAAATGAGTTCGAATGGAATTTGTGTGTGTGCAATGTGCATTTGCTCTCAGACAGATACTATTTCCCTCACTCTCTCTCTCGCTCTGAACACTCCAATCCATAATGATGCATTACCACATGTAAGTGCTGTAATACATAAATCGTCAATATGGATAAAGTTGTCGCTTACCAAAAATCATGGTCTTGATGAAGTTTGCTATTGTTCAACTTGCAACACAAACTCATTTAAAAAGGGAGACAATTGAGAAAATTCCCTTGCGCTTTTTCTTTCTCTCTCTCTCCATTTCAAATGTGTTCATATATGGTTCGTGATGTGATGCTCGACATTTTTACATTTTCTTGAAATTGTCTAAAGAATTATTGTAAGGGAGAAAATTCATTTGGTCTAGACTTGAAGCATCCTTGTGGATGTGATGCACCCGATGTTGTCGATACATTTCGAAAATTTACGTTCATCTCATTCCATACAGGCGCGTTCGCTCTCACACTCGATTCATATCATTATTTTTATTCGGTTCAGTTGATGCATCGTAAACTTTTGTTTGGATGCTAGTTTTCCGTTTGAAATTCCAATTTCTTATTTAAAGGATAAACAAAGTTTGCGATATAAAATATTTGTGCATCTCGAATCTCATTCCTCTCGAATCTCATTCCTCTCTTTTTCTCAATTTACGTTCCGTTATAGCTTTGAATTTTGAATGATTCGACAATGACGAAGTCTATACAACCTGATAGTTTATTTTTTGTCCCCCAATTTTGAATAAATGTTTTCCTATGTGCTCGTCAATGAAATTTAAATTCATCTTTTGAAATTTAACAGTCGAAGTAAAGGTGTTTGATTTTGAAATTTGCCGCCTCGAGATGGAGAGAGAGAGAGAGGAAGAGAGAAAGGGAGTTCATAAACTGTTCATAATTTCGCACTTGTTAAGTGAGTAATTTAATTAGTTCAAAAAAGTATTCGTAAAGCGTTTCCATTATTCTAGTGTCATATTGAAAAAGGGAGATCTGGATAACAACAAAGGTGTTTATTCAACACACAATGTGAAAATCAACATCAGCAACACGTTTGCCCGTCTGAAGTTCTAGTAAATGATTCATCTTAATTTATATAACAAACCGAAGCATCAGACCTTATATACAACAAGAGTTCAAAGTACTCTCAACTGAAGCAGTGAATGAACGACGAAAAAAAAACATTACTCACTCACATACACACAAATGCAGTGCTTTTGCAGCGCCCGCGCTCAACTCAGTCGGTCGATCTGCCTCACCTATCAGCTCGCACACTCACCCTGTAACAGTCTGTTAATATAATTATATTGAAATGACAAAAATCGCTTTGCATGTATTGTGCTAAAAAGAAGCTAGTAAATCTCATAAACAGACATTAAAATCACATGCCCTTTCATACATTTTACACACATGAAGTGGTTAAAGAACGCTCTCATAATGTTCTCAATACACCGCGTATTATAAATTCAACCGATGCCATTCCAGACAGTAGACGAACGCGCGCGAGAGCGAGTAAGCGAGCGGGCGAACGATTGAAGCAGTAACAGACACAAGAAAGCATATACAGACATTTTGGGAGGAAACAATCCCTATTCACAATGTGTCTGGAGTGTATCTATGTACTTTGTGCGTATGCACGTGTGAACAATGCCATTTAAACATAAAATCATTCCATCCAAATACAAAACCCGACTCCTTGTTAGCTTTTTATTGATATGATTGTGATGCTCCGTGCAGAGAGAGAGAGAGAGAGAGAGAGAGAGAGCGAGAGAGAAGGATTGAGCACTTTCACAAAGAAGACTCTTGATTCGCACCATTCAATATCGCACGTAGAATGAAGGGAAGCAAAACTGTTGTTGGGAAAAACCTGAACCGAAATAATCCCATTGAATTGTATGCGGCTTTTGAATTGAAAAATGACAAAAGTATGGAAAATCGTATCAACTGTTGCTGTCTAATAATTGCTTCAATTGCGATGAATATCGGCGAATCGGAAGATGCGTCACTTTATTTGATACCATCTCCATTCCAATAAGTGCGATGGTGGCGATGATGATGAAATAACCACGGCTCATCATGCACAACAACACACAAATCGTTTAGTATTCGTTACAATCATTCCAATACGAACGAAAACGACCACTTCGGAAACCTTTCATTTTGAAATGTGTGTGCCAGAACATGTCCACTGAAAAGCTATGCAAAAATTTTTGCTTGGATAATATGAAGCGTCCGATATACTTAATTCAATATCCGTTCGAAATGCCGACCACTTGTATTGATTGAATTTTAACGATTTAGTCAGCTTGAGTCCGATTCAATTCATTTCATTCCGAAGTGGAAATGCAAACACAGCAGAGAGAGAGGGAGGGCCAGAGAGACGGCAATCGAACCCGGTTCGAAGCAAAAGGACCTAACCTACGACAAGAATACCCAACGTCGGCATGGCGCGTCTCTGGTTAAATCGACGTCGCGACGCACTTCCGGAAATATTATATACTTTGCGCCTATATGTTATACACTGAACGGGCATTACTCACATTCAAGTCGTAACAATAGCAAAGCGTTCCCTTTGTGGCCACTTTACATTTTTCGCTTTCGCTCAGCGTGTGCCTTTATATGTACAGTGAAAATATTATCACATCATGTTTGTTTGCTTATAATTTTGGTTTGAATACCGCAAAAGAAAAATGAGAAAGCAGTCAGCCATTCCTCAGAAAGTTACCTAAAAATATAATCATTTGTTCAATTGAATTTCGATATAAATAGAGCATAATTCTGATGTGTACGCAAAGAAAGCAGAACAAACTAAATGAAAGAAGAAAAAGAAATGGATGTTGAATCGTGCATTGTAATCAACCGTCGAATGGAAAACAATTGAAATGCGAGCGAAAGAGAAAGGGCGATAAATTTTAGTCTGAGTATGTTTGCATCGCATATTTATAGATGATGTTATAATGGATTTTGTGTGTTGCATGTCTTTGAAGCAGCCATAATATGTGAACGATTCGTGAATTTCACAAATTAAAATCCAACATCGGTGCGGGCGGCAATGGAAAAATTCGCCAGCGTCGAATGTGTAGTAGACGGTTTCGAGAATGAATTAAAACAGAAAAAAGGGGACGAAAATGCATTTGTGATGCCCGTTTATGTATGACTTCATTAATTTAACAAAGCTCGATGCGTTTCCTTGGTTTCTAGCTGATTCGATTTGAATGACAAAAACATGGCGCAAATTTCGATGGTAGCAAACGCGAATGAACATTACATTTTGGCAATAATGCTGCACCAAGTCGGCTTTTATAATATCAAGCTATTTCCCGCTTACTACGGCTACCTCGTTAGCTATGCAATCATTTGAAAAACCACTTGACGTGTGCAACAATTTAGTTTTTATCGCTGACCATTTTATTTTATTGTTTTTTTTTCGCCAAAAGCCAGCCAGCAGTGGCAATTGTTGCGTTTATTTCGAAATCCCCGATCAAACTCAATTCTAGCCGCACTCCTTGCTGCTTTACGACCACATCAAAACCAATTTGACTTGAAATGCATTCGCTTGAAGGGTTTTAATACCGTCAAAATTGTGGTGATAAAACGCTGGAGAAAAATCAGATAAAAATGCACTTCCTGCTGCAAAAGGATAAACACGAACTAAGGAAATTACGTGGATAATATTAAAAAGCCAAGCAAATGTTTAAATTGAGCTAATATAGCTATTCAAAAAATTTAATAGCGCGCGTTTTACATTAAATGTTCGACCCGTGTTTTCCAATTGACTTTTGTTATTGCTACGAAAAATATCGAAACTTTTATTCTCGGCTACCGAATGAACGAATTCAAAAGTATTTTGCAACTAATTGAATTTTAAACGAATTAATTACATTCGTTATCAGGTGTCAAATGAGATTTAACATCATTTTAGATAACAATTGCAAATTGCCATTGCAACAAATTATATCAAACAGATATTCACAGCGATATGCGTTGGCAAAGAAAGTACACCTTGGGGCCAAGAATTTTTTTTTTAAAAGGGACGGTGATGCGCGCATTAAAGTGTCAACAGCAGTAGCTTGAGTAGTACGCGTGCGTGCGCTCTCATTGATGAAACGATCGCAATATTGACACAATATTTCCATATCTTTATTTTCATAACATTTAATTTTACTTTCATGTCGTCGCAAATTTGCATATTTTTGTTGAAACGGAATGAAACGCATCGACTCTCTACGTTCTGCATTTTTATTCGCCTTTGCATTTCGTTGCTCTGGCACTGAGAGTATGTGCTCCATGTGTCTTTTTGCATTTGTCCACCTTTTCGCCAATGTGAATTTAATCGACAGTGACAACATCAACGATCGAAATGTTTGACAGCGAGCATCTGAGCGCATGTTTGTTCATTCAGCGTTCGATGCGTTAAAATGTTAAAATGAAACAATATTTTGTGATTATCGCTCACACTGTTGTTTATTTTAAATATGCGCATACATTTCGCTTTCGTTCGGTGCTCTTGATTCGGCGAGAATGGTGCGCATTTTCCATTTTGATTATTAAACAAATGAATGCGTAGCACGGTTGAACCCCATTTATGTCATATTCTTTGTTATTGATCATCAAACGTCATTGCGCTTTTGACAGATGCATTTGTCTGTCCGCAATACGGTAAAACTCTCTAAGTTGACGTATTGATATAAAATATACGTATTGAACTAATGCACTTTGGCAAACCGTGTGATAAAAAGCTATTGCTATTCTGGTCGATGTTCGTTTCCATCGATTGCAACAAATTGCAAGCGATTTCACAAACTCATCAATCTACAAACATGCAAAACTGCTCGTTTAAATAAATGCGACAAACATGCAAATGATCGATTAAAATAAATTAGACAATTTTTCTTATTGTTTATGCTTGTGCAAACATTCTCATTTAAAATAAGACATTCAACTTTTTACTTTTCCGCACACATCACTGTGTGTGGTAAAGGTATTGCGATCGGTCCAAAAAATTCAAAACGCTCGGAATAAGTTTTCTATGCGTTTGAAAAACGATTGCAACCATTCCCGGACCAATTTTTTGTCCGTGTGTGGTACGTTGTCCGTTGTACGTTGTCCGTTGTCCGCTGTCCGTTGTCCGTTGTACGCAAAAATTTGTTAACACGATAACTCAAAAAATTGAGATTAGAATTGATCAAAAATGTACACACGCATTGAACTTTATTAGGAATAGAAACCTATTAATTTTCAGCCCAATCGGATAATTTTTTCGGATAGCTCTGGTGGAGTCGAATGGAAAAATGGGCTGTTTTTCAATATAATTACGAAACATTTGTATGGGGACTATGTCTAGTTCGCATTGTATCATTATGAAACTTTCAGAATATTTTTTTTTATGAACAAAATAAGTTATGCAAAATTTCAAGTCATTCCGATGAGATATAGGACCTCCCCTGCAAAATTTTCGATTTTCGGGGTCAAAATTCAAATTTTGTCTTTAAATTAGATGAAGTATTTGTGTTTTTCTAATCTGTGTTTTTTTATCAATTTGAATAATCATTAACTTTCAGGAAAGTTATACATAACATAAATGTAGAACCATATCTATCGTTGGCATGAATTGAAAGTTCACATCAGAGTGAACTAATTCGTAATTGTTATTACCAATTCAAAAATAAAGAACGTTGAAGTAAAAATTATGAACTGAGAGGTTTATTGGTATTTTTATTAAAATTTAAATTTGAATCACATGATCGAAATTCGATCTCATCGTAATGACTTCAAATTTTTTGTGATTTATTCTCAAAGTTGCATGATGATTCGATAAGAAATAAACATAAATCCAATACAAATGCGTAGCAATCAATGAAAAACGCGTTAACCGGAACCATTTCGGGAAATGTGCGGAAAAGTTAGTTTTACGTACGTAAGACCATTTATTTCCATTTAAATAGAGTTCATTTTATTGAAATATAGGGAGCGTGTGTTGGCAATCATATGCCGGGGAAAAAAGGTGTAAAGGAAAGGACATTCGAAAAAATTTAGCATGCAATGATGTG
Organism: Obolodiplosis robiniae; assembly: GCA_028476595.1. Lineage (NCBI taxonomy): Eukaryota > Metazoa > Arthropoda > Insecta > Diptera > Cecidomyiidae > Obolodiplosis > Obolodiplosis robiniae. The sequence goes on along the minus strand of CM052014.1, from coordinate 13,395,286 downwards.
GTGTGGTGTGATAATTAATTTCAACCAAGCACGTTGTTATGTGAAACTCTACAGAAATCCTTTTTCGACACTTTTTTTTATTTAGTTATCAGATAATGCAACAAAGTCGTGATGAATTTGTTGAATTAAATTGGTAGCGGTCAGAAGAGGGAATCGATGTCTCTTAGCAACATCACTTAATCATCGTTAAAAGTTTCTTTACTTGACGTGGCAGCAGGCCCCAGTAACTTCCCGCTTCTCCATTAGTTATATAATGATTTTGACACTTTTTTTCACTGTTCACTCTTAATGAAAAAAGATCTTGCTGATATGAATTGTGTTTTTTGCATATATTTTTTTTTCCTTTTTGGTCATGCAGATAGCGATCAATATTTCTCTACATGATCCAATTTGCATTCTGATGTTTTAATTAATTTCATTTTATTGCATTCTGTTTTATAGGCTATCTGTTAACTCGTGTTGAAGGAAAAATTGGTTCACCGGAGAAGCCATTGTCCGATCTGGGTTTGATTTCGTATCGCTCGTACTGGAAAGATGTTCTATTGGATTACCTGTGCAACCGGACGGGTAACGCATTGTGCATCAAAGACTTGTCACAGGTATGTTCAGAGAATTATTATTTTTTTAAAACGCAACCAAATCCAGCAACCATAAAAACTCTTCAATTAAATAATTTCTTACTTTTACCAAGTAAAAGTATAGCGATAGGCCCAACAAATTCAAAACGCTCGGAATGAATTTTCTTTGCTTTTTGGATCTAAAAAACCGATTGCAAACATTCCCGGAGAAATTTGTTAAAACAATAACTCAATTTAAGATTAAAATTGATCGTATATGAACAAATTCGTCTTCATTGGGAATAGAAACCTATTAATTGTCAGCTCATTCGGATTTTATATTTGGGCAGTTCAATTGGCGTCCAATCATTAAATGATTTTTTTTTTTTTTCAATATGATCACGAAACATGTGTATGGGGACTATGTTTAGTTCGCACAGTCAGCTTAAAACGACGTTCATTTCGACATGTTCGCGAATGGAGTCAATGCGATTGCATTGATATTATTTACATTGCGGCATATATGGCCTAAATTTCAAGTTATTCCGACGATATAATCAGGACGGGATCCCCTACAAAATTTTCAATTTTCGTGGTTGAAACGAAAAATGTATAATATAGAGACTATGTATACCACGTCGTATCATTATGAAAATTCCACAATCTCATATATTCTTTCTCACAAAAAAAAATTAGTCGTGTAAAACTTCAAGTCAATCCAATGAGATTTGGGGAATATGTATGTATGTGAGAGCTATATTTTTAGAACGAAACAGTGCAGTAATATTATGTTCAACTTAAATGACAAGTGAATTTGAATCTTATTGCTCCATGTGATAAGGTTCAGTTTAAAAACAAATAACACCTTTTTCATTCAAATTTTCTCTTTTTCGATTCTATGAGGAAACGATTGCATAGATTTGAGAGAAAAAACTATGTTGTTTTTTATTTCACTACAAAAATCTATATTTTCACGAGTTTTTGTGGGGGAACACAATTGGAATACCCGAACAAAATGTCAGCAGGGATTCACAAACATGGATTGGCTGATTCGTAGTATTAATAAATCCTAAATGTCATTGTAATAAATTTTTTTGACTCATTTTTTTCATGTAAAATGAGATTCTCAAAATTATAAGATGATACGATAAGAAATTAACATAACCCGTGAATCCGTAGACTTTCGGGAAATGTGCGGAAAAGTTAGTTTTACGTATGTGATGCCATTTATTTGATTAAAATTCGTCTCAAGTTACGAGTTTTTAATTATTACAATTTCAAACAAAAGCAAAACCATGTTTTTGTCAATTTTGCCAATTCTGCCATCGATAAATTGAATGCATTTTTTTTAATTAGCGATAAAAATCGTTTGTTTAATAATTTAATAAAAGTGATGTCAGAGGAGAATGCACCGTGGCAACTGCAATTGTATCGTATCGCATCGTATCATATTCGGATAAAATATTATAACAAACAAGCGAAAAGCAGAAATTTGAATTACATCGCACGTTGGGGGCTTAGAAACAAGTGGATGCTGTTTGAGATCATCATAAGAATAGTGAAATTAGTGAAAAAATTGCAACAAAAAGTGGATATCAATTCAGCGATAAATATTCATAAAAAATATATATAATAATGTATTTAAAATGGGTGCGCCATAAAAAGGTTCAATAATGACATTTTCATAAGAATCTTTGGTTTAACAAATGCATTCATGCATTACGGCTTATGGATGGTCTCGTATGGAATTATTATTGAACTATTTTGGCAAATTTTGTTTTCCTTATTCGTACCGCAACGCAGAAATTATCGTGTTCCGTTTGAATATTAGAAAAATAACAAAATATATTACAAATTGAAGTTACTAAGCACGAAATATTGGAACTACATAAAATTTGTACGCAACACCTTTACTAGAATCTGTGTCCAGCCCCCAGACATCATATATCGTTCGTCATTATGTTCCTTATGGCTATAATATTTCAAATATTGCAATTATGTTCTTATTTTCTCTATCTCTCTCACAACTGAATTTTTTCACATTTATCATGTTTTTTTTCTGTTGTAATTGTTTCATTTTGCAATGTACTGCCTAAAAAGGAGACCCGCCAGCAAGAATTCATTGGTTACGTGAAAAACGGAATTGATACATTCGAATAATTTATGTATATATCAAGTGCGCATGGGCTTAACTCTCGCCTTCGATTCGCTCGAACAAGTGCTGGATGAATGGATGAACAGAACTCAAGTGAATTGAACAGAACAATGCAAAGTTTTAGCCATTGCGCTGGATTGGTCTGTGCTCTTTAGCGCTCTCTGTGCTTTGCTACTTGCTCGTATAAATTGATATTTTGATGAGCGCATGCTGCATCTAATTGAAAAAAAAAAATTGCAACGATGGCAAAATAACACAAAACCCATCCCAATAACATGCATATGAATGCGCACGTAAATATGCGCGACCGGTGTGTGTGTAAATTGGTCTGTGTGGTGAGGCGCATGTTCGGTCAGATTGCAAATGTAAAATAGCTGCAGTTGAATTGAATTTATTGGATTTTGTCATGAGAATATCGAATTAAGATGATAATACCGAATAATTGAGAAATTTAAAAACGATTCGCTTATTTTGGTATCGCAAATTCGTAATTTAAGATGTTTTAACTGCAGGATTATTATTCTCATAAGTGGAACTATTCAAAGCGGTCGGTTGCACACAAATGCTATAGATTACAATAAGGCGTCATCACTAGATCACACGATTTGGAAACACGTTCATTAGAAAAAACGGAAACAAACAGCTCAACAATTTCAGTAATTCACAAAGAAAATCAAAACACAACTTACAAATCAACGATTGAATATTTTAATCATTGTGTTCCCGTCTCATTCGTTTTGTTCTGCACCAAGTAGTCATTTTATTGGCTACATTATAATTTTCCCTGACTAAACTAGTTTATAATTGAATGAATTATGATCAATATACTGTTTATTTTTATCCACTTTTGAGTAATTATGTACAAAAATACAAAAAACTATAATTATAACAAGATAATCATCACTCTATAGACAGAGAGAGTTGCGACAAACAGACATACAAGTGCACATAGGCTTACATGAAGCGGGAGAAGTAGAATAAAGTCAGCGAGAACATCGAATGGAAAGATCTCATCTTACAACTGCGATAAAAATTATTGAATCGTCGAGAACTCATTACGGATTGCGTTTGCGATCATTATCAAAAACCTATTGTTATTTTCTTTCCCCTTTGGATTACCGCTTTTCTCTCTATGTTTTCATGATTTTCAATTAACGTCAGTTTGGCTCACATATTTCACATGTTGCACTTTGTTGCATACAATAAAACGACTTAGCTCTTTAAAATGTTAATCATTCTTTTGTACTTTTAACGCAATCATGTCATCGTAATCGTTTCATAATTCTTGACACATTTTAGCAGGTGTCCGTTTGGAATTCTTCAGTTTTTCTGTTTTTTTTATCTATTTGCAACGAAATGAAGAATCCTCTTGCACTTTGTGTGCCCATGAACATGCGCATTCGCATCGGATTAATCTACAACATTTTATTGTTTTATTGTAGCAAAAACGCTATAATTATATCAATGAAATACATGAATACAACGAATGCTATGGAGGTCTTTGCCTTTTCCATGGATAAATTACTTTTTAATTTTATTGGAAAAATAGCGCCCTTGCCCGCAATGATTAACACCTATAAACATTCAACAATAACAACGACATTGGCAGAATTGAATAGTGTTTTTGGTTGCGAATAGTTGCATTTAATTTTATGGAATTGGTCTTGTTCCTTATTTTAAAGGCAGGCATTTTGAACACGCAAAATTTGAAAAATTTATTTCTTTCCTCTAATACACCAAGTCTTTTTGATTTTCATTTCAATATAGGAGATGGCTATAAACTCGTACGACATCGTGAGCACACTTCAAGCGCTGGGCATGATGAAATACTGGAAAGGCAAACATATTATACTTAAGAAGCAGGTGCGTATAAACATCATTCGCCTGATCACAGTCGCAGCCGCAACAGCAGTAGTGTTTCTTTAACGACAACCAAAGCAAAAAATAAAATATACAACTTCAGAGTCCATTGCACGCTGAGAAAGCGAACAGATTGCATTTACAGCACGTGCCACAGTTCGCATTCAATCCAATTCAATCCGTTGAAATCCATATGCAAGCGAGGCTAATCAAATTTCCTTTATCCCTTTAACGACATTGTAAAAACGACAAGCATAAAATGAGTGATCAAAATGACCGTTGGATATGTTCCCTTCTGCAATAGCGCCGTCGTATTCTGCGCTCCTGTGTGTCGTTGTATGTTTAAATTTAATAAACTTTCAATTGATTCGCCGTTCGCAATCTTATCATATTCACATGCATGTTGAATCCTTTCAAACGACGGTTGTCTTTGCATGTTTGCAAAATATATCCACTTTAAATGCTCCTTGTTTGCAATTGGATTTAAGCATACAAATGCGGTCTCACGCGCTTAACGAAAAAACAAGACAAGAAATACAGACCTGATCACGTAACGATGATATTCATAAAATCAACATGAAGTATTAAATTCAAATGAAATGAATTGAAAACTCTTGAAATGGGACGAATCCTATTATTAAAATGCAACAATGTTAAACTTGGTGCAAAGAGAATTCGACCAATTTTTAATTAAATCATGGACGATGAATTTCGTTGCGAGTGCGTCTTAGCGTTTTCGAAGAGCTCGAAAAAGGAAGACAGTGTGCACGAAACATGCCGATTTTATATGTTCACTGAAAGAGAGCGAGAGAGAGAGAGAGAGATCGAGGGAGTGAGCGCACTCACACAAAAAGAGGTGACATAATTTGTATTGCCAGTGGTACGAAATGTCTCGGCCAAAATGAGGAAACCACGATCAATTACACATCACTTACATTTTTTACGCTTTACTATGGTGCATTTTATACACACGTTGGCGACGGCAACACCAGGCGACCATTTCTCTTCGTCAGTGCATTGCCAATATATTTCCATATAATTTGCTGGCTTTCCTCTCGCTCAATTCTTTTTCTTGCTGTTGCCATTTAAGTTTGCATTTTTTCTGTGTTTCGCATTGTTTGTGCACTTATCATATAATATTGTATATTATAATATTTGTATCGCTTCTCTACGATACACAATATTTTAATTCCATGATATGTGTACTTTGCATTTCTGTGTCCCAAATGCATGCGTACCATTCATTCTATTTTGTTTGTTGCACACACACGATTCGACCGAATTGGATGTGTGTGTTTGTGTGCATGCGGATCTCTCATTGCACATATCGAGACCCTGAAATGCAAATGGTTTGCTAAATGTGCGTTCAATAAGTTTTCGCATTTCATATATGGTCAATGTGCGATGGTTTTCGCTACGCTCTTGATGGATTACAAAACGCGAATATATAACTGAAAAGTCGGCCAACATAATTAACGCTATTAGCGTCCATCATCCAAACAATACATTATGTTATTACGTACATGCGATTACAGTAAATGAATTAAAGTGTTTTGTTTCGACATTATTTTTTGTTAATATTTGAAATTACTCGTATTAATTAGGAGTAATGAGCACGCTGCGCTCAAAATCTTTATGGTTCGTTCGATGGCTCGATTCATGCTGGAATTATTTTACACATTTACCTATTTTGCCCCTGTGTACTATTCTTTCCTGTTGTGCCATTTGTCGTTTGCAATACGCAAATCGGGGCTACTGACATTTCCAGTAGAGTTCGTATCGGCAAATTGTCGGCTTGCTGGAACCTCTCTATCCAAACGAGCTGGCCGGTGATTTGCACGTTGAAAACTTTAAAAACGATTTAAAATGGATAACATCCATTCAATATTATATCGGACACGTGCTATTTTTATTGCATTGCGTGCGAAAATTTTCGATTTGACTCGATCCCATGACCTTTATTCACACGTTGTCGCAACAAATGGACGAGCTTTCAATATTTTTAGCCGTCTTTTTTATCTGTTATACAAGGTAATTTTCATTGCTCATGTTGCAGCGCTACACATGGCACTATAATCACCCGGAGCGCAAAGGATTACGCGAGAATATGATAAAAGTGACATGTAAAGTGAAATTGCCCATTTTGTCGCCACCGACGATCATATTTGTTAATTGAAACGATAAACGTTCTTTCGGGATCGGAATCGGCAACCAGTTTGTAGGTTGATTCAATGTCACATTTAAAGTGGATGAAGTGATTTCGTCTTTTTCAATCGTTTCAAGAGCCGCCAAATATCCGTCACCTAATTAAGATACGTAACCGGTGTGCGGTTGCCGACAGAGCCGAAATGATAAGGTTCAATCGGAACTTTTGTGCATTTGATTTGAAGCTTGAAAGCGAAATGATTGCGAACACATTTTCAACGCGTAATTATGAAGAATGATAATATCATGTTTTCGAACTATTCTAAAAACGTGCGCGTGTGTATTTGGACGAATTTTTGGTTTTTTCGATTGCATGCTACATTTTGGAATGAGTGTATTGAACGGGTGAAAAATATAATTTAATTAAGATAACGAGTAAGCCGTTGAAGTAATGTTTTTTGTTTCATTTGTGAGCTAATCTGCGGTGAAGGCACATCATTTTCCCTGACGTATGTCTCGTTCAGTTTTTTTTTGCACGTTCGTTTCATTCCCGTAAATGCATGAATTAAATTTCAACAGATGGTTTTTATTGTTACTTTTTTTCAACCACCATTTCTTCACTTCCATTTTTGACGAGTGATGTTAAAGTCTTCTTTTAATCTTCAGTTTTATGATAATGGCAAAATCGATGTTATTATTATTTGCTTCTGAGCTGGCTGGCTGTCAAAACCTTCGCTCTAAATAGCCATAAAAAAGATTATATAGTCAATGTGAATCGAATAATTGAGCATGAAAAATACCGCCATTATTTATGGGAATCTGTTGGAGCTCAACATCGCGGGCAACATCCAGCGGACGGTATTTTTTCACTCTTTAGTTTTACTGATTGTTTAATTAGCTGCTGACGCTATGCAGCCATAAGCATAATATTAAGGTAAAATCTTGAAGTCTCATGAAAATACACTCGGCAAACCTTTTTCGATCAAAAGCCATTCGTTTTTTCGGAAGCTCTGCAACAAAATCACGATGCATTATTCTTTGAAGTAGCACAAACAAATTCAGGTAAAAAGTAGCGAGATGAAAGAAATGTTTGAATCATCTTTACGTCTCCTTTCTCAACTCATTTCGAGCTGTTGTTGTTTTTTTTTACTTCCAAGAATATGTTGTCAAACTTTCCCTTCGAAGCTGCCGTTTATTATAACCAGCGAGAATTCAAGTATGATTCATCCGCATTTCAGCAACACATTACATGCTAAATGTGAAGTGAATTAAATTAAAGTAAATGCCATGTATCCATAGCAAATAATATGATAAATGTAATAATATTCAATTTTTTAATTAAAACCATTTTCCTTATTAAAATCCATGTTGGATATCGTCGATTCGATATTATGCAGACGACGAACATGATAAACACTTTTGGACATGTTTTTATAAATTTTTAATTCGTCGCTTCATGTCTGCTACATTGTTGAATTAAAGACTTAAACATCGAATGAGGAACAATAAATACTGAAAAAGCAATAAAAAAACAAACAGAGATACAGCTCATCTGAATATTCACAAAGGATCAAGTTTTGACATGAAGTATACTGCAAATTAAATATGTTTCTATATATATATATATATTATATATACATTTCATTACATCAGTGTTGCATCTTTATCGCTTCTGAATTGACATTTTAACATAAGTCGCTCCAATTTAATGGGATGTGTCAAATGCCAGCATGTTGATTTCAATAGCAAAATTACCAGCGCGCTTGTCAACAAAATGGTCAACGATTAAATAGTAAAAAGATCACCCAGAATCGTGTACTCAGCAAAAATTATCTCTGTTTCGTCGAAGTTTTAATGAACCAAGAAAAGAAATCGAAACATTTTGCATCAGAGAGTTCCAATGGCCAAACGAATGAAAATGAACGAAACAACACAAAGGAAAATACTAGTTTAGCTATGTAGCGATTGCAGATTCTGTGAAATATTATTCAATTTTCCTACCTGCTGCTTTTCATAAGAGGCAATTCAGCCGCGTGGGAGGTGCATTCGCACACCAATTTACAACGATTCAATGACCAATGGCTCACGTTGCGTATAAGTGGTTCTACAGACAGTAATGCATTACCATGCGCAAACTTGAGCTCAATATCAGAAAAAGCATTAAATGCAAATATCGTATGGAAAAAGCGTCTACCTTTTTGCATGGCCTTCTCAATCCCATGAAATATACTCGAACGGGCAATTATATTCCAATTATTTGTGCAACATTAATGTGTTTGTTTGCACAAACCCTTGTTGACATCATGATAACATGGAATGCGTTTGTAAGACATCCAAAAGAATGTGGATTTGATGAAAAAATGAGAATTTTTCGTCGGTATGAGTTTCGACAAAATCGAATCCTAATCGACTGACAAGAACCAGATCGTTGCGCTTGATGCTTGATAATGATGCGAAGAAAGAAACATAGACAAAAATCGGTTCAAAATGGAAAGAAGAAAAGTACAGTGAAAAATGAGTAAGAGTGGTCTCGCATGCCAAATTGGACGGTTTTTATGTGTTTCATGTTTTATGTGACAACTTTCTATGCGTTTCAAAGCACCCATTCAGAAAAGTAAGAAAGAGTGAGCAATTGACGAGCCATTTTCTGGTTCATGGGCTAATTTGATTGCTTAGCATATGTTTTGAGAATGGACTGTGTGTTAGTGTTTTTCAGAAATTGTTAGAAAATAGTACCAATTAGATATGGGATGTTTATGCTTGTGATGTTCGCCGACGTTGTTAGGGTTTATTGCTTTCTGCTTGCGTGAACTTGATTAATTTTCGGTTGCTTGCTCACACTTTTATCATCTTCTTAAAATTACAACATGTTCATTCATTTTATAGGATGTGCTGGACGAATATGCTGAACGTGTAAAGCATCGCGGTCAAGTTGTCAAGATCGATCGAGCGAATTTGCGATGGACACCATTTGTTCCGCCTGCACCGACCACGTCATCTTAGCGCCAGGTGAATTGCTGCATACCACCGTTGACGCAAATGATGATGCTCTCATCGACCATCCATCAAAACAACAACTACATCAGTTTTACCGAAAATATTTTTCATCATCAACTCTGAGCGCATCGTCGGCGTTCTCATCGTTGCCATTATCCATTCACACGAAGCTCATTAAGACTGTAAACCGGCCACACCAAGATGATCCTACAGGTTCACGCAAATTACAAACACAAAGACAAACAGCAACAACAATACACTCTTTTTAATTTATTGACAAACGACTTTTACGCAACAATAATTCGATTTGCTTCAGTAGAACTGTTTTTAGTTCAAAATAATTGTATTTGAAATTAAGCTTAGACTTTTTGCCTACCTTTGATGTGTCAACGTTTCATTATATAGCTTTTAATTTTAGATCATAAATGTTTAAATTGTATATTTGATATTGTCCATCTTTAAATGTAGATCGAATAAAAAAAAAAACCGCAACAATATTTATAATCTTTCAACTGCTTCATTTTATTTTGTGAATTGTATATGATTTGTTTTTTCGGCAATTTAAAATTTACAATCAATTTAATTTGAAGAAATGTGTGTTGTAATTGCATATGGAAATAATCTCTAGCTGCAACATCTAGAAAAAAAAAACATTTGCTATATAAAGAAATTCATTCTCTACGTTGTCGTACATAAGTGTCCGAACTCCAAAATATTCTCGAGAATTCAATATTGAATTCAAACTAATCATAAGATTGGCATTAATTAATTATAATCGTAATTCAAGCATTAACTCACACGTGCATATATTAAGATTTAGATCATCTGAAGTTGCAATTAGTATTTCTGAAAGCAAATTAGCAAATTAGCTGTAAGAATTGCATTTATTTCAAATATATGTATTTCGTCAAATAAAACAAAATTTATTCAATTCTAAGACGACAGATTGAATTGGTGTTTTACTTATTTTCTTGAATTGCACGTGAATTTAAAATGAATCGAATGAAATTGTACAGAATCGTTGAAGATACTGTCGCCGAAGAAGAAACGACTTCAAAAATTCCGAACAATCCGATTGCTGTCGGACAACGTCAGGTTAAAATTGTTTCACCAGATAATTCAAGATTTTTTGGCAATTCGAATGGACAAGTCCTTATCTTTATTGCAGTAAAGGCAGCAGTAATCAACTTATTAAAAGATGCGCAGTAATAAAACATCAATATGATTTTGTCTTTATTGTGATGCAGCAAGAGAGCAAGAAAATCGAAAATTGCTTTCGAATGTGATGAGCAAACAGAGTGCCATGTCATTGACGATAGCGTCAATCAAAAAGGTACGCGGTAAACGAACAAACCGGAGAACGAATGAAGAAAAAAAATAAAATGCATCAGCGCTGTAAAATCGCGAAGCTTCACAATTTATTAGCCAGAAAGGAATTTTAACAACGTGAGTTAATAAACGTTACTTTTATTGTTGAATACTGGCTCTAATGACATGTACCGTAAACACACACACACACACAGATTGCGCGTAAAATGGCTGTTATTTGGCTTGTAAAAACGAAAAAATTGTTATCGGCTCTCGGTATTTTCGCAAATTAACAAGAATTATATATCAATTGGAAAACGTGCATGAACTTGTGCAAGTAATTTGCAATCTTGGAATACTGAACAATTTCGAGGGCATCGAAGTAAATCTGAATTTAAAACATTGGATCATGCTGAAAGAGGAAATGACAAGACTCTGCGCGCGTGTGTGACCGATGACCATCGAATCGCATTGATGTTTTTCGAATCGAATGTATGGTTGCTATTGTTCTGCGCTAATGAGAGTCTAAAAATGAAATAATGTTCACTGAGCGTAAATCAACGGTATCGTCTGAATTCAGCACACCATATAATCTTGAATGATACAAATAATGAACAAGCAACGTAAAGAATATTTCTGACATTTATCGGTTCATCGAAGTAACCATTAATATAACAATTAAAATGCTTGCGAATCAATCTTTTGGATCCAATTCTTTTGGATAATAATTTAAATATGAAATTGGCAGGATATATTAATTATCTGGAAAATCGTACACACACACAAATCTGCGTGAAATATTGATGCTGGTTCGTCAGATGTCATTGCAAGAGGAGAGAAACAAACGCTTGCGTTAAAATCAATATGGATACGTGAAAATTTGTCTGAAGCTGTGTCCAACTAACTGTACGTATAAAAAGACATGATTTTTTACGCAATCAAATGAAATTTTAACGCATTGCTTCGAAAAATTCACACAAGCCATTAATAAGACATCAATTGTCAAAAAGCGCTGCAAATTAATGAATTTTTTTATGTATAAAGGGCACATTTTGAGATATCTTTTCACGCATTCATACTGAATGTTACCGCAAATGTTTGATTATCCCTATTTGACATAACATTCATCGGTTCATCGAACGCAACAATTTAACGGAACAATATTCATTCATATTTCACGGAGAATTTTGTTTGTGTGTATGTTTTGCTGGATATGTAGCCCAAAACAGCCCCTCACCGTAACCCAAATATTTGGGTGTTTATCTCAGCACCCGAGATAAAATTTCATTTCCACAACATAGGTTAAAATGTAGCGCTAACCAGAGGCTGATCAGTGCTCAGGTGCTCAAAACGATACGGGACTGGACAAAAACTTCAACAGAGCGAATGCTTTTATCCGTTAATCAATCATAAATTCAATCTCGAATCAAATCCTTTTTCAGAAAAACAAGATTTTGGAACGACTCAGGAAATAACTGAAAATATATTATGATCGCCGATATTATGTGTCAACCCGCTAATGATGCGGTGCGTTCGCGCACATACCTACCAAATACGAATAGCCATAGGAATGTTGTTTGTAGCAAAATGCACATATCTAGGTTTAAAGTAATGAAGAATGGCAGCTTGCATCTGACTGGTATTTCCGCTGAAAACCGCATTCTCATGTGAGAATCGAATATTTGATGCCGCCGAGTTTATTCGTAAATAGAATCGCATAATAGCAGTTCCGAGTATTTTGGGTTATTTGGATAACATCATTTTCGAAGAAATTGAACCTACTCAGCGCACATTTCAACGAACATCACGAAAATGCATTTTGTTTTGGATCGGCCGCGGCTTTAGAACCTGTTCAGTTTTTATTCTCCTCTCCTTTTGCCCGTGCGCTGTACATTTTTACGACATTGTTTTATGCTTTATTGAAAGAGCTTGGTCTTCCAGGTTCAAATGTATAAATTTCACGACTGAAAATTATAGCAGCAAAGGGAAAGAGCAGATTTTCAAGTAAGAGTAGATAACGCCTTGATACGTCATGTATGTCATGCACGACGATTCATATAACATCATTACCTCGAAGCATATCTGACATGTAATGTAAATATTGTTGATGTTCTTCATGTATATTTGTATTAATCCAAATTACCACAAATGTGCTGTAATCGAATATGCGGAGCTAGTCAAGATAATCAACCAATTAACATATTGATCCAGCAACTCAAAAATGAGCATGCGTGCGATCGAACCACTATCAAACAGATATCTTCAGCCAGACAGATATAATTCGCAACAACGTTGTCTGACAGCTTGAAATCACTTCGGGCTGTTTATTTAACACTTTAATTTGTCCATTTACAGCTTTAGCTATTGAATGATGGACTGGATGGGACCAACTTCCTCATTTGCTCTCTTCATCGTTTTGCCCTCCAAATAATTACAATATTTGCATTTTTTGATGATTATTTTTTATTTCAATCATGCAGCAGATCGCATTACCGGCGCACCTAGCAACAATGAAACGTCGGTCATTTTTTTTCCTGTCTATGTGTAATAAAGAGGTGATGAAAACTTTTTTCAAACTTATCGCGGCTAGAACAAGAAAACCCGTTTTTAACACGTATAATTTGCGTAAAATTTTATTACAATGAGCTCAATATAAAAACAAAAATGATGGAATCAAGAAAAAAAGACGATCAACTAATCGCTTTTACTTGGTGGCAACCACACATCCGATGTACAATCTCCACCAGGATATCTAATTTGATGCGGCAAAGCCGGTCCATTCGGCTCTGCGCCAAAATCGACGAAGAAATCCGTGTTCAATGTTAGACCGCCTTCCTCTGTATTCACATCGATCAACACAACATGGCCACCTTTTTCCACCATTTCCGGATAGAACTAATAAAGACAATTAGAATCAGTCAACATGTGGGAAACAATTCTGCGAATAAAATCTTTGATAGTTAGTTGACACCTACTTGTCGATCCCATGGCGAATACAAACTGGATGAAACATACAAGCGTTTTCCATCTAACGACAGTTGCAGCATTTGAGGTGCACCTTCTAATCGTTTTCCTTTCAAAAATACGGGCTGTGGTTCGTGGTCTAATTCGGAATCTTCAATGATGCGAACATTTGGTTTGCGATTGGCTACGCCTCCCAGAAATAGTTGCCCTTTCAATTTTGGCTTTGCCGTATCACTAATATCATACTGGCGCACATCGCCATGCAACCAATTATTCAAATACAACCATTTATCATCCATAGAAATCAAAATATCAGCCATCATTCCGCCGAGTTGCTTTTCAACGCCGTCAATCGACAGCTTCTTCGTCGGAATATCAACAACTTTTTCGCAGATAAATTTCTCATCATTCTCATCTGGCCGATAGAAACGATATAAGTTCGAATTCAATGCGCAGCCCACAAATCCGATCGCTTTGAGCGGATCATGCAAAAATCGTATTTCCAATGGTGTGATTCCATCTTCGCCCAAATTGATTGTCTGGAAAAGTTTGTGATCAGATAAGCGATAAAAGTTCAAGCTGCGGCCGTATTCTTTTGGATTTTCAATATCGCTCATTTGAAAACCTCGTTTAAATAATTTTGGAGCACCTGCAAAAAAACATTCATGGAAATTCTTTATTTTAATCAATAGAGATTCGATTGAATTCATTTTAACTTTCAAGTACCCCACTCTGATGAAACAAGCACATCAAAGGCTGGCTGATACCAAAAATCATAGCCACAATCAGGTCGTGCATCGCCACGAGTCCAAGTGCCAAGGCAATTGAATTCACCATCAAATTGAATAAATTCGCCTTTTGCATTATCATCACGATCGCCCATCGTCGAAATGAGTACCGTTCCATCGTACATGCAATGTGTCGAATGCGCTGCACTGACGTTGTTCTCATACATTACGGAGCTGTCAATTTCCCGATACAAAACTGGTTTGCGCTCATCTCGGCTCATATCGAATACATAAATACGATTCGAATTGAGTGCCGGGCAAATTAATTTGTCACGCTTCGGAATAACAATATCTTCATCTTTCAATTCGTAGCAGCTAGAGCAAGTGTTCCATCCGCTATGGTGGAGCTCGTTGCCTTTGCTTTTCGTGTAACTCCGATGAATGACTTGACTGTAAGTGCTGCTCGCCGGATCAACATCAATCGTCGCTAGATAATCGCCATCCGAATTGTTTAAGTCAGGGTTCACCGCAATCACATACAGCAACTTTTCACGCGGACCACTTTTCATGGCATCCAAAGGTGATTCATAGCCTGGACCTCGACGACAGCCTACAAAAATTCCAATTTCAATATCAATTGACATTTTGGTGTATGAAAGCAACAGTTTTTAATAATAAAAACGTCATTGGCATGGTTGAAATACGTTCGAGCAATCCATGTTTGTGGAGCTAAATATTATCTTTTCAAGCATTCAAAAAAAAAAAAAAAAATGATTACATTTTTGATAAAAGGGCCATAAAGTGTTTTTTGCAAACTTGAAGAAATAAATTCATAAATGAATGTAGAAATCTCATAAATTGATGGATTTTAAACTCACATGTTTTGTTGGCCTTTTTATCCATATTAATGGGTGATGAATTGTCAAAACAAGCAACAAATCAAACCAAATTCAAATGCAAATTTCTGGAATGTTCGAAAACAAACAAAGCGGCCAACAAAAATCGTGTTGTGTCGCGGTTGGTGAAAGTCAAAACGACTACTAAAAGAATCAACTGTATTTGCAGCAATAAAAATATACAAGTTCTTATAGCTGTCTTGCTCTCTGCGATCAATGTTAATTTATCAATTCTACTGCCAGTTTCAACAAAAACAACCTCTACATCGCAACTGATATGAATATAAACACTCTAGTGCTGTATCGCATCATTTGAAATGAATTTGCTCGCTTTGAGTAAGTGTGTCTGATTTGTTGCTGTGTTTGTGTGTGCGCACTGAACTTGATGCCAATCTATATAGATTGGAAAAATTCCAGTAGAACGCGTTGAAAAAAACATATGTATATTTTTAGGTACATTCTTGATAAATCGCTTGTCACATTTTTTTTTCAAATTCATCGTGTTGAACTTTTCTATTTTGGTGTTAATAAAGTTTACAAAAATCAGTGCCTGAACTCAAAATCTTACGTAAAATTAACTCAGTTTAGTTGTCTCTTGCCATTGATTCTGTGAATTTTTGTTTGAAGTATGAAAAATATGTTTTTTGAAGGGCGTTGTCTTTGTATATGACTTATTGCATTATAATTTTAATACAACCGTGAAACTGCTACTTGAATTGTTATCGCGCTGGATTCTGATATCAGATCTTGTAAATATCATCAAACAAAAATCCAACAGAGCGAATCTAAGATTTGAGTCCAATGAAACCATAGAAAAATCATACAATTTGTAAGTTTCGTGATATTTTTCCTCAAATTAAACTAAGCGAACTCATATCAAGTATTCATTCTATTTATTGTACGCGTGGGAAATTTGAAATAAAAAAGGAGTTTCTTGACGCTATCCATCAAAAGGAGATCATCCACATCGGTGCTATTTTTGTGAAAAAGCAATTTTTTATCCCATCGTTTAGAATCATAATTCTGCGCGCACATTGTTTCCATCGGATCTAATTTCACATTTCCATCATTTCGATACACACTTTTCGCCAGCGGTATCTCTATAGTTCTTCCAAACAATCAAACAATGGAAGCAACATACAGACGAACGAAAATATAAAAATCACCTAAACTCAATGTGTGTGTATGATTTTTTCTTCTCTGTCTGCTTTAATCAGTAGAAAAGTAAGTGTTTCTAACAGACCAGAACTGACGCCAGTTTTATGCTTTGTAGGAAAGATGACTAATTTGTCTTTGCCTCGACGCTCTTCCGTGTGTATAGCACAAATGACTAATGAAAATTGCGCATTTGCTAGGTGAACGCATGAAAGAGTATACCTGTCGATCATTTATCGCATCCAGTAAAATCGGCAAGCATCTACCGATCGTTTGAGTTAAATCCGGAAAAACTGATGAATTGCTGTTTGGATACTAAATGCGTACGATTGGATCGACAAAACATGCCAATATTCTGTAGAAACAGCTTGACATTACTGTTAATTGCACTAGCTGTACATTGCATTCGATGGAATCACAAGCAAGCACATTCTTCGATCGAAGAGAGAGAGAGAGAGAGAGAGAGAAAAGGTGCCATTTCAGTTCCACGGCTAATTAATGTTCAGAAAATTGATAAGATTATCAATATTGAAAAATGCAGATTATGGATGTACTTTATTAAAAATTCGAGAGAAATTGGAAAATAATGCAAAAATAATTAAAACAATTCATAATTCACGGCTTTCTTAACGGATACATAAAAAAGATGCTCTGCAACAATGTTGCGCCAATTTTTTAATGAAGAAAAAATAATAATAATGACAAGCAAGAGCGCGATTGAACTCATCGCTAGTTGAAATATTGTACATTTATTTTTTGTTGTAATTTCGAAAAGATCAATCTTTTTTGATGTTCGATGCTGCTTTTGCGCTTGAACAGCCACACTAAACATGGAATTCTAGAAGTGCGCTCATCTATTCATGTAATAGACGTTCGATTGCAGCATGCCAATAAATGTGTGTGCATCGAGTGTGCCCTTATTGCAATAAACAAGACCAACATATTCGTGCCACATTTGAAATGCAAAAAACCGCAGAAATACCAGCTTTTTTGTACTTTGTGCCGTCTAAAAATATATTTTTCCGTAATCACACACAGCGAGAATAAAAAAAAGTGAGAAGAAGAATAGAGAACGAGCGAGCAGGCGAAATAAAGAAGCGAAGAAAATTAAAATAGCGACAGACAAAAGAATGTAGCGAAATTGAAGAGGAAAGCTGAAGTATACAAGCGCGATACAAATATGATCGAGTGATTTGAAATATTTTCATTGAACGCAAACATCATACGCAAAGTTGCTATGCCGTGAACATATGTATGAGTCGCCGAGTGCGTTGAATTGCCTTTATCTATTGCTTATTGGTCAATTCGCATAAACTTCAAATACGTTCTCTCGCTCGACTACACCAATATTGTGTGATACGCACACTTTGGCACGAACAATTGGCAAGCTTGAGTTGCGAGCACTGTATTTGTCACCAACACCGATTCAACTGCGAAAGATATTACATGCGATGATGGTGCAAGAGTGAGTGTCGATTCGGTTCGGCTATGTGTGTGCCTGTGTTAAGTGTACGTGTGCTATTGCTGGAGAACAACATATACAATCAAATCGAAACTTTTGCCGTTATCACATGCATAGACTATTGCTCTCTTCATCCAGCTCTATGCTGCCGTTAGATATTTTCCAACTGCGTCGTTACTATATCAATTCGGACTTAACAAGATGCAAAATAAACATTAACAGCACCGAGAGCACACACAGCTTAAAATATGCTGTGCATCTCTTTCTCCCCACACTTTGAGCTGCTTTTTCACTCTGTTGCGCGCTTCAGATCGGCTAAAATCAGCCGATAGAAAGACGCTTAAACCAAATAGGATTTGGCTTCGAATAGTATGAATATTTGTGGATGTATTTGAACAATTTGCAATGAACATACATTTCCGTCGCATATTTGCGCGGTGCACACGACAACAACACACGAACACACACACCGGCACCGTCGCCCCAACGAAATGAGAAGCGAACGTTAAACTTTGCTCATTTTATAGTTAGCCGTAACTTGATAAAGTCATACAATTTTATTTATTCTTGCTTCTCGCTTCTCTTTTTTATTTGTTTGTCTTTCTATTGACGTCGAAGAAATTTAATGATTCGCTTCGATTCTTTGTCTCTCTTTTGAATGTCTTGCACGAGCAACAGCGTTTTTTTTTATTATCGGAAACGGATATATAAATTTTTTTTTCGTTCGATTAAAACGTATGGAAAAACCGACAAATCGAAATTACATTAACACAATGTTATCGTTTGAATAAATCGAGTTAAAAATCGAAAATAATAACTTTCTTTTTTTTAACGAAAGAAATAAAACACCACAATAAATTTTGGATCTTGTTTGTTGCTTTAAGATACGGCTGGTCATTCGTGATATATCATTGATTAATTGTATTCAATTCAATTATTATTTGGAATGATAAGAACGAGAGTCGAGATGTTAAAGACATCCGTCGAGAGAGTACAGTTCAAAGTGTGTGAATTTAGTGGAAAACGAACGGTTTTTGCATCAAAATCCAAACCGCAAAAATGATTACAGAATTAAGCAGAATTGTAATGTACAATGATTTCGAGTCAACAAGTATTCGCATTATCAAGGCAATGGTAAGGTTTCTGTCAGATATTTTTTTGTTGCTTTGGGAATTCTCACAATAAAAATTGTGATATCCCGTCAAAACATATTCAAAAAGTCAAGCTGATTTGCATGCACGGTTGGATTAGCCACCCCGAAAAAAACGAAAGAAAGACAGAGTTAAATATAAGAAGTAAATCAACTTTCAAAGCCATTCGCGTTCAATCCATTTTTTCTCACTCTTCAAAAAACCACATGATGAATGGATCTTTTCAACTTGTTTTATGCTCATATTCGCAACATATAATTCAAAAAAAGAAACCGATCCAAAAGATTAATTTAGAACGAAATGATTCAATAGAACAAATCGAATGATAAAATTGAAAGAAAAAGAAGAAAAAAATTAACCAACGAGTCCAAAGACTGCAAATAGTAAAGATAGTCGGTTGCTCATTTGCTCGCGTTCAGCGAATAAAATCGAAGACGAAGCAATGGCAACGGTCATACGCACACAGCGAAATGAATTCACAGTTTTTTTCCTGCACATTCGTTGGCCATTCAAAGAAATAGTAAAGTAAACGCGAAGGCAGAATGGAATAGAAGCGAACAGGAACCGGGTACGCTTGGAGGCATTGCTCTTTGTCAAACAAATGACCTTGGCTAAATGTCGTTTTTCGACGGGAAGAAGTCCGAATATATCTCACTCGCTCTTGCTCTATCAATCGTTGCATGTGAATTCACGGACGCACGCTGAACATACGTAAGAAACACGCTCATTTTCTTCTTCATCTGCCGTTCGATTGATTCAATAGATCGGACTGCATTAATCCATATACGAGAGAATAGCGAATGTTTCGATCTTCATTTGTATTTGGTTCCACGTAAGCTACATGAATCATTTTTCGTGATGAAGTATTTCAGAGAGTCAACGATGATGACGACGATGACGGTTATCATCGTACCGCATTCCGTTTGTGCTCATTTTTCGAAGCAGAGAGTTACATTTTGTTCGTGCCGTTAAGTGTTTGTTCGTTGCTATGAATGTAGCTCAGGGCGTATGTCTGCAGTCATCGTAAATCAACTACTTTATTGAACGGTAAACGATTCGGTTCGCGACCGAATACCAATGTTTATTTCATGCATTTTTCCGCGAACTTAACACGTTTCGCTTCCTTCGCATACTTTTCATCGCCAAACGAAACACACTAAATGAGCATTACAAAGCAATGACACCGAAGTACACTCACACATAGTGAAACATCGCGAACGCAGATAGCAGTCAATGGAATTTATGCTTATACAAAAGAGGACACAAGACATTTCTCTCTAATTATCCAATAATAACGGCATGCACTCGATACAATACATGGCACAGGCAGATATTTTCTTACTGCCTTCACGTAATAGTTAATGAATTCTATGAGCAAAGCCGAAACATTTGAGCCTATCAACGATTACGCAATCTGCTCAGTGGAAACGATCATTCTTTATTTTCGTATCATTCGCGAAGTCACACCCAATCTTTTTTCGGGTAAAACCAAACATTATTTTCATACATGGTACAGTCAATTCCCAGTTTTTTTTTTTTCACTCACTCACAAATTTGTGTCACTTTATGCGAATTTTAAATCGACTCTTGCAACCAAAAGTTTCAACCAATGCCGATCACCCGATTTGGTCAGCGATCACGACACACAACCAATACAAATCATTGATCGCCGAAACGAAATTTATAAATAATAAATAATCGAATATATTCTCGAAACAGGAAGAAAATCCATCGAAACGGCACGATGATATCAGAATCGCAAATTTGTTTTAAGTACCCATATATGTTGCAAGCACTTTTCGCTTCGTGAGCTTCATATAATCGTCGTATATAGAATTATATGATTGCTAAACTTGTTTCAGCTGAATGTTTTAAATTGAAACACGTGTTGCTCTTCATTTGTTTCACCTATCTGTGTATTAGTTTTGCTTGTTCGTTTTAATCTACTTTTCTGTGGGTTGGTTGGTGTGATCGGCTGTTGCTATGTCGCCATACCTTTTTTTTCGTGCGCGATTCTCATGTGTGAAGAACAGCCAACATTATCGCATTTTTGAGAGCATTCAAATATCAATGCATGGATTTTACCATTCTTAACATTTTTCAGATGCGGAGCACCTTTTCTTCTCTCTCCCTCTCTCTCCCTCTCCCTCCCTCTCTCTCTCCATTGGAATGGGGCAGATTGAACATCGACGATCGACCTTTGCTGTTGCTGCTGCTGCTATGATCACTAATCACAAAATCCCATTAGAAAGGTAAGAATAATCTTCATTATTTTTCAATATTTCTTTGATTGAAATTTTCCTTGATCCCATTTAAAATTTCATGCGACATTTGTTCATTAAATGAACAATTCGGTTCGATTGAAAATATCTTGTTTGCAGTATATTCAGTGTGTGTTTCGGTGAAATTGGCAGAAATGTAACTCATCTGGGCCATGGGCTCAAGTGATATTTGTTTTATGTTGCCACATCTTAAGACCATTGATAATAAACAATAATAATATCTGGAAGCTATATCATTTTCTCCCCAAGTGCATATAATCGTTTAACCGCAATTTGGCAATGCATTCGTTTTTTTTGTTCCTTGTTTTCTCGCCTACTTTGGCATGTGCTTAGCGGTGAAAATTACTTTTGTTTTCAGTTTGCTTTAGTTCCGAGGATGTCCAAATATTCGACAATATTTTTATTATATTCAGCCGTTTCGCTTTTACATCGATGTTCCATTCAAAGAGATGGCGAGAGAGAAGAAACAATCCCATCGACAGATGTACCTTTGAGCTCGCTGCTCTACTGAATTCACCTCAATTTTATTCGTTCGCTTGCTGCTCGATCTCAGCTCCACGATAATAAGCTGATTACTTTAACTTCTTTTCAAAAGGAACAACATCGCAACACTGGTAAATTGAATTTGAACAATTCACAATCGGATTGAACAATGCATTCTTTTCAAGGCAAAACCAATCTAATATGGACTTGCAATTCTGCACGTTTACAAGCCATAACCCCAAAAGCGAATTTCTCTCTGATTGAGACAATTACTGCAAATTCATCACATTTTTCTTTAATTTTTACCATCCAAACAATCCACTTATCGTACGAGGAACAAAAGTTAAATATGAGGAAATTCAATTGCAATGGGAAAGCGAAACTTAAAATAACTTCTCATAAAAATGTCTATGCACTGCAACGAGCATTTCGCTTCGATTTGTAATCGTGCCAGAAATGAACACTGGCTCACCAGCTTTCAGCGCGCGGATAAGATATGAATGACATTGATTGCAATCAATATTAATTTCGTACTCAATTCGAAAGAAAAATTGTGGCAAACATTGTGCAAGGTAACCATTAATCGGTCGAGCTTAAGTACATAAGTGAAGCAATTTCCAAGAACTTCGACTGCAAGCACGATTCTTTAATCAATGTGTTTTTTTTTTTTTATTGAAAAGAAAAAGATGTTTGATTTTACTTTTATTAGGTTATTTGAATTTTCCGTGGAATTGTTGCTCTTCTGTTCGATTCGGCCATAATCTGTGACCATGTTAATTGCAAGGACAGGTGTAACTTGATCATTGATCGAGCAAAAGAAAGGACGCATCACTTTTTTTTAATGAAACAAAAAACTAAAAGCACAAAAGACAATTTCATAAAATACAGTTAAATTGCATGTGGTATTGAGTCGAATTGGAAACGATGTATCAGCACCAAACAATATTAGCAATTTTAATGTGTACGATTAAATTTTTACCATAATTCCTCATTCAATTTATTAATTTTTATTTTTGCTTCCGTCAGATTGAAGGCAATGCATTACAAATCTTTTCATTGTGCTGCGATATGTACGCATACACAACAAAGACAGCAATGAATCACGAATGAATGAGGCGAATATAAATTTTCGCCGGCTTAATATGAAAAGAGCCCGGCATTTCATTCAACTTTGTGTGAATTTGGGACTTCGATCAGTAATTAGATTTTCCTTTGTGGTATAAAATAGAAAAAAAAAAAACGATTTTAAAACAATTGCCGCGTTTACATTAACGTTTAACATTCATCTGACATCTGCCAATATGCCGTTTTACGATCGGATATTGATATGCAAATGCAAACCCATAAATGATTGAATTAAAAGTGCATTACACAGACATTACACGGGATATCGACGTTGCCATCAAGACACGCAGCGCATAAACGAATCGCAGGCACCACACACTGCGTCCAAAAACGTGCAATTCAATAAAAAAGAAGAAAACATTATTGATCCAAAATGAGATAAAAAGAAAATTGTCCGCTTGCTAAGTGCACATGTTAATCCCCGGATTATGTGCGTCGACTATAGCATTTCCTCAACTTATATTGTCGTCAATTTTGGAGCATCGAATAAATGGCTGTTTTAAATGGTCAATTTCAAATTAATCTGTGTGATTTTAACCGACTTTATCAACTGACAACCGAAATACCGATAATCAGAAAGGGGAGTTGGTAAATATTATAAATAAAATCGTTGTTTGTTGAACATATTTGGATCCGGGCGATGCTACTTAATCATAATGTTTATTACTAATTGATTATTTTTCTATTTTCAATTATTTTTCTCGTACATTTCGATTATATCGAACGATTATACACTATTGATTGTCTAAGAATAAAAGAACATCTTAATTGCGTCGCAATTAAAAGCGACTCGTTAAACAAGATTTAAAATTGCGACGCAATAAAGATGTACTCGAATTCTAAGGCATTCAATTATTTGTTTAGCTGTTGCTTGAGGAAACGATTGATATTTTTACTAAGATTTTGTAATTGCAAAACTCAATTGAAATGACATGAATGAACTTTTTATCACATTTTAAATCCACAAAACCATTTTTGTTTTTGCTTTGAAACTGTCACCTATAAATGACATCGCCAAAGAAAAATTATGAAAATGAATTATTTATTTATTTTTTTTTTGCTTCTTCATGAAAATTATTATGACCGCAATTCCCCGTAATTTATAGAGATATTACAATGTATTTGCGACAAGGTCTGCGCTGTCTTATTGATATGTTAACTTCTGTCGTCAAAAGTTTTCATTACTTTATAAACACATAACAATCATAAATCATTCATAAGTTTTTGTATTGCCAAACGATCAAGAGAATCATGTTTAACTCATATATTTTTTTCCAACGACAACCAAGTGAGTTGATTTCTTGTCTGCTGGCGTTGTTGCCATCGACGAGCCTCAACCAGAAGACATTGCGAATGTCGCGCAAAAAACTACCGAAAAATAAATACACACGGCGTACATATAGCAAATGTGATGAAGTCAAGCATCATTTATGATACTTGTACATGTCACTTGATTGTTTCCGATGTCTTGTTTCAGTCTTCATTAATTTTACCTTTATAAATGAAAGTTTATTGATTTCATTAAATAGTTATGTGACATGGCATGTGCCGTTGTCACTGCTGCTGCAAAATTTAATTATAATATTATATCATGGAGACATGCACATTTCGTGACTGCTACAAAATGGCAACATAAAAACCCGATCTGAAAAGACCGAAGTGTGGTACATGGATATTCCCACCTCATCTTCCTCGAAAATGTTCGAATCCAATTCCATCAAATTCGGCTCCGGGAAAATTGTTTAGACAAATTTATATATTCAAATTGTGTCTCTGTTGATTGTTAAATCAAGACCTCATTCATTGTCTGTTATTAATATTATTTCATTTAAACGAATTTTATAATGCTCATGAACATTAAAGTGGGTAGAAAAACGATATTTGTACAATTTTTGATATTAAAATTACATACAAAAGAGGCAAAGAGCTCATCCAACCACATACATCAATGGAGTAAGCCTATGATTCAAATTCGATTTAGACATAAGGTTCTATAATAATGGGACACAGTGAATGCTCAAAAACTTTTCTGTCTGAATCGAATGTGCATGGGGCCAAGTCAAAACCAAAGCCGAGTTCAAAAATCTCTCTCTCACACACATTTCTGAGTGAGCGAGCGAGCGAGCGATGTATGTGCGTTTGTATTATGTGCTGTTCGGTTATAATATAAAATCTATTGTCTACGCACCAAAAAAGTGCCTTCAACGACTATATTGGGTGAAAATCCGTCGATTCAACGACCCCTTTGCGTAAATAGAAGCGTTCCTTTTTACATGCCACTGTCATTCGTCGTCGGTTTGTGTATTGTTGCCATCGCCATCATCATCATCGCCGTCATCACCATCATCATCCACATCGGCTCGTGTGTTGGAAGCGAATGTAACCTTTGGAGTGCGTTGTTCTTTAATAATATCAAACTATCGCGCAATGTCTGTGGCAAAGTGCAACGGAAAATCGCACATAAATGATGTTGATGGCATCGGTGGTGATGGTTTATATGTTTGGCGGTGTAATGTCTACACAGCAATCCAGCAATCCAGTCAGTCAGTCAGCCAGCCAGCCAGCCAGATAAGCTGGAATTCGAGCGAGCGAGAGAGAGAGAGAGAGTCGATTTATAAACAGCTTTGGGCAAAATGCGTATCACAGAACTGGATTTTCGAACAGAATGAGTGTGTGCTGCTGAATGCGAGGAAATGGGAAGAATCATTCTGATGCCATCCAACTAGTCCTTCAGCTAGCATCGACGGTAAATGCAAGATTCATACATGAGGGAATTTCATTTTCGGGAAAATGACGAAAATTCGATTTCGCATTTGAAATATGGAATCCGTGCATTCACATCAATAACCATGTTAACGAGCTATTCAAACTGCGTAAAAGCGATCTATTGTTCTTGCTCACTATCAGATTAATATCCTTCTGTTATTTGTCGTTAGCGTTTCAACAATTCAAATTAAATATTCGTAGTAGACCGTCCAATGAACTGTGATTTCATGACATGCTATGCCAATCCATCCGTTCTTCACACTTTAGCTGCGTGTGTTCCATGCCGTTTCTAGCATTAATTTTATTATTTTCTGTTTTTTTTTTTTCATTAATCGCAAATGTGCAAGTTCCGATGCAGTGACAAGCGTGACAGATGTCGCCATTGAGATGTATTTGTAAAAGCATGTGCGTGGAAAATTTGAAGAAAATTGTGAGTCCATCACGTTTGAGGTGGAAAGTGCGATCGATACATGCAAAAAAGGAACAAAGCAGTCATTTCGTATTTGTATACAAAGAAAAGTAAGAGAGCGCGACGTTTGCGACCTCCGAATCGTCCAATCGGGATCCTATTGTTGCAGACATGTGATTTTTATTCGTACTGTTGTTATATGCGTTTCCATCAAATGTACGCGCTGTGTGTTTGTACTAACGATGGAATGATTCTTATTATTGCCACTGCGTGCCCATTCAATTCTATATATTTTACGAATAATTTTTTCGGGTGTGAGTAAGTGCTATGAACTTTTGTCTGTGACAATGTGCATTGCGTATGTGGAGAGACAAAGTGAGTGAGCGAGCGAGCGAGAGAGAAAATCGAGTGCCCAGAACATACGCGCACACAAAACAAACACACAAACAAGGACGTACATAATACAAAAGCGGAGCGATATTTTGCGTTGAAAATGCGCAATTAAAATCGATATATATATATATAAATATATAAATGTGCTATGTAGTTGCTGGTTTCACTCTTGTACATTGTCTGTCTAACCATTTTTAGTTGTCGCTAATTCGATGTCAGCGTACTCGTTTCTGCCGAAATGAACTCAGTCACACAGTACACCAACAACAGCAGCATCAACCCCTCACATATATTTCCATATAGTAACTGTCAAAGAAAAAAATGTGTGCGACGGTCCTTAGCGACTCGATTCCTTTTTGCTTTTTGAGTAAACTTCAATTATTTGTCTCGAACCACAAAAGAGCGTCTCAACGCACGCACATAAATCTATTTCAAATTCATTCGCATTATATTATGCCTCTTCCGCTCGTTATGATCTCATTACATTGTTCTAGGGAAATATGTGGAGAGACGGCATTCATCATGATTATTGAATTCGAATTTATATTGGCTTCCATTTCAATAACTATTTAGTCTTACCATAAATTTGAAAAAATTTTAGAAAGAAAACACACGCTTCGCTTCGTTTCATTTGTTTTTGCAACAAAAAATGAAAACGAATCGCGCTCATCAACTTATATAGGATTAGGGAAGGTTCTCAAAACATCGTCAAATCAAACAAGATTCTGAGCATTGATAGTAACAGAAACGGCAACATTCCCACATTTACACAGCAATCAAGTTCATTCCCTTTGTTCGATAGAGCTGAATGAATCAGCAACAATATATTGGAATTTATTTTAGCTAGCAACTGCATCACACACACACACGCAATCGCAGCACAGCACATAGCACACCGTCCAACGCAATAGATTTTCCACGCATTGCACAGTGCCCGTTGTCTGCATGCACTTTATGTGGCTGAGAATGAAGACGCTTTTGCGCGTAAATAACGTGTCGATTGCGTGTACATAAACGCTTTTATATTACACAAATATGTCTAGACAGAGTCGTCAGTCATTTTCCAATTTCTCAAGTGAATTGATTTGGCTGTATAGATCCGCTTAGATGTTAACGGTTTATTCTTGGGTAGGCGACGCTGCACACTGAACTGAAAGGAATGTGTCTTTGGGACGTTATTCGCATCAACGCGCTATGTATACTTGATGAATTGAAACACGGTGCGTTGTATATCGCATGCTATGGCTTCAATTCGATGTGTGGAACAATAAATTTTCAAACTAGTCCATAAAAAAAAGTGAAGCATTTCCAAGAATTTTCGATGAAAACAATTTCGATTAAACATAACACCATTTATTTGCTTTTTGATGATGATGATTTCTTTTTATTTGCGTTTTATGAGCACAAACAATGAAATGCCAAAGAATGTCTCATAGCCAATTGTAATGAGGTGACTGAGTCACTCTTTTTCAACCGAAAAAGAAACAGTCCATTGTGTTTTGTGTAGATACATGCATAAGCATGCTTGAGAATTGTGTAAGCAATGCATGTCGGATGTTGGGTTTATTTGGTGTGCCTGACTCACACATTTTCAACAGCTTCAAGCTGTCGCTGCTATTCATTTCAACACGGCATTTATCACATTGCTCAATTTTGAGTCAATTTTCACGTGAATCACTTCGCATTCAATCGAACATATTGAATGATATTTTATACACTCTTTCGTTTGCCAGAAACAAAAATATGTTGATCCTGATAAATGTATCAGCTGCACTTGCGCACACGAGATTAGACTGAAAAAAAAGTTAAAAAATGTTCATTTGTGAAATGGCCCGAATGAAATATCCAGAAAAATTTGCGATGCTTTGAGAAGGCCGTTGCAAAGACTTACATACTTTTTTCGGTATCGTCGTCGTCGTCATCGCAGTAGTCATTGTCGTCGATGTGACAATGACTCTTGCTTTTTTTACAGTTCATGGAAATTTTGAGTTTGAATTTTCGTGCTGTGATCGAAAACTGCGTTTGCAAATATTTGTTTAATTCATCGGTTGCTCTCTTACGAAATATGCGCGTGCGGTGTGCGCCCGCGCTTAGTGTGCGAAAAAGTAGTTGGGCATGTGTTGGTGAGCGTTTTCGTGGCTTGTTTCGTTGTAAGGAAATGAATGTTTAAAATCGTACGCATATCCACGAAGAGAGAGCAATATATTAAATACGTTGCATGCATTTGACTCGATTCGTCGAACAAGTAGACAAAGAAAATTTACATTTGCACACGCAAACACCGCACTGTACAATCGTCGTTATGTGCGCGTCATACATCATCGAACATGTATGGACATGAACATGGTTGGCATGAACCAATACGAAAATATATAAGAGAGCCGGAGTTATAAATAAGAAATCTTCTAGCGCCCAAGTAAAGTGAAGCAATGTCGTATTGCTTGAGAGAGCGTCAACACACAAAACCATGCACATTCTCAATATCAAGCCCAGCGTTCGGCTGTGTGCGCTCTCCTGGTGTAAACTTTCCCAAATATCATTCATACAGACGCTCTTCGCCATATGCGGAAAAATATATGTATGCATATATGTATATTGAACAATTGCGCGATTCTCTCGCTTCAAAGTCTCGCTGTCTCTGTTCAGTGCTCGCTAGCCGAACGCTTTAATATGTATGTAGTTTGTGGAATATGTGAATGTACGTTTTGGTTGCGTTTTTTTTCTTCTTATTCAGTTTAAATTTATTTTATTCGGGACGGAAAGGCAGACATGCAGAAAATATACACACGGACCCAGACGACTTACCCGTTCATTTCATTCACGCTTCTCTCTTTCCATCTCTGTCGCACTCTCCGGCCATTCCATCCCAACTTCTTCGCTTTATCGCACACAGCTTTCAGATCGTTCGCATGCCACTGTCGCAAACGTCGATGTTCATTTTTGCTACTGCTTCTACTACTGCTGCTCTTGCATTGTACCCATCCACACACAGAGCGCACACTGAGCACACAGAGCTCATAGAACGTTTTGAATTTAGTTTCAGTTGTGACTGAGACACCGAACCGACCAAACGTACTTTTCAATCGATGGACAGCGGCTCCTTCATTCTCGCTCGCTCTCATCGCATTTGTATCACACTCAATATTTAATTTTTGAGTCACATCACACTTAAGTCATTGTCGAATTGTCTCTTATCTTACCAGGATTCCACAAATAAACGTGAAATGAACGAGAAAAAACACGACACAAACTAATTTTAGACCAAAAAATCGAAAAAGGATCGTCGTTGTTATTTTCGTGAACAAGTGTTTTAACAGTGATTCTAAGATATTTTTTTTTTCGCCGGCAAATAAACCAACTAACCTTTAAGTTTGATGAAAATGTAATTTTTTTCGCTCGACAAATCACTTTGAAAAAAAAAAACAAAAATTATTTTGCAACTTAGAATTTGAAAGCATACTTAAAGGTTGGAATTTTTTTTAAACGAATAAAATGAAAATGATCCACTCATTCTGATCAACGTGATCAATTTTGCTCAATTTTTTTTCTGTAATAATTTAAATTTAAAGTGTTTGAAAGAAAAAATATTACGAACAGAAACCTTTTCGTTGTGTTGATTTAGTGCGTGCTGGAAAAATTCTTTTATTTTTATATGAATTTTCTTTTCTCTTCATTTTCATAAATTTTTTTCGCGAAAATTCCATCACAACGGAACAGAGTTAATTTTTTGTTGTTGGAAGAATAAAAATCGGTGGCACTGAAAATAGCATAAAAATGCATTATTAGGAGTTGCGAACAGAATTTGCGAAACATGGTGTAATGCACGAGACCCCAGACGCAGCTATTACACAAAGCTAGTGGGAATTTCATCACGTCAAGTACTCGTCGTTGAGTAGCAGCATGAATCATCTGGCGCACAGAAAGCACAAACCGTCAGGTTTATGAAACAATCAATACCAGTGGTAAGTCGATCTTGCTCATTGACTGCTCGCCTTTTTTCTCTTCTCAATTATTTATTGCATACCAGCGTGAACTTTGGATCTCAGCAGATTTTTCTCACCTCAACTCTGCGATGGCATTGATCAGTTTGTTTTCCATCATTTTATTCTTTTCTTTTGTTCGAACATATGTAAACGATCATTGCATAAAGAACAATATTTGTGGAAGACATGGAGACCTTTTAGCGAAACCAATCGTGATCTCATCTCTTAAAATAGACTCGATAGAATCATGTTATAATGTAACACTTTTGTTGTGTGATCATGCAGAAGTCATATGATGATTGCATGCGTAAAATATTTCGTTTCGATCGTTCAATCTCTTTTGCCCGTTCGTCTTCATATTTTGCGTGCTGCTCTTTGTTCCTTCCCCGTTCCTTTCCGCCGAACAGAAAAGAATGTGTGTGCAAAAATTGAACGGCGGCGCGCGATGAATAACCACTTACACTCACGTATTTGTGTGAGCGCTCACTTTTCTGTCTCTCTCGCTTTTTGGTGTGTGACTTTTATTCGGCATTTTATTTCATTCGCATCGTGTGTATATTGCGTTTGATTTTAACTTAATATTATTATTTTTTGTTCCGTTGTTGAACATGGTTTGGAAAATACATTGAACTGAAAAATGAACGTGCGCGTCCATTTGCTCTGTCTTATTTGTGTTAAATCTGTTTATTGGGTATTTATATGTTCATTTTAATGTTCACACATAACTTATTCGGTTGTTTAAATCCACGGATCGCGAGAATAAAGCTCGCGAACGTTCCCTTTTTTTTCTCCCCGCTTCCTTGCAAGAATTTTCAGTCGTTTCGTTGAAAACGGATGAACACATTCACGAATACACTTTTGACTGTGTACAATATATTTTTAATATATATTATTTTCAGACAGTCTCTTGAACTCGTCACAGAGACATGCAATCGCACGCGAAAGAGAGACCGCGACTATGTTTGAATCGGGTAATGGACTTTGTCGAAACGCCTACATTTACAATACCTGTGTATTTATATTCGATGAAGGCAAAAAAAAAAAATGAAGAACACTTTTTTTCCAATGATTTCTTTTACCAAATCAAACTTGAGTTCTGAGACAAAAGAGAACGTTTTCTTGTAAATTTCGATTTGGTGTGATCATTTATCACACAACACTGCGTGCGCATGTTAGAAATTCCACACTTTTTTGCTTGGCAACCACAAACTCGCAATCGCACAATCTGGATTAAGTTTTATGACTTTTTTACCGACCGTGTTTTGTTTGTATGACGTTGCTCCGCATCGGAATTCATCAATTCTGTTTTAATGTTAACCTCAAATGGTAACAAAATCCAAGCATTTTCAATGGCAAACCAATAGAATTAAGTTGAGAGCGTGCTTGAGAGGGCGTGCTTGCTTTTTTGTTCGGTGTTGCCATCAAACCACTAATCAGGAGGAGGCGAAAAATTCAACAAAAAATTGTTTTCTATGCGTCAACAAATTCATTCGTAATATCAACAAAATAATTCAAACCACACACAAACACACACAATTTGCTAAAAATAATAATTAACAGTCAGCGTAAGCGGTCCTAATGATCGTTTTCGCTGTTGCAAGTGCCAGCGTTGAGTCATTCCAGCCACGCTTATGATAACATTGTGAAATTCCCCATTTTAATCAAATTCTATACGATAAAAAACAATCAAATTGAATAGTTGCGTCAATTCGAATGACTAACGTTGAAACACATATATTTGGGGCCGCATCTAAAAAGAAGTTCAAAATGTACACGCTCTAAGACATAAGAAAAGCACCGGAAATGATAAATAATGTTTATATGTTTCATTGAGTTCTAAGAGACTGTAAACTATAAACATGCAGCTCATGGCCGCTAATTGCGAAGAACGTTGTGTAGCGTTGCGAGGTGAGACATTCAAAGGACTGTGATCCGAAGAACTGAAAATGAATAGCCGAATACAATTGAATACATATATAAATCGCCTTTTAATTTTCTATTGAAATTCACGCGGGGAGAATACATATCTACAGCCAAAATGTAAACGATGCAACCTCAGCATGAAAACGAGACACCATTGGTCTGCAAAATTATTATTGTTTGGCATATTTAATTACGATTCACGCGAAAGCAAAATGAAATGAAAAAAAAAAAAACAGAAAAGAGCAGCACTAAAATCCGCGAAGACATAACAAAAGTCGCATTATTCAGTACCAGGCACGCGTAATGTTTCAAGCAGATTATTTCAATTCCGCGCCATTCAGACTACAGTAATTTTATGTTTCAAGTATTCCGTCGGAAATTCTTCGAATTTTTTTTTTTTTTTTTTTTTTGAGTGAACAAAACCACAGCAAACAATAGCAACAATATCCGAAATTGTGAAGGACTTGTTTATTCGCCCACAATCTTGTGTCGACGCCTCAATACTCAACTCTTTCGGAATTTATGTGAAATACGCCGATTATGAATATTGGCGCTGAACTGAGCCTTGGACTGGGCTGCAACCGCGTGAAGGTGTAGAGTGTGCAAATGAACCGAAAATGCTCGAACATGAGCAACAATTTGAACACAATTTTTCCATATTTTAATGGGAATTTCCATAAAAACAGAATATCCGATGAAATTATTGTACCTTCTGCGTTATCACACAAGCATCAATTCAAAATCGTATGTTTGCTTATTTTGATGATTAATTTATCAAAGACACAAAAAGCGCATGTTTCAGCGTTCGTTTTCATTCTACACTGTTTCGTTCAATGCAAACGAAGTGGTATTCGGAGAGCTCTCATATAGACAATTTCAAACGTGCCGGATCATGCATACGCTTGTCGCTACGAAGTGAGTTTACCTTTTAATATGTCACACTCTCTCACAGCAGAAGATATGCAATAAAAAGAAGTGAAAATGAAGAGCAATAACAGTGAGGCCAGCAAGGAATCCCAGCGTCTACAAATGAATGAATGAATGTGTGTACCCAGTTTCAACTTTCCACTTCATTGACACATAATTAACGTCATTGCCAAAAAATGAAATAAAATGAAACTGCGAACATCAAATGCGTTGAGTGCACATAGGTTGAATAAGGTTTCATTGAGTTTAATTTCGATATGTGCAAACATGACACAGCCAATCGAGCAATAGACCGACGCTCGATATCATTGAGTCATATCATCGATTCAATGAAATAAAAGTTCAACAAGTCCTATTATTTGTACGAAGAAATGTCGGAGAGACATTAAATATTCAAATGACTTACAATTAAATTCAATGTGACTTTATAGTCTCTCTAACGTTGCTAACGAACGTATATTGTTAGACAGTTTTGTTCATGATGTGAAAGCAATAGTATATATTACTAAATGAGCTAAAATGAATACACAAAATTCAGCATTTTGTGTGTGTGTGTGTATGATTTTATTTATTTGTTTTCAGTTTTGCCCTAGTTTCAATTTCAACAAAGTCGCCATTGTTGATTTATTTAAAGAAATGTACAGTCTGAAAAAAGGTGAAGCGTAAAAACCGATGGGAAGCCGGCGGCGAAAGAAAATGCCATTCGCGAGCAATTTCGCATTGCATTATCCTTTAAGTTAGTTTGATTGTAGTGAATCGAATGATTAGCAGCACTTTGGCAAAAGTAATTCGTCATCATTACAAACTGAATGTCTTGCGAAATGGTCATGTGTACCAAATCTACTTTCCATTTTTTGAAAGGTGAAAAGAGTGAATTAATGACTTACTCCAAACCGAAATGTGCAAACCCAAATGCTGTAGACAGATACACACACAGTTAGGAAAGTTTGACACGCAGCATTTAACAGCTAAATGGAAACAATGAACGCAACCTGATAAACGAATGCCGATCGAGTGAATGAGCGCATTTAAAATAATTTCAAAGGATGTAAATTTAAATTTTTATGGCCATTTATCGGAGTTACCGTGCGCATTTTGTTTCAACAAATGTTGTCATTCGCCTCAAAATGATATATAATTTCGCGAAATGCGCAGCACGACCACCACCGGCATTTTAACTTTTTCAGTACATTTATGCAAGCGGCCTCAAGGTCTGCCTTGGGATCGTGATGAAATAAAATGCGCGATTCTCTGTAGTAACACAATAAAAACGATTGAAACAATGCGCGGAAGGAAAATAAAGAGAGAAAAAATGTAATGAAAAATTGACGACGAAATTATTGAAGAATCTTCAATAAAGAGATCAAGGTCGTTTAAGTCTGACGAATGCTTAAGTGATTGATTCACGACAATAATAATCAACTTTGTAGAGAAAGAGAGAAAGAAAAACAAATGAGTAAACACACTCTATCGTCGATTTCGCATAAAACAGTTTCTTTTTTTGAATTGCGATACTTTCTATGCCTTATTTTTATTTATCCGTTGATTTTTGTGCGCAGAGAGAAATCTCTTCGACAGAATTCGACATTGTACCATGATTTTTCTCCATAATAAAAAAACCAGTGTTTTCTTGGAATTTTTGCAGGTTTCTGAATGATTTGGCTTTGTTCTTCACCGTCACTTATACGCAGAAACGACACAATTAGGCGCACGCGCGCGCCTTACTCAGCCAGCCAACAATAGGAATCAGGCTGATGAGTTAATTGGTAAATAACTAGTCAGAGGTAACTAACTGTACATGAGTGTAATCATAAAAAGGCATGGAAAAACCATATAAAGTAATTATACGTAGTCCGATCCATTCTCTCATTTTTATTATTATATGTTCCATTCATACACACAGCACAACAATATGTTTTGACGTGATAATTTAATAATATAATTAACATCGTGCAAAGGGAAAAGACTTCTCCCCGTTTTGACCTCAATGTTAAGCGTTATCATTTAACACTTCGCGAAAAAATATAATTAAAATGAAGCCTTGGTATTTGATGAAATGGATCACACACCAAATGATTTTTATTTTCTTTTCAGTTTTCGTAACATTTTCGAGAAGAAAGAATGAGAGCAAAATTGGCAGCTGCACAAAGAGTTAATTCGTATGACGAATTTGTTGAATTCTTTTTCTTCCATTATTTTCATTTATCCGAAAAATTCACTTGAAAACTATTACAAAATGTTGGCAAATTTCAAATTGTTTTCGATGTTGGTTGGTTGCGAAAAACATCTTATTCATTCATACATATAAGAGAATGTTTGACGGATTTTGTGGAAAGCTTTTTCTATCGGTCTTCACAAAGTGCCTTCAATCAACGAAATAGTGAAAGAGCGAGGGATAGAGATAAGGGAAAAGGGGGCTCATAAAGCCAAAATGAAATAAAAATTCCACCAACAAGTCGAGATCTCGTTGTCATGCGAATGACGTCAGTGATGGCTGTTGACAGTGGCGAGATAATGCTTTTTCAGTCGTCTTCAATATTTGAATTGGCTGCACGCGTTTGCACGTACACATAAATGCGCCATTTGAATAATTTTGTCCATTTTGCCTTATTTGGCGTCGTTTGCGTCCGGCATACATGAAAATACGCGCACACAAATTATATGATGGGTATGTGTTCATTTAAGCACTTTGGCAAATACATTTCCATAAAAGTCAAAATCGTGCTGTTTTCAAAGGCTCTCTCGCACAAACACGAAAACGGGGCATGTCGATTTCAAAACGTATATATGAAAGAGCGTATGTGACCACAACACGATCGATAGATATGACACGGTGAACGCGCGCGACGCGCGTTATGAGAGTATAACATTTGATTGCAATTAATAATTTTCGTCAGTGACAGTAAGAAAAGCCAATAAACTTTTGTCTGACGACCTTCAAAGTCATTCTATGGGTTTAGCCAAATGCTTTGCCATTGAATTTATAGGTAGTGAGTGAAGATGCCAAATTCAAAATCCGCTCTCTTTTTTTTTCCTTTTTTTTCGGTCATATATTTGCGGTGTGAGCGAGAGCGCGCCGTTCATATTATTTGCCAACCGATTATGTTGAATGCAAATAAATTTAAGTCCAACAATCATCAAACACACACACATACTTTTTCTTCAGTATACCATAAAATATGCTGATCATTTCGGTAGATGCGTTTACCTTGTCGCATATTAAATTTCATGAGCTCAAGAACCTGATTCACCTTCATTTGGAGATTTGCACAAAATGAATATTAACTGTAGACCGATTAATTTAAAGCCATGAGTTCAAGAATTTATTATACTTGACGATATGACTCAACATTTGGAATAGCATACATATATCGTTTGGTTGAGAAGCTAATGGACTCATGTACATATGTTCGATCACACGCTCGCATGCTAATGAATATGTGTGCGGACTGGACGAAAAGTCGCATTTCACAAGCAAATAAAGACAGAAAGTGATATCATACGCCGTCACAAATACACTTATTCACTCCACAAAATCGACTGTATTCATAATGGCAAAAGGTTCATGTGATTCGCATGTAGATGAATGTTTCCTCACTAACTAATGAACGCACACTTTCGTTATAATTATACAAACATTTCCGTTTTCTGTGTCGTTTTATTAGTGCTGCTCTTTGGTTGTTGTTTTGAGCCTGTGGTTTGTGCAGTGTGCCAGAGCAAGAGGCATGGATATATATGGAGATAGAAGAGACATAAGAACTCTTATTGTGCGAACGTTTCTTTTTCGTCCAATGCATGCATTCGCTTGATTGCCAATCTCAAAGTATGAACACTTCTATCTTCATTTTTTTTTCTGTTGGTTTAAACCAACTCTCCGGCTGAAATGTTGAAATTATCGAAGAAGAAAAAGTTGCATTTGAGGCTTAATACGATTTACTTGATGCATTCATAAATAATTATTATTATTATATTAAGCTATTTATAGTTTGACCATGTTTGGGGCGGTGATTCTCTAGCTCAACTAGAATCTCAACGGCATTTGAGTAGTGGGTTGGTGATCTGGTTCTGGTTTTGATCCATCGTTTGTTCCTTCTTGCTGCACGATCATTCTATTTGTCCAGGAACTTTCTTTTCGGTTTCATTATTTCCGTGATCAAATCGAAATTTCATTGAAGATTCGAATCGGCGGAAAGAACAATGGCATACGGTTCATCGGGAATTGAAGTCTGAATTATTTATTCAAATGATTTTTTTCATTCACTACGACGAAAATGGATTTATAAATCGGCAAAATGAATGAGAATAGTCAGTTCGATGAAAAAAAAAGGTTGTTTAACGTGAAAAGTTCGCAATTGCTAAGTGGCGAATATTTGAAGCACACTTATGGCTTGGCTACAACCAACTTTATTGACATGAAAACCCGAACGAATCAGAAGAAGTAAGACAAGCAACAAATGACATTTAAATTCATGCGGTTTGAAAATATTGAATGGAGAATGAAGCTAGTGACTAGCGCTCATAAGTACAGCACAATGTGTGAGTGTGTGAACGAATGAATGCTGAGAGAGTGCGGTTTCTCTTTCTCGTTCCGCTGCATGTCATATTATATTTCACCGAGTGACTAATCGACTCTACACGATGCGTTCACATTTATGAATCGCTTGATGGAAGTGCTGGAATGGATTAACCTAAATGACTTAACACACAATGAACGAAGTATTTAGACATTCTACAGCGGATGTATGTGAAACGGTCATATATTTTTGTCGAAAATTCAATTCAGATATTAATTATAAAAATGAATCACATTGAAGAATGAGAAGAAGACGGGGGATGATAAAAATGACAAAAAGAGTGTTTTGAAAGATTTGTTTTCGCCTGAAGACAAGATTCCGAAAAAATGAAAAATTGTCAAAAGCGATAAGTTGCCACAATGAACCAAATGATCTGCGATTTAATGATTGCAAATCATAAAGAATAACCTAAATGACATTAAATTTCGTTGTGAATGGAAGCAATTGGCTACTTTGGATAGCAATCAATGTTACTTGGTCCCAAATGCGATCGCCAGCTTATTTAATTAGTCTTAATGACAGAATATTTTAAGCATATGTGAAACTCACACTCAATCACATAAGCCATTAAAGCATCACAAATTTCACATTTTGTTAAAAAGTTCGTCTATTTTTATAATAAATTTGTAAAACCCGCACAGGATCTCACCAGCGTTCAGTCTACATCAAATCGTAAAATTAAAATGGGGCAAGAAAGCGTGTGCAAACACGACACTGACAACGAGATAGTCCCTGTGGCGCTTCTGTGATATAATCCTAAGAATAGAGCTGATTTTGATGTGCTCTGACCGACCATCCGACCGGCCGACTGAACGGTTCGATTGGAAATGACAAAAATGCGTGTAAATGAAATGGCTAGATGCCAGGTTGACATTGTTATCGCTTGAATTACAAAATGGTATGCGGTGAAACTTTGTAATACGATATGCTACTAATGCATGCTGAACACAAAAAAGTAGGTGTATACACTAGTGCGACACTTGAGCAAATATTCCAATCGGAACGATGTAGAGAGCGAAAAGAAGGAAAAGAAAGCTCATTTCGCGTCGAAAGCAGTGCTTAGTGAAAATTATAATACAACTGAAACCATACCGTGTCATGTACTGGCTGGCTGGTTAGCTGTGCGTATAGGCTATTCATTAAACTATTATGTTCAGCAAGCATTTTGCATTCGAATGTACTTTTAAGTGCTAAACCTGTTATGGTGCAATCGGCGCTAGAAACCAGCTTAAATTTCTGTCGACTCAGTTTTGTGTGGCGTTCCCGATGAAGTGAATCGATCTCAATAATTTCAGTAACAATTGAAAAGAGAGACGGCTGACAAAATCGTAACATAGCTTTGACATCCAGCTTTTTTCTTTTCTTTCGTCTTTCTATTTTTATTTCTTTCAGTCGAAACACTTTAATCCAATTTTTATTCATCTCTAACCAGCTAATAACGATCCAAACACAATCTCAAAATTATTCGTCGTTAATTAAAATAAATTTCTTTTATTTTCAAAGATTTTTGCTCCCTTCCGTGTTTTTCGCATTTCTTCTACACAACGGCGGCAATGATGACGATGATGACGATGACGACGACATAGACAATCTTATGCCCATCAAGTGAATTGCT
Source organism: Obolodiplosis robiniae (assembly GCA_028476595.1). Classification (NCBI taxonomy): domain Eukaryota; kingdom Metazoa; phylum Arthropoda; class Insecta; order Diptera; family Cecidomyiidae; genus Obolodiplosis; species Obolodiplosis robiniae. The sequence continues at coordinate 13,355,428 of CM052014.1, read as the reverse complement.
TCTATTGCATGCAGTGCACCGCATCCGGTTCAACGAAGTGCGAGTCGCTTTTCGTTTGGTATTTTCAACTTGTTCACATTTTAACTAATAATATTTGAACAGATGCGATACTATTTACGACACATACGAAATTGTCATTCAACACGCAGAACTCGTTTGAATTGGTTTGCAGTGGAATTTTGTCTTGTTCGTTTGCTCGTTTACGCACTTCTTCTCGCGGCCAGCGTCTGTCACCTCGCATTGTTAATAATACATTCTTCTATGCTTCGCGCGCTAAGCAGGGACCATGGCTTTGATTTTTTGCTCAAAATACGACTATTTGTAATAAATTTACTAGTCAGGTACCTGAAGTAGCGCGCGCAGACTAGAAATGAAGTCATCGGGATTAACAAAATGATCACGAGAATTTTCGTAGCCGCTAAATTGCTACTCATTAATCAGTTGGAGTTATTTATTGGTGATTATTTCGTTTGTTGATTCGACTTTTTCTTTCTTCTTCTTTTCGCCTCGATTTCTATTTCAATGCATTCATCTAAATTTCAGTTTGTTTGATTTAGCTTAATTTTCTCATCACAGCTCGTGATTAGCGGGCATTTTAATTTAGTCCCATGTCTATTGTACTTCATCAGGTGCTCTGGTATTATTGGAAACCCGGCACGTGTTGGAGTACACTCTATGTGGTGACCAATAGCATCGTATACATATTTATTTCATTCGAACGTTTTCAACTTGTTCATTCCTTTTCAGTTCTTCTTTATTTAAACAACTTTGTTTCAGGCATATCAGATTTCTATGGCAACCGAAATAATGAAAAAACTGCACAAACAAAAGACTTTTTTAATGATTTTTGAAATACTTTTCAGGTTTTTGTTAAGATTTCTTTTGTCGAGGATGCAACGTGCTTTTTCCACTTCGATTTAAATGTGTGATCATTGTGTGTTGATTTGGAATGCCGTTCTAAACAGCAATTACCCTGGCATATTAGTTGAATCAACAGCGGAACTTGCTTGAAACAATCAAATCGATTTAAAATTTAATCGATTTAGATTTGTTGAAATTGATTGATATAAAAAATTAAAATAAACTTTAAAAAGAATAAATAACTTCATTCCCATATTAAAAGAATAACTAAATGGTTCAACATATAAACATTCTCTTCGAAATCGAATATTTGTAGCAAATACTGTTTGTTGGCATGTTTCGACAACTGGTTTTATTTTCCATTTTGACGATCATTTGTTCGGTGCAGCTGAAATCCAGCGAAATTTGTTGGTATCACATGAAAATCGCGACATAAACAAGCGTCCACTATGCTGAGTTTCAAATTCTCGGAATGTCAATGTAAGCAATTAAAATTGGACCTCTCTTTCAGTTTTTATTGCTTCGTACGTTGATTTTGTACAAACGAGCTGATTATCGTTTTTCGGCTACCGTTTACAAGTACGCTGCTCATTTTAAATTCAAAGCACCGACCGACGCGTTCGTTGTAGTCACACCGAGCTGCCAAATATTTCGACATTTTGCCACTGTAGATTGTTAAAATTGCGTCCAAGAAACGTGCCATCGTGTGGCTAGGTTAAATACCTTTCTCATGTAACTCGATGTGTTTTCAGCCATCTTCGCGTTATGCAGAAAAAGTTGACTACAATACGATTGACAATAAAATACTACTACTTTTTAGACCACTTATTTTTAAAATGTGCCAGAGGTGAGCCGTGATTTATAGCATCAGTTTAAATGTAATATCATAACAACTGTAGGCATTTGATATTTTAATATGTGTGAGTAAAACTAGTTATAAAATAATTTCACTTAATTCTGTTCCACAATGCTTTTGTTCTGAAAACGACAATTTCAAAGTAATGTTCTGAAATTCAGAGTTTGAATCAGAAGAGACAAAATTTTTACTGATTTGTTTGAAAAAATGCGTGAACCGTTCTTTTTCATCGTGTAGGTAAACACTTTCAATTTTTTTATGATATCGTATTTCTTACATGATCTGTTTTTCTTACTATTAGGAAATGGTTTCACGTTCTACATACAAAATGCAAATGAATTCGAATTCCAAAGATATTCGCAAATATTTTACTTGAAGGCGGAACCACGTTACGAGTAAATAGTTTTTTTCTTCGTTTCTTGCATTTGAATCAGCACTTATTCTTAATAAGCAGTTTAACCCAGGGGTTAAACACAATTGGCTTGTGTTTGAGATCGGCATAAAAATAGTAAAATAAGTGGAGATCTATCGAAAATAGCAGGCACAAGTTGATAATAAATGTGTGATTAAAACAACACATTTAGATATTCAAACTATTCTTACTTAATTGATTATCTATCTACTTGTTAATAAATATTAATTATCGATCTATTTATATTAATGATTTTTTAAGTATAGTGGGAGATGCTGTGTGAATAATCAATCGTTAAGGGTTTTACATTAGGGACATAACAATTCTATCTATTAATAAAACAAAGAAATATTTGAGATATTGAGTTCAAGTTTATTGTAGGTTGCAAGCATTACATTTTATGAATGAAATTCGATTTCGGTCATATGACCACCACGAGCCGCTGTAAACGCGGTCGATTCTTTGAACCCAATTTTCCAACATGCTGGCACACATTCCGACCGGAACTTTGGCAATTTCGCGTTGGATGTTGTCTTTGAGCTCGTTTAAAGTTGCAGGCTTGTTGACATAGATCAGCGACTTGATAAAGTCCCATAAAAAGAAATCCAATGGCGTTAGAACGCATGAACGAGGCGGCCATTCAACCGGACCATTTCTCGAGATAAAACGTTCACCGAATTTGCCTTTCAATAAATCGATTTTATTACTTAAAATAAAGAAGTCTTATTTGGTGCTATTTTTTTTTCTTCTATTCAATGACAGCGCATACATACAGTACACAGTGGGGGGAGAAAAGTAGCCGTTGACAGGTGACATTGACGGCATATCATGATTAACACATTTGTCCGCTTATCGTTCGTAATTTTGTGATGTCTTACATCAAATATCGCCTCTCAATCAGATCAAGACACAATGGTATATGATATCTATTGAGGAAATGATTAACACAGCATACGTTCGCAATTGAAACGAAAAGAGTTCAAAAGATAGAAATAATCATATTCTGGATTTCGATAATAATGAGCCAATAAGTGAAAAATATGCTCCAGCTTTAGATCAGTACAAAAATGAATTCTTGAAAAAACTAATCAATTCAACCAAATCGTATTTGCCGGAAAGTGATACAAGAGAATTCGAAGTATTTCTTCCAAACGAAGAAAGCAAAATAATTTCATAGTGTTAATGAAATTACTAAAATTTGCAAATAGTATCACTGGGATAAATTCGATAATGATTGTCAAAAAATGCTTAATGCTTGGACTAGATTACTCGGTACGATAATTGAGTCGACCGGAATAAAAGTGAGAATACACCGGCTCTAGATCAGTACTGCGACTAGATAATCTAAAACGCTGAAGTGAACCATGAATATTGTTGAGTGGCAGCAGCGGTCCATAATTTTCGCTATCAATGTTTATTTTTAGTGTAAAATGAACATTGATAGCGAAAATTAAGAACCGCTGCTGCCACTCAACAATATTCATGGTTCACTTCAGCGTTTTTGATTATCTAGTCGCAGTACTGATCTAGAGCCGGTGTATTCTCACTTTTATTCCGGTCGACTCAATTAGTTCTCCGAATTGTTCTATTCTGCGGATTATAGTAACAAGTGTTGTGGCTTGTTGGGCTGAATTACTTATAGGAAATGTTATTGCATGGACTGATCGAACTGAAGAATTGGTTCGAACAGTTCTCGTTTTACCAATCGGTAGTTCCCAAGCTTAACGCGGGTTCTCAATTTGAACATAATTCTTAATTTAAGAAGATCACATAGTTTAACTCCGGCTGAAACAAAATAATGAAAAAACCGATGATCCTGTGGCAAAGAGACTTAGAAAAATGAATTTTATGGATCAAGATGAAGAAATATCCGGGAAAAGGAATGCCGAAATCAACCATAATTTGAAATATTATAATTGTAAAATGTACATTTATACTTTTTATTCATAATTGAATGAACAATATCATTATATTTGCTATTCGTTCAAAAAAAACCCCTTGAATTTTTACCTTTTTGCCCCTTCTTTTCCGAAAACCACGAATTCGTCTAAACATCATTTGAAAAATAAGGCAAAATTCAAATTTTCTGATATATAGCCACATTGAAGCGACAAAGCGACTGAACTATCCCAACGTTGTTATAATTTGTTTACATGAAAAATTTCGAAATCTGTGAAAATTCTGGCTCACGACATATTGTGGTTGAAATGAAAGATTACACCTATAATAAAGCGACATTCCCTTTTTTATCTGTGCAACCTAAATGAAGGCAACTCACTATAAAATTCCGAATTAAATAAAACATGTTTCAATTAACGACAATGCATCCGTAAAAAATCTGCCTAAGAACCTACAAATTTATCAGAAACAGATTCTCAAGAAAAACTTATTACGTATAAGCAATCAATAAAAAAAACATAAGCGTTGTACGTCGCGTATTTTTGGCGTAGTAATACATCCCGATAATCAGATTCCGGTATACCGACGCACAGAGCTAACTTCAAAATGATTGTATCTGTCATTTTGCTGAGTTCATCGTCGGAAAGCAATTAGATATTCTGATTTATTCGCTGATTGGTTTGATCAATGATCATTGGGGGTGCTTGCGCCACTCGTAGTGACTACCGTTCACTGTGATGTCTACTTGGATTTCTTGGATATTAAATTTTTTGAGCTCAACTCATCAATAATACGCGTGTTAATTTACATTTGTCAATAAACCGACCAAAAAGGCAATATACCAACTGTCAATCTCGTGTTCTCAAATGCAAGTGTTTGCTGCGAATTTCACAAGGATGTGAGCAAATTTAAGAACAGATACATGGAAAAAAGTTTTACGACACATTTGATTCTATCAGAATTTTCAACGACTTGATGTCGTTCCGCAAATGTATTAATGTATAAATAAATCTTTAATATCAGAAAATAAATTATCGCAAGAATTGCACTTGAAATTCATTGCAGTAGAAAACTGTTTTAGTTAAAATGTATATTCAATTTGTGGTTATGTCAATTCCACAATTTGGAATGACATTCAGTTTATTTACATTTTTAGTGGGTTTATTGACAACCGTAAATTAATCCCCGTATTATTGGCATATGCCAATAAACAAAGTACTAGATTTTCGAGAGTGCACTTTCTCTTGAATCCTCCTAGTGCATTCAATTGCCATCGATTTTTGTTCCTTGAATTTTATTTGCGATTTTATTTGAATTTGATGCGCACAGTAGCAGCAGGAGCAGCAGGAGCAGCAGCGCAGTTGGATGATAATGGGGATTCTAATGTCGTTCGATTGGCGTGATGATGTTTATTATTGAATTTGCTTTTTCATCGATTCAACAGAGAATAATAGCAAATATTCTTCCATTATTTTACTATGTTGATTTATTCGCGAATGAATATTTAACTTCTGAAACATTTTGAGAAGAAAAAAAACGGTTTTTCATTGAAAATTCTCTTTAGTTTGTGTAATTTCTGTTTATTTCGCACAATAAAGAATATATATAAGAGTTTCGAAGGCTCCACGAAATAATTTATCCGGAATTATTCATTTTTTTCTATTGGAAACTTTCGTGTCCCATTTTTTAAAATCTTTGTTCATTTCGTTTAAGGAAGTCGCAAAATCTTCAATTTGCTCTTCTAATTTCTTTACTTTACTTGATGTGAAATAGGCATTAACCTCTTCGTACCAAGTATCTAAATCTTTAGCTTTTTTAAACATTTTCTTCAACATTTTCTGAAACTTTTCTACGTATTCATTAAATCCTCGTAATTCGTTAACAAAACTTGTCTTAAAATTTTTAATTTTTATATTGCGATTTTTGGCACGTTCGGACAAAGCTAGAAGCTCAGTCTTAAAAGTTACAGATTCTGAAATAGCAGTTTCACGGCATATTAAACCTATTTCCAATTTGTTTGAAAATTCTTCATTTTCCCAATAAGCGTTGTGAGTTTTAATTATTGCTGTACCGAATTTGCCTTTCACACTCACAAGCTCGACTAAGGAGTTAATAAATTTTTTCTTCGTTTGTTCATCGCCAAGTTTTCCCACCTTCAGTCCCGCAATATTCTTCACGAAATTTTTTCCATCCAATTTTTCATAAAATGGGCGAACTTCTTTAATGAAATCTTCCATGAACTGTGCAATTCGATGATTTGTTCCATCCATTGTGGCGTGCAATTCCTCATGGAGCAACTTAAGGAGAGCGCCGACGGTTACATCATCTAAATTGTATTTGGAAAATCTACCACTGGAACCGCTGGAATCGCAGGAGGCGCTAGCTAGCAACGGAGCAAGAGTTTCGTCGGTGAATTGACTGCTGGGAGCCCTGGAACCGCTGGGACCGTTGGGACCGCTGGGACTGCAAGCAAATGCTGACTGATCCTAATTGTACAATAAGAATTGAAGATGATATTGATTAATTCAAAAAATAAAATAACAAATGACTCGCTGACTTACAACATTTGCAATGACTGAAACGAAAAGAAAAAGTTTAATTATGAACCGCATTTTGCACAATGGTTAAAATTGACTGCGTGTAAATACCAGAACGTTCGATATTTATACACTTGGATCATTACTGGGATGTGGAATTTAGAAAATTTATATTAACAAATTTTCAACGACTCGCATTAAATGCTTGTTAATATTCATAAAATTTGATGACATTGAACATAGAAGTTCAAACATTCTGGAAAAATAATAGGTCTACCGGTTGTTATTGCAGACAACTTCATATGTATTACTCTGAGGTGAATTTTGTCTATGACAGCTGTCACATCAGAAACTTCATGTCATTGTCTAATTATTTCAGTCTAGTTTATTGGTCATTAGTGAAAATGATTTTTTTTTGTGAAGCCGTAAAATGTCTACATTCGTGCCATCAAAACAACATTTGCGGGAAGTTTCAATATGCTCAAATGGGATGTGCTACCCCACCCGCCCAGACGTTGCTTCTTTCAATTATCATCTCTTCCGATTGATGCATGGCCTGGCTGACCAGCACTTCTTAAATTATGATGAAGTGAAAAATTGGATCGAATTGTGGATAGCCGCTGAACCGATCGATTTTTTAGACGTGGCATCCGCCTCTTACCACAAAGATGAGAAAAAGTTGTGGCCAACGATGAGTTTTAAATTTGTATTCATTTTTCCCCAATAAAGCATTGATTTTTGAAAACACAAGGTCGATTATAGCAATCTTTCAAATCATAACAACTCTTCAAAATATAATAATAAATTTAAAAAATAAATGTCATACAACATTGTGAAATGTCACCGGTGGCAACACAAATCATATGAGACATCATTTTCACAACTATTGTGGTACACTGCGCGTCGGGAGCATATTTTTTCTTAATACAAACATGAAACGACTTTGCTGATCGCTTTTATATTTAATTTAGCACATTTCAATCGTAATTTTCCCCAAAGTATGATAGTAATAGAATTGAAAAATGGCGATCGGAAATGATCTGGTGAAAACCAAGCTCATGAGAATATTTTGGCGTGAGCATATTTTATGAAATAAGCCCAGTTAACTATAATCGATTGATATCTACTGTTTGTACTGAAAAGTCAATCATAGTCAGCCGGCATCGTCTCAAATTAGTCAGTCGCTTTACTTGGACTCGGCTTTATCATTACGGATCATTAAAATTACGAACGATGAGCCTTGAAAGATGCAATGTCATTCTCAAACATAACACACTGTTCTTCGCACAGGAAAAAACCTATCAACTATTCAGTTTTTTGCAGAATCTAAATTTACCGTACATGTTTTTAAGGGAAGTGTATAATTTCAGGGGATTTTCTATGTTTGCTGCATAAAAGGTATTAGTTTCATGACGTAAATGTAATACAGAATACATAGGAAAACACTTGAAATTATTATATTGTACAATTTCTTTATAAACATTTAAATTCTACAGAAAACTTCATATAATTGATGGGATTTTTCCTTGAGTGTTGTTCATTATAAATTGAATGCATTCAATTTGTTGATCTTGAAAATTTTAATTTCAGCAAATATTTTATTTTCAAATTATGGCTGAGTATCATTCACCAATTTTCATAGTTTTTGTGAGATAATTTCGGTGAAATTATTCCCAATGAATAGGTACAGAAATATTTTTTTGCAGCTAGAAATTATTCCCACAAGAATACATTCACTGCGCCAAATTGATTCAACTGAGTAGCATATATTTCAAGTGATTTGTGTGCGTGTAATGTTTATTGCGAAATTGCTTATCTGTAACTGAACAATGATGATAGAGTTATAAATCACGGAAATTTTGTCAATACGGAAAAAATCCATGCGCGAAAAAAATGACTGACTGACTGTAACCTTAAATTGACTAAAGTCAACTGTAACTGGCTAGCAGTTGATTTATTTGGGAAGTTTTTGACTTTAACTTCAGTTGGTCTTAGCCATCAATTTTGACTACGTATAGTTAGCCAGTCAAACACGGCCAAAAAATGTGCCATCGAGCAAAATTGAGCTCAGCTGTATATCCGACAATAATTTTTTTAAATTGGAGGTCTTGTCTCATATCTTTTATCTCTTATTAGAAAATGCTGATATTGCTCAGACCACACTATTCTTAACTGAGAGGTTGTTGTTACATTTATTACCTGCCACCAAATATTTGCACTAAACATTACATGGTAGATTTTGAACACTTCCATCTGCTTTTATTCTCTTGCTTACTATAGTAAGTTATAACTTAAACTTCCTTAAATATAACAAGTATAATAAGAGCAACAAGTATAGTCGAAATTTAGCCGATTATCAATCAAAATTTAGTCATTTTATGCTAATAAATTAACGGGTCCCGACAGTAACTATATGTGACTTTAATGGCACCACTGATATGTCACCGTACAGTGAGATTTGAGTACAGAGCTATTCGATTTTTATAGTTGTATTTTTTGATGTGCAAAAGTTTGTTGATTAAACATTAATTCAATTCTGTAATTGTTTGTAAATACACTCATCTACACCCGCCGGTAATTGGTTATAGTTTTAACTTTATCTTTATTATATCTAATCGTGTTTCATACATACAACTACCTCTAGGTCCCCAAATTGAGGTCGGGCACTTTCATAAATACGTAACATTCAGCGATATTTTTTCTAGTTTCAAGATCAAATTTGTTGAATTACTTTTATATTAAAATTGTAACCTGAATAAATTGTGCTAAATAAAGTAAATATGTTGCCCGAATACGTTGTTAGCATTTTACACAAGATAGCCAAAGATGAGGGACTGCTATCTTACGATATCAAAACAGATGAAGTATCAAATGTTGGCGAAAATTTCAATGGGGATGTGTTTGGCATAACTTTATCTGCATTCAAAGATCAGAATGGTCAAATTAAAACAAACGAATTACGTTTAATTTGCAAAATACCACCGAGGAATGAAGCACAAAGAAGGAATTTCCATTCAGATTTACTGTTCCAACGTGAGATTTTTATTTATTCGAAATTGTTGCCCGCATTCGTTCAATTTCAGCAGCAAAAAGGACTAAGTGCTGCCGATTCTTTTCTATCGTTTCCAAAAGTTTATTTTTGTGAGCAAAACGAAGAAAATAATACTTTCGTTCTGATAATGGAGGATATGAGAGCAAAGCAGTTCAAAATGTTGCCGAAGAAAAAATGTATACCTCTCGATCATCAGTTGATTATAATGCGAGAGCTTGCGAAACTGCATGCCATTTCATTCGCCATGAAAGATCAATGTCCGATGGAACATTATGAATTCAAGCAACTAAAAGACTTGTTTGTGACGCTTTTCATTGAAGGAGGATTAGACAAATTTATGCAGAGAACTGTTGAAAGGGCTACAGCTTCAATTAAAGATCAGCGCTACAAAAAACTCATGGTGAACTTTCAAAACACCTACAAAGATACATTCAGAGACTTTTTGTGGGGAGATTCTAGTAAAGAGTTTGCCGTAATTGGACACGGAGACTGCTGGTCTAACAATCTATTGTTTCAATATTCGGATATAAATGTAATTATTATAATTATAAATACCTCTGCGATAAAATGCGGTAATAACAGGAAGTCCCATGTGATTACCCCACCATTGAACATTCAGTTTCAGTGTTTCTTCAGTACTTCACAATAGTTGTTTTCGTCATTTCAGTGGATTTTGGTTTTAATTCATTCTCCATATGTTTTCAAACGACACGTACTGTCAACAAACCACTGAAAAGCTCTGAAATTAACTGAAAACTACTAAATATTCACTGAAAAAATATTTCAGTAATATTAAGACGTTTTTTACATTTTGGAATTTCTAAAATTATGCAAAAAAACACTAAGATTCTTTTTCTGTGTGAATATTCATTGGTTATCACTTTTAAACAGTCCTATGGTTTTGCTAAGCTGCTGCAGAGAGCAACAGGTAATGTGTTTCTTATGGAAGACATAACAGTGTCGTTTTCCATGGGCAAACAAATATACGAAATGCATTGCCAGCCATAGCTGACCAGCTGGCTGCTCTCAGCAGCCACTACCAGCACAGCAAATCCAGAAGTCTGAATTTTAATGTTTCAGTAGTAATTCGCTCTTTGGGAATTCCCTTGCTTTCTTTTAGGAAACTCAAATAAGTGATGTGTGTTTTTTGGACTGGCAATTCACACGTAATACTCCACCTGTTTTAGATCTTCTTTACCATATATTTTCATCTACCGACAAGAAATTCCGGGATGATCATTACCATGAACTAATTCAGACTTATTATTTGAAATTGAGTGCGACCATTGAAAAACTTGGCAGCGATCCAAATAGTCTGTATACTTTTGAGAATCTCCAGGCGCAGTTACGGAAATTTGGCAAATTCGAACTATTGCTTGGAATAATGTTTGCACAGACCAAAGTATCCAATGCAAAAGATATATCAAATTTAGGCGAATGTGCGGAAAACATTGAAAGAGGTGAAGATGCTGTTTATTACAAAGAATTCGATCGAGAAACGCAATTGAAATACGACTTACAAGTAAATGAACTTATCACCGATCTTGTTAACTATGGATACGTAGAAATGGAATAGTAAATAAACGAAAAGCTCAGTAAATTTTCAATCATGAATCAATTGCTGAGTTATATTTCAATCAACTTAGTTTCACTTGTAATCCGTATTTTCCGTGACAATTGTGTCAAACGGATAGTTTCAGTGGTTCCTGAAAAAGATCGGGACAATTTCCCGAAAAAGAAATTCCCGGCTTATTTTCCTGGAATTTTTTTATTTTGAATGAAAACGGCGCTATGTGCAACGTAAATGCCAAGCGATTTTGAACCTTATTGCTCTAGCTATGTATTACATAAGACAAGAAGGTTCAAAGTTGTTGAATATTCACATTGGACATAACAAAGTTTTCATATGAAATCTTAATATAGTATCATTCAAATTTTTGGCCAAATAACATGCATTTCTTCTCTTGTAAAGTTATACATTATTCACTGTAATTTCCAAATAATTTAAGTTTTTTTCAAAGCTTCGGCAGTTTTTTTCTTTATAATATTACTCAATACTTTATTCAGCCAGTACTTACTTAGTATGTATGTGGCGGTGAAATCAATACATAATTTGTTGCACTCGAGCTCACAGTATTCAGAAGTAATATGAAGTAGCGTGTATCCTGACTTATCCATGGCTTGGACATCAGCCCAGTTATCCATGAGACGATAAGCAAAGGCTTTGTATATAAAAGTCGTATATTTTGGATAAAAGTACTCTGTATTTTGTGAAATTTTTGCTACCCTCGGTTTCAGTAAAAAAATTCTATTCTAATGTTTCAGTTAACGCCATCTCTTGAAGCGATTTATTATGTACGAAAACTTTAGTTTGACAAAACCACTGTGGAGGGTTCATGAAAGCAATAATATCGAACACATTAAAAATAAATATCGATAAAAGTGCTGATCAAATAAATAAGTGACACCAAACAGAAGAAAGAAAATCGTATTTAACGCTAGCGTGATAGTCCATTGGACATTTTGCCACTGGCAAGTATCTTGCCAGAAACAAACATGCAGAATACACACCAGGCGAACAGAAAACGTTATTGGAACAGCGCAAACAACAGAAAAAGAATTGATTGTGATTCATATATTTTTGTTTTTCGATGTTTTGAAATGAATAAATTGGTATAAATTTATAAAAAATATTTTTGGAGTTTCTTTAGACTATCGGACGGATTTGGGATATCTGGAATATCAGCCGGGTATGATATCGGATGCCGATATCGGATTCATAAAAGCAAATGAAAAAAATATCAAAGTTTGTAAGTTAGAAAAAACTTTCGAATATGTGAAATCAACTGTGGCCATTGCGAAAAGTGTTTGGCGATTATGAGCCATTTCAGAAGAATTTCATCAATCATTGCAACGCATTGCGCCACTCATCACATCAATTCGCTGAATTCATTTATTATTTGGTAGCTGCTTCAATGAGTTCGGTCGTTTAACCTCTTTCAACCCGCTCATTACACTCAATTGATGAAAAACTTTGCCTGTACATTCTCCCGATTACGACAAAGACGATGAGTGCGATTAAAGGGTTTATCAGCTGAGATATACAAACAACAGTTCGCCAAGAACAATATATTAGCCAAAAATTTATTCAGACTAAAAGGTAAAACAGCATCAGGCCTATCGAATGAAACTGATGGCAAGGAGACGAGTCGAACACTGGAATACTTTTTTTTTAATACGCTACTACTCTTGGGTGTTGTTGTCTTTTACGTACTACAATTTAATCGATTTGCATTTTATTTATCAAGCATATCGTTTACATAACAATGACTTTTATTTGAACGGCTCACGCCAGTGCCATTGCATACAGAAATGTCAGACATAAAACACGACCGAACTGTAAAATTTGTGTTTTGATTCAATTGAGGTAATTTAATTTGACGTTTACGGATTCACGTGGAGCAAATAAAAGCTAACATTTCGTTGGTTTTTGTTATATTTGCCCGTACCGATATCTTTGTTTCTTATCTAATCAGCGTGTGTTTATCGAATGGTGTGTATTCTTGTGCATTGGACTCAATTGTTGTTATTTGTGTTTCATCTCGCAGTTAATGCCCAGGAATAAAACACTTCGAATGAAAATTTATGAAAATAATTTTGAGCCAACAGCATGCCATGATATGCGTAATCAAACGACGCACAAATCAAAATATACAAGCATATTGCGCGAATTGAAATGCTTTGGCATTGTCGTTATAGAAATCAAAGGAATTAATCTTCGGGTTGCGATATTGAAAATAAATCATCTCACACGATATATTGCTCGTTATTTGTATTTATTCGAATTTGGTTCAATTGAGTTAGCGCATTCACGCGAAACATCGAAAAATGAATGCAATCGAGCTTTCGTATGCAATTCTGGTGTGTTTAGTCGTATGCAATTCTGGTGATTTAGCAATTGTGAGTGTCATATGTGTGGGAGTTGCGATTGGTTTTAAAAGATTCTTAGAAAAGAGCAAGTTCATAATTTTATGTTGAGCATAAGATTCACGCATATTCACATCATTTGATTGTTAATCAACAATTCATTATCATTTTTAACAACTATTTTATGGGAGCATTGTGGTGTTATCAGCTCCTTCCAAATATTCGATTTATTTTTGTTTTTCAGATATTCAAGTCAGTACTTAGCCATCATGAGTGTAATTATTACATTTATTTCTCAAACGTACAAGAGACAGCTATCTTCTGAGAAGTTGCAGAGCTTAGAAAAACCAAATTACAAGGACAAACGCATTTTCATGATGAAATTACACATCCTTATTGTTCAGCGTTAACTTTTGTTTTAAGAAAATAGTTTTAGTTGTGAAATTCATTTTATTCAATGATTTATCATATTTTAAGGCATATTTAATTTAATTTTTTTTATCTAACTTTGTCTCTCAAACATGAACGGTATACTTAAATGCACAAGCGGCGGTATTGCTGCTGTTTCCGTTTTATTGCCCAAAATGAATTCGCTGTTTTAACTGTGTGTGTCGAATGTTGATTGCTACAAGTGATGATAAATTTTAGCTAATAATATTATTCTTTTAAGCTGATATATTACTGATATACAATATAGACATTAATTCTCAATAATATTCCAAGTTTTAGACGACAAAATTAAGCTGATGTTTTGTTTCAATTTCCCTTCAAGGACTTTTTACATTTTATTTTAAATTTTTCGAAATCTTCGTTGCATGTAGCACCCATATCAGAATCGATGTCCAACTCCAATTCGAGAAATCTATTTCGCCCCTTTTCTATCATTTTCACTGCATTGGGCCACCTTCTCAGAATAGTCGAACTCAATCTTGCTTCAGAATTTCGCAAGAAACCACGAAGCGATCTTATGGTTTTTTTCACTTCAACCTTAAATTCTTCCATAAATTTAAACAAACTTTCGAAGTCTTTTTCAACCTTCTCTTTAACGGGCTTTACTACGGCACTGAGATCTTCCAGCTGTCCATTATTTTCAGCTGTTATTCTTCTTCTTTTATGGTATTTTTCAAATTGTTTGCAACAACTTTCCCAAATTCCAAGAAATATCATTGTGTACTCACGAGTAGAGCCTATAACTGGCAGAATATCGTAGAGTTTTTCTATTTCATTTAATGTGTCTAGGTGTGGATTTTCAAAACTTCGAATTTTGTTGGTGAGACTCGGGAGAATACGTGCCAAATTGTCATGATATTCTATGATGGTTCTATTAAATGTTTTGCTTGAACATGCATTGCTAAACATTGGTTGTACGCGGTTCATAGACTCAACATGAATTTGATTCTGAAATTAAAAATAAATTAATTGAGATCAACATCTAATATGAACCAAGCGGACGATGCAGATTTGAATTTTGATACTTAGCTTGACAGCAGCACTCTCTATACCATTCGTCTACGGATTTCACTTTTTCCCCTTCTTCAAACAATGACAGCAAAGATCGGAGCCTGTCAAACTCGCTGTTTGAAGAAGGGGAAGGCGGGGAAGGTGTGAAATGTTGAAGCGTTTAGTACAATCGTTTAGATAGAGATGGTGCGGTTCAACGACATTCACTACCCATTTACATAGGAGAAGATACAAAGCATCGTCCGCTTGATATGAACTGAGCTACGTTTACGCTAAATTACAGTCAGACGAAAAAAATGCCACGTTGGACGATAAATAAGCTATCTAATGATAATATATCGGGTAATTTCGGGAAAACAATGAAAAGTAAAAAGAAATCGACATCGCAAATTTCGGAAACGACTATGCAAACTTAGCATTAATTTAATATTAATATTTCATACTTACGCCATGCATGAAAATGATACTGAATACACAAATGGCTGTTCTTAAAAATTGCATTTTGCTTGGAATATCGAACGAATCTGCCTCATTCGTGTCGAATCAAAGATATTTATATAGTTTTCTAGGCATCAATTATTTGAATAATGATGTATTTATTCATAGTTCGAAGTTTTGAATCCTAATTTCGTACCACGCACTTAACTCGATTTAAATTTGCATTATGAAATAGCAATTCAGATGATAAAAAGAGAATAAAACTCCAAATCGATCGGGTTTGAATTGGGGTGCACTTTTCAAAATTATTATTTTAAATGATTTGGTGTAATTTCGTACAAGCCTATCTCTTACCACTTGAGCAAAATGCGAGCACGAAAAAAATATTGAAAACTTAATTTATAGTTCACTCTTATTCCAGCATTTTTTTGGTTCACTCTTATTGGCAATTTTTATGTAGTTCACCATTATTTTCATAGGTTTTTCTTTGCTTGAAAATAATCGAACAATGAATCATTTATTTTTTTTTTACTTTTATGTCGTACAGCTGTTTTTTATGCAAATCGTGACGAGAACGCATGGAAACTTTGAGCAATGGAAGAAATATTGCGTATTCAGTTTTTAAAAACAAAATTGACGTAAAATTTTCGATTGAACCCAAATCATTTTCAATACACAAAATAATTGTAGCCCATGTAGATTTTTTTAAAAAAAATTTGAAATAGAGGAAGATTTCGATTTCAAATCAAATTCCTTTTTTGGCTACAATTAACACCAAATATCTATGCAATAATCATCATATCGTATTGGGTCTAAGACCAGCATGTTCTCAGCTTGCTGAGAGCACATATTGGTATGAATTTAGGTTTTGCAATAAATAAAATAAATAAATAATTCAATATTTTCGGAATTTAACGTGGAACAGAAGTAGAACAATTATATCAACGAGTTTAACTGAAACGATTGCGTAACCAATCAGCATCATCAATAAATCAGCCTCTTATTGAATCTGTGATCAAAATATTTCTTTCCGAGAGTTAATCGAATGCGTAAATCTCCACTCTTCCCCGATTTCATTTTGATGCCATTTCTTTATGGCTTGTAGTATTCGTTTAGAAATGGTACGAAAGGTTCTGGTCCTTCAAAATGGCTTTTATTGCCCTTTTCTCTAGGATGTTATCTCAGCAGTTTCCTCGTACATATATTGGAATGTGCAGGAATCCATATTAGTTTTACGCTTCTAGTGCGTACAATCTTATCAGTAGCAGTTAGGTAATTTTGAAGAATTGTTGAGCTAAATTTCCGGTCATTTTCATTTCCCTATTACTCTCGGGATGATTACAGTCGAAGGGTGGAAGCGTTTTGACACTTCAGTACAAAGTCACCAAGCAACGCGACACGAGCGCCCATGCAAATCAATGCAAACATATAAGAAATTTCGGAACTATTTGACAGCACTTCCACCGTCTGATTACAGTTCATCGTTTTTCAAAGTCCAGCCGTGTCATATTCTGTGCACAACAAAATTGTGAATCAAGAAATTGTTGGGATTAATTTCGAAACCTCATTATAATTCACAACAAATATGTTCTTAAGGATAAGTGAGATTTTGAAGGCACATGCGGTATCATGAGTTACGGAGTCAATTTATACCACGTACGGTGTTAGCTCATACCACAACTGGATTGATTTTAGTATTTTGACAGCAGTGGTATAAAGGAGGACTTCTTGGTAGTTTTGATTGTGCAAAGTGGCTAATTTACACTGGAAGCACGTGAACCTACCATCAAACTTTATCCCATCCATATATGGCATCTCTGAGATATTTGCAATATCGAGATATGTGGCAGCCGCACTGTATGCGACGAAGCAAGTCGAAAGCGCATCTATACAGATAGGTAACACAGCGCGCGTACACTCCAAAACACACTAATAAAAGCAGAGCCTTGTTCGTGCTCGTGTTTCAGCGACGGAGTGTACCGTCGCTTTTGACTTGCTTCATCGCAGTGAGTGCGACTGCCGCATATCTGGATATTGCTAATATTTCAGAGATGCCATATATGGATGGGGTAATGTTTCCCTACCATAATTTTAACAGGAATCATATAAACTAGTATTTGCAACATGCTCTTGCATCTTGACGTGGACACTTATTCAGTAAGGGGCTGTCGGGTTATTTGGCCCGGCGGGTTATATGGCCCACTGTCAAAAATCCGAATTTGACAATGACAGTTCATAAGAGACCAAATGTCATGTTAATGACATCCCGAGACCTCACTATTCATGTGGTTTCGAAGCGTATAGTGGTGTGCATAAAAACGCTTTAAATTTTTCTTAAAATAATTGAACAGGAATCTTTTATCAAGTTGTTAAGCCGATCACGAATTCATTTCGGCCAATGTAGCTGATGAAAATCAAAATGACGAAATTTCTGAAGAAGACCAGCGTAACATTTTCGTCGCAACACCAGATTGAAGCTAAAACTGAAGTAAGTACTTCTGAATCGGGATCGGTTTCCCGAGCATCAAGTTTGTCATCGATTTTAAGTGCTGTCGGCCCGTTAAAACCAACCACACCAAAACCAAATTAAAAGCGGGGTCAAAAGCCAATGGCAAGTACGATACTTACATCGCCAGAAAGTCTCGAAACGTTGAAGGATAAACAGGCAAAACGTCTTGCTACTGAGCAAAAGAAAGCGGACAGGGAAGTGTTGAAAGCGGGCACATCGAAAGGGGGAACATCGAAAGCAGGCAAAACGAGCTCAAAAGCGTAAATATTCGTCATCATACGATGAATATTTTTGCATCATATGCTTCCAAACGCTTCCCAAAAAGCTGACAAAGGCCAATTCGATCGATTGTAAACGTTGTGCTAGGCCCGTGCACACGGCTTGTGCCAAAGCGTATGGCAGGAACTTCATTTGCGAAAACTGTATCGAAGACGACAATGTAGATGACGAATCCGAAGACGACGATGAATAATTATTGTCTATTTCTTCTCGAAAAAGCCATAAATCAATAAAAATGTAATAATAATTCAAAATATGGTGATGGTCTTGCATTTTCTTGCTTATTTTTAAGATTTTTCAAGGTGGGCCATTTAACCCGACAAATTTTTTTTTGGCCATTTTCAAGGTGTTCAGAAATTCGGTCCCAAATTTTTTTCCTCAAACGATATTGAAGGACTCAGAAGGGGAAAAAGTTTCCTTTTGACATTCTCTAGCCAATGCATTTCTCAAATTACAAAATTATCTGCACATAATTTTGTTATGGAGGTACACCCAAGTGTGGGCCAAATAACCCGACTCTCCCTTACTCCTTTTTCCTTCGGGATGCTTTACACGTACCAGCATTTCGTCAGAAGATCAGTCTCTGTGAATTCAAATGGAGATAAAATATTACTCTCACTTACACATCTCATATTCGGGAAAGCATTTGATTTGAGTCAAAAAATGGGAATGCCTCAATTTACAATATGTTTTCTTTCCATTTTGATGCTTGGGAAACACGTTAAGAGTGTTCACCGAGTTGTGAATTTTTGCATAATTTGTTTGTTAGCTCTAGCCAAATCTTGGCCAAATAACTCGAAAACTATAGCTTTTTGGGCTATAGACAAAAAGATGTTAGACATAAATCGTCAGCATGAATCTTGTGAATCCACAAAATATGATCACCGTGTAGCGACAACTGTACACAGAGAAAAAATGGTAGTTTCGAGTCATGCATTGGTAAACAATTGATTGATGGTAGATTTTGCTTGAATTACCACACTGAGTTTGATGTAAATGTTGGTTCGAACATAAATTCACCGGCAGTTCGCACCCTAAGAAAAAAACCTGACAGTTCTCTTACGTATTCTGTATAATATACACATATATGAGGTTTCTGTATAAAACTTATACAAGTGAAATGCAATATTGAAATTCGCGTATTTGTTCGGTGTCACACCACAGCCGATATATGGAATCGATTCAGCGTGACTGTACATGTGCAAGTGCCATTGCAAAAACAGCTGATGGGAAAGAGCGAGACGCTAGCACACGCTTTGTCTTGCAATGACTGAGTGACAGCTAGGACTCTGTGGTGAATCATTTGTATTGGTTAACATTCGAAATTTCGACTGTTTACATTGATGATTCCTTGTATCGGCTGTGGTGTGACACCAAATCTGGAATGCTTCAATCTTGCTACATGTATTTGCTTGGATCTTGATTGGCAGTGGCGCTCACAACATAAAGTGATATTTCTCTGTCGTTCAAAAAATGTAATGAGATGTAATTTGTACATTTTGTCTACTGCTTTCGGTTAATTTATATATATTACATAGCATTTTTCATTCATCAATATATATTTATTTTTAAGCGCACAAAGTTTGCGATATATACAAGAAGAAGAAGAAAATTTCGAAATTTGTTTAGGTTTATATGAATTTTCACATATACGAGAACGTCATGTTCGCCGCGGACACCATATATTGTATGGATGGCACTGTAAAGCAATATCAGGTGTCAAATCATCAATGAATAGGAGAGTTGTGTGACACTGAACAAATATGCGAATTTCAATATTGCATTTCATTTGTACAATATAAGTATTATACAGAAACCTCATAAATGTGTTTATTTTACAGAATACGTAAGTGAATTGTTAGGTTTTTTCCTATTGTGTGGCTTAATTTTACCGAAACTCGTTTCTGTGCTACCTGATATTTCAAACTTCTAGTTCAATGCTGTTGAATTTATATTAAAACCAACTTTAAGTCAAACTCCGTGTGGTACTTCAAGCCAAATTTACCAACAATCTATTGTTTACCAACGCATGACTCGACTTCAAACCCGACCGAATAAGAGCTTTATTTTTTTTTTTTACTTTTCCGCACACACCACTGTGTGTGGTAAAAGTATTGCGATCGGTCCAAAAAATTCAAAACGCTCAGAATATGTTTTCTATGCGTTTGAAATACGATTGCAACCATTCTCGGAGCAATTTTTTGTCCGTGTGTGGTACGTTGTCCGTTGTACGTTGTACGCGAAAATTTGTTAACACGATAACTCAAAAAATTGATTTTAGAATTGAACAAAAATTTACAAACACATTGGTTTTCATTAGGAATAGAAACCTTTCAATTTTCAGCCTAATCGGATAATTTTTTCGGGTAGCTCAAGTGGAGTGAAATCAAAAAATGGGCTGTTTTTCAACATAATTACGAAAAATTTGTATGGGGACTATGACTATTTCGCATTGTATCATTACCTTTATTGAACCTTTCAGAATATAATTTATTTATGAAAAAAATGAGTCATGCAAAATTTCAAGTCATTCTGACTAGATTTAGGACTACCTCCCCTGCAAAATTTCGGATTTTGGGAGTCTTTTCGGGGTCAAAACTGAAAAATTGTATGGCGGCTATCTTAAGTTCACATTGTTTCCTATTGGAACTGTCAGAATATTATTTTCTATGTTTTTCAAGTCATTCTGATGAGATTTAAGACCAGATCCCTCACAAAATTTTCAATTTTCGGGGTCAATATTCAAATTTTGTCATTAAATTGGATGAAGTATTTGTGATATTCTAATCTGTGTTTTTTCATCAGTTTGAATGCTCATGCTGTTACCGAAAGTTATACTGTTATACATAACATAAATGTAGAACCATATCTATCGTTGGCATGAATTGAAAGTTCACATCAGAGTGAACTAATTCGTAATTGTGATTACCAATTCAAAAAAAGAGAACGTTGAAGTTAGAATTAGGAACTGAGATGTTTATTTGTTTTTATATCAAAATTGAAATTTAAATCACATGATGTGTAATGACTTGAAATTCGATCTCATCGTAATGACTTCAAATTTTCTGTGACTTATTCTCAAAGTTGCATGATGATTCGATAAGAAATAAACATAAATCCAATACAAATGAGTAGCAATCAATGAAAAATGCGTAAGCCCGAACAATTTCGGGAAATGTGCGGAAAAGTTAGTTTTACGTACGTAAGACCATTTATTATTATATGATTCGCTATTGCACCGGGGAAAATAATCCTAGTAAATTGAAACATTTCGTCCTGATTTTTTGCCAGTTTTATTATCACATCTTAACTCATACATCACCAAAAAATGGAATAAACATTATTTTGATTTTATAATTTTGTTCAATTTTTGACATCTCACAAGTGGGGAATTATATTTTAACAATTGGCGTGATCTACCGTTATGCTCTTATGCTTCTCGACAGTGTTTATGCTATTTCACAATTTTTGTGATGCTGTTGTAATCCGAAACAAAACCAATCAACAATTGAGACACAGCAAACAATTAACTGAGGTCAAAATTTCTACATTGAAAGAATACACATCGAAATCATAGAGTTGTGCGAAATTTCCTAAAAAATCGTAAAAATAACGGCAGAAACAAACAGACGGTCCATCGACCGTATCAACAGCGCAAAAACCGAAGAAAATATTTGCAGCAAGCCTCTGGCGGTGATTTTTGGATGGTGTGGGCGCCATTGGGTACTTGAAAAAGATGCCGTTCGATGGTCGGCCCTCATTTGCCAGCTTATGGTTACGAATGCGCTAGCTTAGGGTGGCAATTTCTACAAGACAACGCTCCAATTCATTTGACCAGGTCAACTTCGGCCGATTTTGACCAGCGTGAAAACAATCTTCTTGACAATTGGCCGGCCAAATCAGTAGATATGAACATAATTGAAAACGTCTGGTCGATTTTGGCACGTTAAATGCCATCGAGGCGGTGTGACAAAACATCCCACAAGAAAAAATTCAGTCACTGTTTATGACAGTCGCGTCGAATCATCTCATTACTTGATGCCAAGGTCAAACCGACCAAGTATTGATCAAGATTTACAACAAAAAAATGATTTTTTGGGTTAAAACTGTGTGCGGCTAAAACCTTTCGATGAGAAAGTTCATAAAATCAAAATAATTTTTATCCAATATTTTTGTGAAGTATGCGTTAAGATGTGATGATAAAACTGGCCAAAAAACAGGACGAAATCTTTCAATTTACTTTTTTTTTCGACTTAATTTATTTGGTAATTATTTTTGCGACTTAAACTATTTTCCCTGGTATAATGCAAATTAAAATCGAGTAGAATGCTGAGAAGTGCGTGTTATGAATGTAAAATTCAAAACTTCGAACTATGAATAAATACATAATTATTCAAATAATTGATGCCTAGAAAATTATATAAATAACTTTGATTCGACACGAATGAGGCAGATTCGTTCGATATTCCAAGCAAAATGCAATTTTTAAGAACAGCCATTTGTGTATTCAGTATCATTTTCATGCATGGCGTAAGTATGAAATATTAATATTAAATTATTGCTAAGTATGCACAGTCAATTCGGGAATTTGCTATGTCGACTTCTTTTACTATTCATTGTTTTCCCGAAATTTCGTCGAACATGGCATTTTTTTCGACTGACTGTAATTTAGCGTAAACGTAGCTTAGTTAATATTAGATGTTGATCTCAATTTATTAATTTTTAATTTCAGAATCAAATTCATGTTGAGTCTATGAACCGCGTACACCCAATGTTTAGCAATGCATGTTCAAGCAAACCATTTAATAGAACCATGATAGAATATCATGACAATTTGGCACGTATTCTCCCGGGTCTCACCAACAAAATTCGAAGTTTAAGATTTCCAGACCTAGAAACATTAACTGAAATAGAAAAACTCTACGATATTCTGCCAGTAATAGACTCTACTCGTGAGTACACAATGATATTTCTTGGAATTTGGGAAAGTTGTTGCAAACAATTTGAAAAATACCATGAAAAAAAAAGGATAGCAGCTCAAAATGATGGACAGCTGGAAGCTCTCAGTGCCGCAGTAAAGCCCGTTAAAGAGAAGGTTGAAAAAGACTTCGAAAGTTTGTTTAAATTTATGGAAGAATTTAAGGTTGAAGTGAAAAAAAATATAAGATCGCTTCGTGGTTTCTTGCGAAGTTCTGAAACAAAATTAAGAACGACTTTTCTGAGAAGGTGGCCCAATGCAGTGAAAATGATAGAAAATGGGCGTAATAGATTTCTCGAATTGGAGTTGGACATCGATTCTGATATGCGTGCTGAATGCAACGAAGATTTCGAAACATTTAAAAAAAAATATCAAATATCCTTGAAGAGAAAGCGCAACGAAATATCAGCCTAATTTTTCCGTCCAAAATCTGGAATATTATTGAGAATTCATGTCTATCTTATATATCAGTTTATATCAGCTGAAAAGAATCATACGTATAAAATAAGTTAAAATTTATCATCAATACGTAGCACATATTTCACAGTAACTATAAATATGCGATATTTGCACTCGAAGGAGAAACGTCGTGTACGTAGTGTATATACGACACATGCGACGGCATATATCGCATATTAATAGTTACTGTGAAATATGTGCCAATATATTTCTAGCGTCAATACAATCGCTGATATTTAGGAACCCGAAGAATAATGCCCATATGTTTTGCAATCCAAAATAAATCCTTTAAAGCCTATCAAAGAAATTAAACAGATACATTCCTTTCGACATTTAAATAAGTCCTATTTAAAATATCATAGGGGTAGAGCATCGGCACTTACCTATATAAATTAAATAAAGGCTTTAAAAAGGAGTTAAATATTGCGTTTTATAGTCCTTGTATAGGGTTTATCAAGCGAATAATGCTTTCTAAAGAATAGTCTCATATGTTAAGGGATGGTAAATGCCGGAATAATTTTTAGTATTTCTATGTTGACATAAAAATTAAAAAAAAGTGGAATATGGGGGAGCGCAGTGACGAGACTACGCGGCTCAACTACGATATGCAAAATACATGACGTAGTCTATAGTATGCGCCATACCACGTTCGAATGGTCATTGCACCCCTTTGGTTGAATAATTCAGAGTTGAAATACAAATATGTACATTCGGCCGATTAAAGAATGTCCGTTTTTTGATATATAGCCGGAATCTGAATCACCAAAATCTTAATAATTGATGTTAATCGCTGGCGATTAAGATTATCTGTGAGTAAAATCGAATATTTATCACAAGTGATTAAGATTCCTTAAAAGATTTAAATCTTCATCTTAATCGCAACATCTTAATCATGATTAAGATTTTCACCTTACTCCCAAATTTATACTTTTTTAAAGATTAGGATCAAATCTTAATCATTGATTAAGATTCGATCTTAATCATGAATAAGACTTTAACATAATCATGAGTAAGATCCAATCTAAATCGCCATCGTTCAATATTCATTGAATTGTTCAATGAATGTGCCAAAGAAGATTTAATTCGGCACATTCATTGAACAATTCAATGAATATTGAACGATGGCGATTTAAATTGGATCTTTATCATGATTATGTTAAAATCTTATTCATGATTAAGATCGAATTTAAATCAATGATTAAGATTTGATCCTAATCTTTAAAAAAGTATAAATTTGGGATTGAGGTTTTAACATTCTATCTTAATCATGATTAAGATGTTGCGATTAAGATGAAGATTTAAATCTTTTAAGGAATCTTAATCACTAGTGATTAATATTCGATTTTACTCACAGATAATCTTAATCAGGAATGGAAATGATTAACATTGTGAATAAGATACGCTGTTTCGACCGGCTATATTTTGATATTTAAAAATAATACAGAAAAATGAGAACAGTTTTGAAATCGAAACTAGGCTCATAACAAACACACGATGATTGTGTGTTGTGAGAGCGAAATGCAAATCTATTTACGCATATATATGTCGTGCTCACTTTCATTTCTGCAGAACAAATGCGTAATAGCACCCATAATTCGACACTCGCATAACAGTTAGAACAAAGAACTCGCTATGGGCAGCACACACACACACACACACACACACACACACACACACACACACACACACACACACACACACACACACACACACACAAATCGCTCGATATTGCGCTTCATTCAAACCCATTCAATCTTCGTGAATCGTCGGTGGAGACTTTGAGAATAAAAAATTTATCACTTATTAATGAATATACGGCACCAATAAATCAGATGTGTAAACTTGCAAACTTCATTGATGAACTGTTTAAAGAATCTACTTCCCGTCCAATTTTTAAATCTCAATTAGTTGCCTGTGATAAATTGAATCTTAGGTTAAACAACAACAATGATTGTTATTAAAACATTTCTTTTTGAATTTCATCAGCATTGTTAATATTGTGATATTGTGATATTGTGATTATGTGATATTTTTAGCATAGTTATCGAATGTAATATTTATACATATTGTATTTTTAATCATTCAACCTTGCAATGTTTGAATGGATTTTTCTAAAAGAAAAGATACAGGTTTTAATGGTGATGAGATCTGATATAATCGATTAATGACCCTTACCTTTTCCCTGTCAGATATGTAATTACTTAACAAAGAATAAAAACCGCCAGTCTTTGGCGGTGTGTTCTTAAAAAAAAAATATAAGTATTATTATTATCTCCATATTTGGCGAAGACAGTTATAACTTACTATCTCTTATCAGTAATGCGAAATCAAATTTGAAATGTTGGGACACTTATATTGTAAATTTTTTCAAAAAAAATTGTTTGAGTGACACTACATTTGAAAATAGGAATACGTTGCATTTTTATTATTTTCATTCATTCAATTCTTTCTCTATTTGAAGGAATTTTTCAAAACATCTACATGGGCTACAATCATTTTGTGTATTGAAAATTATTTTGGTTTAATCGCAAATTTTACGTCAATTTTGTTTTTGAAACCAAATACGCAATATTTCTTTCATTTCTCAAAGTTTCTATGCGTTCTCGTCAAAATTTGCATAAAAAACAGCTGTACGACATAAGAGAAAAAAAACTAAATGATTCATTGTTCGACAAACTATGCGGCAACCTATAGATATATCAAAAGTCTATTGCTAGCTTTAAGACATTTGGCCACGCAGCGACGCGAGTGTGAAGTATGCGCTGTATGTGTGTAACACTGTAAACGTAAAGCGGAGTCGCTGCGCACGACACCGTCCCTGTGTTGTTCCACACAAACAGCATACACTTTACACTCTCGAATTGGATGAGTTCGTAAATAAGCTGTTCGATTCTGCCATTAACGGCATCGCAACAACAATTTCAAATAATGTTTCAGCGAACACGAGAAAAAATTTATTGCAAAAATTCGATTTTTTTTCTCAAAATGCATTTCATTATAAATAAGGGCTTGAAATAAAAATAGTCAAACAAAAACTTGCTTCGCAATTATTTTTTATCCTCTTCTTGGTGACATCATATATATTGACCGTTTGAAATCATTTCTTTCAACTTTTTTCTCTCTTTCTTTCTTTGCTTCAGTGTTGTCGAAAGTTAAAATAAATTTATCTGAATAAAGATAAGATATTGTTGAAGTTTTGCCAAAATTATCTAAGTAAAGACAATATGTTATCTTATCGTTTTATTGTTTTTTAGATAAAAAAAAGATATTTGATTAGGGAAAAAAACATTCTCAATGTCATTGCTTATCAATGGGCCAAAAATAAATAGTGCGTATGTGTTTTTTTCATATATTCATGTCAAAAATACACTATCTAGCTAGATAATGAAAGATAGATAATGAAAATAAAATCAAATCTAGATTAGATAGTAAGATAATTGTTAAAAAATTGAAACAGTCTAGATGAGATAAAAGATAATATCTTATCCTGTTTTTATAGATAGATAAGATTATCTTCGAGAACACTGCTTTGCTTCCTTGATTCTCTTTGTGTGTATTGGCTACAGAATCATATTGAGCGACGCGAGTGTGAAGTGTATGCTGTTTGTGTGGAACAACACAGAGACGGTATCGTGCGCAGCGACTCCGCATCACTGTTACAGTGATAGACATACAGCGCATGCTTCACACTCGCGTCGCTGCATCGCCAAATATCTTGTAGCTTGCAATATACTGTTGATATATCTATAGGTTGCCGCATAGTTTGTTGTTCGATTATTTTCAAGCAAAGAAAAACCTATTTTCGAGACTAATTCTCGTGTTGTCAACATTTCTGTCTCTAATCTCTTTATTTTTTATTCTTTTACAAAATAGTACCAATGAGCTCGATCGATAAATTTTTTGGCACAACATTGATATCGAAATTATTTTGTTTTGTTTTTGCTTGCGCCACGAGAATTTACCACCAAAAGAATTTTTTTGTATCATATTTTCAAATGCAATAATTATTTGCCTAAGCATTTGGTAGGTATGTTGGTTTGGATTCAAGACAAACCTGTCCTTGATTGAAACCACAGATGAGAATTGACTGCCGTCA
Source organism: Obolodiplosis robiniae (assembly GCA_028476595.1). NCBI lineage: Eukaryota > Metazoa > Arthropoda > Insecta > Diptera > Cecidomyiidae > Obolodiplosis > Obolodiplosis robiniae. Next base: position 13,327,664 of record CM052014.1, on the reverse strand, counting down.
AAAATATTTTTTTTTTTTTTTGGCATTTAAGATGCTTTTTATTTAAGTTGCCAAGCCAAAAATGTGAATTTTTCCTAATTTTAGGGGTAATCTTTCATTCTAACTGTCAAAATAAGACTGTTTCGTACTAAGAACATAGCTGACACATAAATATTGATCAAATCTCATTGGAAACACTTGAAATTGTATGCGAATAATTTTTTCCGTGAACAGATAAGATCATGGAATTTTCATCAAGGATAATAAATACAACGTGAAATAAACATATTCTCCATAAAAATCTCTCGTAATAATATTGAAGAACCCTCCATTTTATGACTAGACCCCAATTGAACTACCCGAAGACATTATCCGAATGAGCTGAAAATTAATAGGTTTCTATTCCCAATGAAGGGAACCTATTTGCCCGCTCATTTATTATCAATTCTATTCTCCGTTTTTTGAATTATCATGTTAACAAATTTTTGCGCACGACGGATAACGGATAACGGATAACGTACCAAATACGGACAACAAATCGCTCCGAAAATGGTAGCAATCGTTTTTTTATTTGTTGGAAACATCCCGAAACCTGGCCCAACAAACAACAACAACAAACATTTATAGACCATTTTTGCCTTTCAGCGTCTGATCTGTTTTACGAAACAAAAAGCCTCATATACCCCTAACGATACCTCTCCACAAACCCCGATCGAGAGCCAAGTTTTGAGTTTCAACACACCATTCATATCCCCTCGCATTCAAATCATATTTAACCCCTACCTGTCAGCCCATCAGCTTCGGCGAACAGAATCCGTTTCGTTAATCGCTCCTCTCCCATGCGTTTTACATGACCAAACCATCTCAGTCTGGATTTTCTTGCTTGCTCTCCTACCGAATCGACGTTTAAATCCCCCCGAATCGTCTCATTTCGGATTCTGTTTTCCCACTGATCGCGGCGCGAGACTCCCGAAACCATTCTCAACACTTTCATATCAGACACTTCCAGATCATGAATCAAATTCTCAGAATCAACCCAGTTCTCGCTGCCATATAGAATAGTTGGTCTGAAGATTGACCCGTTAATCGACATCTTTGTTTCTGTATTCAGTTCGCGTTTATTAAAAAAGTGTGATCTTAGTTGCGCTACTACTTAATTTCCATTAACTCAAATCTCCATCCACTCTTACTGTTGTTTTATTGTTTGCGTACAAACTTTGAATAGCGTTGAGAAGATAACCATTCACACCATATTCGGTTAAGACTGACCACAACTTAGATCTCGGAATGCAGTCGTATGCTTTCTGCAAATCCACGAAACAGAAGTACTTGATCTTGACAGCCGCGCATTGAGCGAAAACCTGATTGATTTTCATCCAAGAGCGATTCGACAATAGCTCTTGTTCTCTTTTCCCAACGTTTTGCCTATTATTTTTATCGATAGAACAGACCAAAAAAAGACCATATCTGGGAAACATCTAGCTCACGAGATATGGCGATTTAAATGAAAAAAGTTCGCCTATAATCAGGCAAAATTCACACGTGCAAGGGCCTAATCCCAAATCCAAATAAAATACGTTTATTTGTAATATAAACAGAATTGAGTAATGATCCGTAGTTTCACTCTATGCAAAATATGTGAAAAAGTCCTTCCAAACTTATACGAATTGTAAAAAAAAAATTTCTTCAACAATTTTCTTTAAATACATAAACAATTAACATGCAAACGGGTGATAGTATCTTGGCATCAAATCTGTATATGAAATAAATGTGATGCAATGAAAAGCATTTTGAAAGGTTTGCTTCGATGCTATCACCCGTCCCATCGCATATAGATGTACTTTCGACGGACAGGTAACTGCCATCCATTCTAAAATTCAACCAAACAAAACAATTGAAATAAAATTAAATAAAATCTCCCCAAAGAAAAAACTTGTTTCGCTTGCAAAACAGAATTTTCCTCGGAAAGATGTTTTTTATTTTATTTATTATACCACTTCTGTGCACTTTATTCATTTGAAAGATGACTTGAAATTGTAGAATAAATTTAAAAATATTGTGGAAAAAATATGGTTTTAGAATCAATAATATGGAATAATATTGGTGAATTTTAGATAGTTGCGGGAAAATGTTTATAGAATCCAAAGGGGATCTATTACTTTTTTTGAACTTATGAGCTTATGTGTTACCATGTGAGTCAAAAATCATGTGGTATTTTCATATATGAACTGTCAAAGGTATGTCACTTATAGTCATGACTATAGTCCATGCATGGATTTGCTTACAACACAACAACGCATTTTGGTTATCCAAACTTATTACGAAAATGGTCGAAATATAAAAAAAAAACTTTTCGCAAACTTCGCACTAGTTCATTTTCACCTCAATGGGTAAGAAAATAAGCAAAATTGCAGATTCTGGGGTGCTGAACATTAACACGAATATCATGAACAACCTCTCCATCCCAAAAAAGTGACTCTTTGATGCGGCTTATGGGCTGGTGGCATCGTTAGACTATTCTTTTTTTGGACCCGATGATTCTGGAAAAAGTCATTGAAAATTTTGATGGTCGCATGTTGGCCTGTAAACGAAGCGGCGATAGTCACATGACCGATGTTATTTTTCATACATAAATGGCATAAATCAACCTTCATTGATCAATAAAAATTCGATTTCACCTCATGAAAAGCGTGTTGTTCTTTCAAATAGAAAAAAAAGTAACAAATGGCGCACCCTTCATATAAAATTGACATATTTTACTCATTTAAGAAGAATTTTCTTGATTCTATTTTCTGTGTAGGAGTCACATTCTGATGAAAAATGTTCCAAGTGGAATCGGTGTTTCAAACTGATACAGCTAAACGTCTCATCTTCTTTTGAGACACTAGGGTAACTCATTTTTGTAAAATATTTATTCCGGTGCGTTACAAATGTGTCTTCCGAAGTGAAAAGAGAGATACACATTAGGAGAGTCAAAAAAATACAATTTATTGATAAAATGCATGCCAAATTGAGGATTTTTACTAAGTTTTGATAATACATTGTAACTTATAATATGATTATTTTAATTCATCTGATATATAAGATAGCTTGTTATTGTAAGTAAATAATGAATATTTCAATTAAACGAATTCTAATCAGAATCTTGACGACAAAATTGAGCTGATGATCTTTTGCGCTTCTTCTTTGTCAAGGATAATTGACAATTTATTTTGAAATTGTTGTAGTCATCATTACATGTAGCACCCATATTAGAATCGACGTCCAACAACATTTCGAAAAATCTATTGCGCTCATTTTCCATCTTTTTCACTGCTTCGGGCCAAGTCATTAGAAAAATTGCTTTCAATTTTGGTTGAGAATTTTGCGAAAAAGTACTAAACGTACTTATGGCATTTCTCAGATCAGCCTTGAATTCTTCTATAAATCTGAACAACCTTTCGAAGTCTTTTTCAACCTTCTCTTTAACGGGCTTTACTACAGCATCCAACTTTTCCGACTCTCCCAATTCTTCAGATTCTCTCCTTCTTGATTCATGGTATCTTTCAAATTGTTTGCAACATTTTTCCCAAATTCCAAGGAATATCATTGTGTACTCACGAGTAGACTCTATAACTGGCAGAATAGCGTGGAGTTTTTCTATTTCAGTTAATGTTCCTAGGTCTGGATATCTTGAACTCCGAATTTTGTTGGTGAGACTCGGGAGAATACGTGCCAAATTGTCATGATATTCTATGATGGTTCTATTAAATCGTATGATGGAACATGTATTGCTAAACATTGGGTGTACGCGGTTCATAGACTCAACATGAATTTGATTCTGAAATTAAAAATTAATAAATTGAGATCAACATCTAATATGAACTAAGCTACGTTTACGCTAAATTACAGTCAGACGAAAAAAATGCCATTTTGGACGATAAATAAGCTATCTAATGATAATATATCGGGTAATTTCGGGAAAACAATGAATAGTAAAAAGAAATCGACAAAGCAAATTTCGGAAACGACTGTGCAAACGTAGCATTAATTTAATATTAATATTTCATACTTACGCCATGCATGAAAATGATACTAAATAAACAAATGACTGTTCTTAAAAACTGCATTTTGCTTGGAATATCGAACGATTCTGCCTCATACGTGTCGAATCAAAGATATTTATATAGTTTTCTAGGCATCTATTATTTGAATAATGATGTATTTAATCATAGTTCGAAGTTTTGAATTTTACATTCATAACACGCACTGTTTCGATTCGTTTCTAACACCTAGTCGGCTATAGCCTAAAAGGCTATAGTTTTAACTCAAAGAGAGATTATTCCAATAAATTATGTATATCTTCACTGCTCATTGTCATTCAATTTTTGAGGCAGTTTTTGAATGTTAAATGTATCGGTGGGAGGGAAACACAGCCTGGCATTATCTTCTATCTTTACATATATATGTAAATAGACTATCAAGAATAGAAGACTAGCGCCAATGTACATTGTAGTGTTTTTTTTAAATTTCTGCCACACGTTTCGAACTAGTCCTGTATTGCTAGTTGAGAGAAACGCTACAAACGTAAAAGGCGCTCGCATAGCGTGTAAGCGTCAAACAATCATGATTCCTACCTTTGGAAGGAAACTTCCCTTCACATATGTAAGAGAGGTTAAACTAAATTTTTAGATTAAGATAGGCCAAAACGAAGGATTTGTATGGGGACCATATTTACTTCACATCAAATCAATCTGAAACTTTCAGATTATTTTTTTTTTATGCAAAAAATCAGTCATACAAAGTTTCAAGTAGTTAATAAATACACGATTTTCGACCAATTCACCAGCATATTCTTTTATTTTCAAGGACAAAATCAACATATTTGTACGGGAATTAGTCTTTATTCTTATCGAAATGTCTTGAAATTATGTGCAACTCATAATTTTCCGATAAAAAAGATTTTGGAAGCTTCACAATGAGATGATGCAGAATAAAGTCATTTTTTCACAATGTTTCGTATTGCTGAACGTGAAGTTTTCAATGGTTGTGTTGCATTGCTTCTAACTGAACGTCCGATAATCCGATAATTCAATTAAAAAATTAGTCGCATAAAGTGCTAATTTGTATTTCAGCACAAAAATTTATATTTTCACAAGTTTTTGTGATTTTTTTCAAAACTGAAATAATATTTCAAAGTTAACATCAACTAAAACAAAGTAGTGTATCAATTATTTTCATTGGAACTCCTTGATAAAATCATTTTGTTTATTTTCTTCAAAATCAATGTTTACTGTATTGAGACCACAGACGAATTCACGTCAGCATTTAAGATGGTTGGATGCGTCTATTTAAATTGCACAATAAAAAAATGTGAATTTTTCCTAATTTTTTTTTTTACTTTTCCGCACACACCACTGTGCGTGGTAAAAGTATTGCGATCGGTCCAAAAAATTCAAAACGCCCGGAATAATTTTTTTATGCGTTTTGAACTTAGAAAAAACGATTGCAACCATTCCCGGAGCAATTTTTTGTCCGTGTGTGGTACGTTGTCCGTTGTCCGTTGTACGTTGTACGGAAAAATTTGTTAACACGATAACTCAAAAAATTGATTTTAGAATTGAACAAACATTTACGCACACATTTGTCTTCAATAGGAATAGAAACCTATTAATTTTCAGCCTAATCGGATAATATTTTCGGGTAGCTCTAGTGGAGTGGAATCAAAAATGGGCTGTTTTTCAATATAATTACGAAAAATTTGTATGGGGACTATGACTATTTCGCATTGTATCATTATGAACCTTTCAGAATATAATTTATTTATGAAAAAAATGGGTCATGCAAAATTTCAAGTCATTCCAATGAGATTCAGGACTACCTCCCCTGTAAAATTTTCGATTTTCGGGGTCTTCTCGGGGTCGAAACGAAAAATTGTATGGCGGCTATCTTGAGTTCACATTGTTTCCTATTGGAACTGTCAGAATATTATTTTCTATATTTTTCAAGTCATTCTGATGAGATTTAAGACCAGCTCCTTCACAAAATTTTCAATTTTCGGGGTCAATATTCAAATTTTGTCATTAAATTGGATGAAGTATTTGTGATATTCTAATCTGTGTTTTTTCATCAGTTTGAATGCTCATGCTGTTACCGAAAGTTATACTGTTATACATAGCATAAATGTGGAATCATATTTATCGTTGGCATGAATTGAAAGTTCAGATCAGAGTGATGGTTTTCGTATTTGTTATTACCAGATCAACAGCAGAGAACGTTTGTGAAATTTAGAAACTGAGATTTTTTAAATTACATAATGTTTAATGACTTGAAATTCGATCTCATCGTAATGACTCGAAATTGTCTGTGATTTATTCTCAAATTTGCATGATGATTCGATAAGAAATAAACATAAATCCAATACAAATGAGTAGTAATCATTGAAAAATGCGTAAGCCCGAACAATTTCGGGAAATGTGCGGAAAAGTTAGTTTCACGTACGTAAGACCAATGTGTGTGTAATTTTTTTTACAATTCTGATCTCAATTTTTTGAGTTATCGTGTTAACAAATTTTTGCGTACAACGTACAACGTACCACACACGGACAAAAAATTGCTCCGGGAATGGTTGCAATCGTATTTCTAGGTTCAAAACGCATAGAAAACTCATTCTGGGCGTTTTGAATTTTTTGAACCGATTGTAATAATACATACTTTTAATACAAGCAGTGGTGCGTGCGGAATAGTTAAAAGACAAAAAAAGAATAAACACATATATAAATATTACCAAATCATCATTCTAAAAAATAATAAGAAAATAGGAAAATCGGAATAAATGATTACGCCTTCTAAATATAAGCCACTGAAGTTGTTTCCTGCAGACTCCACGCCAATGAAGCTGAATTTCAAAAAATAAATGAGAGCGGCATCCACATCTCACTATCAAAAGCATGAAACAAACTGTGGTTCCAACTAGTGAATTATTATCCAAAACTAATAATACATTCGGTTTATATGTGAGTTTATCAAAACGTAAAACAGATGTTGTTAGCATTTTGTATTCAACTGCAACAACAAATACACGTGGGGCAAGTCATGATAGCGGCGTCATCTCAGCGTCTTTCATTATTGCGCAGATGTTTACACATCTCGTCTGACTATCTTAGTTTCAAGCATAGATTTGGTGTGTTTTATTCGCCAAGATTCTCACTTGTTAAATAATTCAGATTGATTTAAAAGAATATCTTTTTCCAACGTCCAAATGAAATAAATTATGTTTAGGAATTTCAATCAATAAATAAAAATACTTCCCTTTTTTGTAGAAAACAACAAGCGGTCCGTGCTTTTATGGAATTGGAGAGCTATTCGAGAGTATGCCAATTGACCGCGCCATCTTATTTTACATAGGTGAACTCAATACAGATCCATTGTAATACGAACAAAATTTTTATTGACACAAATAATAAAAACAAATGAGTCATTGAAACGATTGAAATATCACATCAATAATACTGCCCAATAGATGGCGCTGAAGAATAGATTTGATTAAAATGTCTCAAATAGTGCGGTCCCGTTGGAAAACAAGATTTACAATTTTTTTTCAAATAATAATAATTACATCTGAGAAGAGTACTCTGATTACATTTTAATTTAAGTCACACTGAATGCAATAAATATTTTGGCATAAAAGGTGAATGGATACGGAATAAAAACAATTACTCCAATCTAAAACTCCAATCCGAAGCTTTGTGCACAAAACAAGATATAGAGATGGGTTTTTAAATATAGCATTAAATCATCTTATTAAAAAATAAAGTTCGGGAAGTGGATTTTAGTTCATCTTCAGGGTGGACCAAACCTGTTCCCTTAGCTAGTATACAAAAATAGTAAGATTATTTTGTACTATTATAACATATTTTATTACATTATCATTAATTCAATAATTAATAAATAGGTCTGTATTTACTATTACTTAACATTTTCAATATTTAATAAGATATCTTACTAATGTTAAAATACGAAACACATCTATAACAAGACATGTCTTTCGCATATGCTCTTGTTATGCAAAATAATCTGATAAGTAAACCGTTGCTTATTTTCAAATGGAAGAAACAGGAAAATTACGTAGAAAATTACTTTCTTGTCAATTTCAAATGGTGAAAAGAATATTAATCAGCATATAGCACAGCATAAAACCAATAAATATTTATGAAATTAAGTTCAATACAATGTCCAACAGATAAAGATATCTTTCGCAATATCACTTTGCAAATAATTTTATTTGCATTGTGTTCACATTTTTTTATGAGAATTCATAAATCAGACATATGTAGCGGCTCAGCAGGTATGATTTTTTTCATTTTATAGTTTTAAAAACATATCTATCAGTGGGAAATAAAAAAAGGATGCAAAAAAGTGACTGACTGCAATTTCAAATCGTCTTGAGTTAAGTTGACTAATTGGCTAACCATGATTAAGTTTCGAATTTGTATGAAAAATAATCACATTAGGCCACTAGTCAGTCAGTTGATTAATTTGGGACGTTTTTACATTGAAAAAAGCCATCAATTTTTTTCGGAATAATCATAGTTAGCCAATCGAAAACGTCCCAAAATAGCCGACTGACTACGGAAAATATGCACTCGGGTATTCAATGTTGAAACAAAATTAGCGGTCGGTAGACTCTAATCAACACCTTTCCAAAAATATTTGGATGTCCATTCATAAAATCAGTGACATGATTTGGTTCATGATGTACACATTTCGCGCGTTAATTCACCAGCCAAAGCCTTGTTTCGGAGTTTCCAATTGAAAACGTTGACTGTTAAACGTGATGCATGAAGATTATCAACAAATTTTTAATTGTTGTTTGATTCTGGGCATATATTGAAACGTATAAATCAAAATTTGTTGCATAATATCTACAATGGATTTTACCCATGTCAAATGAAAAAAGTCAATGGCTACTTTCAGGGAACTGTAAATTTGTTTATTTTTATTAATGTCGTAGTTTTGTCAGTTGAAAGAAGTCGAAAAAATAAAAAAGTAACCATTTGTCGTTATTCATCGCATATTTACTGAATTTTAAAACATTCACAAATAATAAAAAAAAACAGCGATCAATCAAGTGATCAACACAGAAAAGAACTGCCGATGGATGGCCCAAATCATAACCCATCGTTGCCAGTTGCAACTCGACGTGAATACATACGAAAAATGTTGAGTGAGCAATTCGTAGAGATTGTGACGAGTCAACTTACTCCAAAAGTAGAAATCAACGAGGAAAAAAACCTTCAAGGAACCAAAATCACTTATGAACAAAATCATAGAAATGGTATAATGAAAAATGATGCAGCTGATTTTTCAATTTGGAATGCTAACGCTCATCCTGTACGACGATACCGACGAACGTATGAGTTCACCAAACCGGACAGCGAATATTTCGGCACCGCACAGTGGCGATAAATAAAAAAATGATTTGATGGAAACGCGAATTGTTTGATTACGATTCTTGAATAAATATGAAAGCAAAAATAATAATAATAATAATGTTGTTTATATTTCAGAAAATGTATTGCATCTCGTGAATGTGCCCAGAAGTTTGTTCGATTTTAAATGTTTATTTTATTATTTTGACATTTAGATGGCGGTAATCCGCTATCATTCACAAAAAAATGTTTTGCAGTCATTTTTTCAATTATCTGAATCAAAAGTGGAATGTCCGGAAAGAATGATATTTATGGTTCATTTAGAGCGTATACATTCCATTGAACATGATATTTCAATGCTTAATTAATCGACGATGCAATATTTTTATCAGATATTTAAATGATAACTTTTGTTTGTTGAAAGCTGCACAGATAGAGTGACCTGATGGCAAACTATAATCCGAAGCTGTTTTGACGTTTGTTTTTTTCGAAACACTCAGCCTTCAGAATGAATTGACGCTACCTCAATGTATAAAAATGTTTATCTGAATTCCCTTCATTGTTGTTATTTCTAAAGCGAGCTAAACACATCCTTTTGAATTGATACTTGTGTTGAATGCCGATGTATATATTTGGCTAGCTTGCACTAAATACGACTTCATTTATGTGAATTTTATTTGAAATTGTGCTGATCCAGTTGAAATTACAGTTTTTTCATTATACAGTCATTTGAAAGAATTGAAATAAAATGGCATTCGAAAGACGGGACTGTCTATTTATTTTAACCATATTAATTTCAAATTTGTGTATGAAATTTAGCAATGGGTAAACATTAAACAAATTGATACGATTTATTTGATTTCTTACAAGGCAGATATAGTGTCTGAAATGAAAGGTGACAATGACACAGATTTGAAGCGATAGCGATTATGTAAAATGCATGAAAGTGTAGAGAATCATCCAAATCATATGTTCGGTTTCCCATAAGCCAAGCCTATATGAAGTGTGAAAATGTGTTTTTCGTCATTCCAAAAAATAACATTCAAACGAAATTTGAAATACATTTTGCTTCACTTGCGCTTACGAGTGTCAATATACATGAATTTACTGGAAATTTATTCAATGGGTGCAAATAGTTGCAATCGTAAATTAATTCGATATCTTCACGTTTCAAGTTTACGTGAAATAAAATAATCAATGACAACTAATACAAAGAAAAAGAATTCACCCCCACAATTTACATGCGCTATTCAATGCGGTCTTTCAAGAAAAAATTTGAGCTACAAAGCATATTATGATATCAACAAAATTCTTGAGTATTTCAATCCAAAATTGCAAAATTGAATTTTTCAACACTCATTAATAAAGAATGAGTATTCTTCGTAATATGCATATTCAAAATGGATCGCAATAAAGATATTACATGGACATTCTTTCGCGAAAAATCACAAGTCTCGTGTTTCTCATATTGTTCATTCTATCTACGTGTCGAAGTCCCATTTGAATATCGCATGGGCGATAAAAATACGTGACATATTTTGCGCTAGACTATTTTAAACGGACATTTAAAGCCAGCGTTTAATTTGCCGTTATTCACTCTCATTTTATTGGCAAATTTTGATTGCAGTTCGGAAATTTGCAATGAAGCGAAGTCAAAAAATGATTTTGACCTACTGATATTTACCCAGAGATGGCCTATTACTGACTGCATGACATGGATGAACAGAGGGAAAGATCACGTCTGTGTGTTGCCATCACAAAAGGATACGTGGATCATTCATGGTATTTGGCCCACACAATTGGGTAAAATGGGTCCATTTTTCTGCAATGACTCAGCGTCTTTCGATTTAAACGCTTTAAAACCACTTATGAGTCAAATGCAGCAATTTTGGCTAAATATTGAAAAAGGTATTACAAATTAAATGCCAAAATGAGATTTTTAGATGCAAAATAATTGATTTGAATGTATTTCTCTGTAGGAACACCAGAAGCGTCATTATGGCAGCACGAGTGGAACAAACATGGCACATGTGCAAGTGTTATCGACGAATTGAACGGCGAAAACAAATATTTTGGTCAAGGTTTGGCATGGCTCCAACTATACACAATGAACAGGGTACTATCGAATGCAAACATCAAGCCCGGCGAAAAATACACTGCCATTGACTTTCATAATGCTATAAAAAATACATTGAATACGAAACCATCGATACATTGTGTTCGAGAAAAACAACAACCTACCGAACAGTATTTGTCCGAAATCAAAATATGTTTCAGCAAAACATTGGCGCTGATCGATTGCGATGGCATATTAGATAAAAAGGGTGATCACTATGACGATGATGATGTAATTACGAATTGTAATCAAGATGAACCGATTTTCTATCCGAGCACATTACCAAAATACCTTTTAGACGATAGCCGTCGCGAACCGGCCAAAATTACTTGGCGCTTCCCGTGGGTCAATCTGTTCAAACTCATTGAAATCATCAAATGGCTTACTCTTTAAAATCATTGCTTCAACAACACTTTGAGTCTCACCTGACTCAAGAATCTTAGTTCATTGTGCATGTATAGTTTAGATTTCATTTTAAAAATTTAGGTAATTGAATTGATCGAATATATGAGAAAAAAAAATCTGATCAGAATAGCTATTTCTAGAATCATATCATTTCAATGAAAACATTTTTGGGACAGAACTCCGCTTCACTCTTTTGCACTTTGTTATTTGTACCGCATAAGTAAGTTAGATAGAGATTGACAATTGTATATAATATTATGATATTTAAATATTTGAATATTCAAATATATATTGATAACAAAAGCATTTTGGAAAGATAAATTGTACGTATTAAATTAGCGTATCACATTTTATTTGTATGAAAAAATTGGTACGAAAGTAGCATCTTAACACATTTTGAGCTATACATTTTCACACTTTGTAATACAATCAACTTAAATAATCAATGACCACCAATTTGTACCACTCGAATGAGAATGAACTGAAATAAATTTCAATAGAAAAAAAAAATATAAATCAATTTGCTGTCATATTTAGCAACTGTTTTAGGAATGAATCAGCGCTTGGGTCATTTGAAATAGGTCTTCTCTTCGATTTTGTCGCTTTGGTGATTTTTTATCGCACGGCATACGTTTATCACGTAAATTGATTTGGGAGTGACGTACATGATTGCGCCGATCAAAAAAAAAAAAAAACAATCCCATTTTTCCCGAGACGAAATAAATTGCGACGCAACTTTGGTTGTTCGAAAGAAAGTGGAAAGACAACAACAAATCATATAGACTCTATCTGTAAACAGTGTTCCTTGTGCGACGAAAACTTGACACGCTTAAGTTTACGGCTTTGCATTGCGTTTCACTGAGAAAAACAAATTATTCCTTCCGAATGCCGTCAATCACAATAAAATACATATAATTTCTCTCCACTCGAACCAAGACTTCTAAAAATATTTATTTCATTGTGACACATTTTTGTGTTCTTTGTTTCAGATGTTTTGTTTGCTCAAGAATCTCGCGAAATCTGTGTACGGGTGTATGATGCATTGGCCGAATTTCAATTAGCCTTCACTACATGCACACAAAAAATTGGAGAACTGCGGAAGTTTTCCTGAACAATAAAAATGATAATTGATACACTCAATTCAATTAGTTCTTTATGAATATTAATTGGCAGTTTAATGGGGCCCATAATCGATTTGCATCGGGGCTAATAATTCTAATTGGCCACTACGCATTGAAATGAGCGTGGACAGCAGTCGCTCAACGGGTTTCTTTTTATCATATGTGTGGGTGCTAAGGTGTATATGTGCGCGTCTTCGAAAGCGTGGATGTTTCTCCTGTTTCAAAGGTTGTAGAGAATGTGGCTGCCGCATAATATAATTTCACTCACACGAGACATTTGTCACGTCGCCGGAGTCTTACAAAAACAAATTGAACGTTCAGCAATTTTTGTTCGTATACCCATTAATTTCGCACAGAATCAATTTGCAAACAGATGCGCAAAAAATCATCCAACCGTACAAGTGCACCGCATTCTAATGGTTGTTGTCGTAAATGTGCTTGTACGCTGTACATTGTACTTGTGATAAATAAATACATGTTTGTTGAGATTAATTGCGCAAGGAGCATTGAATTACGGAACATTTGAAGGTCCCTCACATTTCTTTCACCTCTCTGTGCCTACATGATAACCAAATTACAATTCCAATGAGCAAGAATAATGCGGTGCGGTTTTTTCTTAATTTTCCGTTTTTATTTCACAATTAATAAAAAAAACAAAAATAAGAAATATTCATTTTCTTAGAACTGATAACATTGAATATTAATGTAAGAGGTTAACCAAACATAAAATGACAGAATATGTCTAAATTATCTAATTTGTTATATTAGATTTTGACAAAGATTGTTGTTTTTTCTCTCACTACAACTTAGATCTAATATATATGTTGCAGTATATATAAATAACTTGATACGTTCATCGTCTAATCGATTGTTTAGACCTCACTCGCAATTTTCTCTATGGCAAAAAAAAGATGCCGCGTTTTTCAATGTTCGTTTTTGAAAAATTTCTCTCCTAAGTCTTCAAACTCTCTGAAAATACTAAAAATTGTAAATAGTAAAAAGAGTTTTTCAATGTTCTTTTAATCTATACCCATTACATATATCTTGCAAAAAATGTTGTTACAAAAAAGATTGACACAAAAAAAATGTTATCAAAGGAAAGCTTAGAGACGTTCGATTCATTCGTTTTTATTTGTATTTTCTTCTACTGTCGATCGTTTTAATAATTCGCATTCAAATTGATTGGTTCGGATACAAATGGATCAAAATGTGTAGTCATTCTGTTAAAATCTTATCTGTGTATTATCATTTAAATCGTATATAAAATCTTTCCGTTTTGTCTGTCTCATCTCCATAAATTACGGATATATCTTTTGTGTAAATATTATTATCATTATCAGGATAGAAATTCTATTTAAAAACGAAATGTTGAAATATGTATTAGCAAAATCAGTAAATGTGCGTGATGTTCAGTAAGGAAGGCATAAACATCTGCAAATGCGAATGAACATTTTATACAAAATTCATGCCGTCTAGTACATAAACATCATTGGCTATTAATCATTCTAATGATGAAATATTGCCAAAGATGAAACCAACGCCACGTTTGCTAAGCCAAACTCCAACGCCAGCGCCGATGATCAATGACAACACGTTTGTGAGCAATAGCGAGTAGAGTACTTCTCGTGAGAACAATGAGTTTTTGCCAACACGTGCCAATCGCATCGAATATCCTGGCCGTCGTCGCGGATGCTGGAAATTCCATCCTTTCGGAGGCAACTGATCTGGTCGACTGCTCCAATCCCAAATCCAATCTGCGTTTTGGAAATTCACATATTCGCCACCTTCTTTATTCCAATAATTCACATAAACACCGCGCAATTCATCTTCCGTGAAATTTGGACTGTTTGGTGGTGATTTAGGGCTTTCTTTCGGTGTATCACGTCTCGAGCTGGTCAACGAAACAACGCGACTCGATTGATTCGATTCTCGCTGTGCCTCACGCAACAAACGCAAATATTCTTCGCCAAATGCAAAAGGCAATGGAGTGACCCGACCTGGACTTTTCACACCATTATTGCTAAATTCGATCCATGAATCGCTGAGCAATTCTTCTGAACTCTTTGGTGGTGTAGCCGTCATTTTCACTATAGTTTTTTTTTCCAATTTTCTGCTGAAATGCGCACTAGAAATTGAAATGTCAGACAAACGTTTTATGTTTCCGCACACACATTCACACTTTCAATTTTTGATTCGCAATTGTTTTTGTTTTTTAACTTAAATTTTTCAAATTTGCCAATATTCAAATTAATTTCACTTTGAATTCGCTTATTTTTATGTCGAGAAACGACAACTTTCGTTGCAACTGAATGCAGGGAAAATTATTTGCTTCTTCGTCGTTTCGTTCAATTTCAATTCTCTTTGTTTTGTTATTCTGCGTCTAATCAACAAAAGAAATATATTGTGTATACACAATCACTTTCAGGCGTACTGCTCACTACCTCTACGAATGTTCAGTGTGTGAATACAGCTGCAGCGCAACACAAAGTGTACGAAAGAAGAAAGGAAAACACACCAACTCCAAAATACAATATGGCGTCTGCGTTGTTATGACGTTTTTCGACCCATTAAATAAATGTATGTCTATGTCTAGCATGATATTCACTATCCAACCGTTTCACATGTACGTATAATTTAACACGTAGTTTGCGAATACATTTGCGAACGTATTTCGAATGTTCAGCTGTTTCAATTTATAGTTGTTTGTAATGTATACAAGCCCATTTTTTGCATTGGCTTGTCGTAGATGTTCGAAATATCATTGGTCGGATTCTAGTTTCGAACACTTCATTTCGGAATAGAATTACAATTCAAAATTAAGCGATATTTTGTGTATATATTTTTGGAATGAATTGAAACTTTAATTGTGCTCGCAATAATAATTATTCACTTTGCATACATTGATTCGTTGCATACATTAACGGAAATACTGGACTTGTTCTCAAGTATCACACTTATTTACAATTTACTTTCTTATAAAGCTTATAACACATATGAATTAATTGCGGTCGTATTTATTTTTTAATGGTGGAATGTGATATAACAAGCCAAGATAAAATGAAATAGAAGAAAACAATTGGATATACGGCTAGCGGTTTCCGGTTTGGCGGTTGACTGTCACCAAGAAATATGTATGCGGCTGAAATGGAGATTAAGATGAAAATGTTGTCATTAAAATGATGAAATGAAGCAAATGCCGAATTGATATCGGATAATATTTACCATAAGAAGCCCACAGGAAGCCAACCAATGTTGCCACCAAACGTAAGAAAAATATGAATGTGCTTTGTTGAGCGATGAGAAGAAGCACTTCGCATACAATCAACGCAGCAGCCACCGGTGCTAAGCAATAACCCAACACACAAATGGATTGGAAAAAGGATCTGAAATGAAGATAAAATCCAATCATCTTAGGTTATTGGTCCAAAGGCTATGACGGCTTCTGCCCGTAACTTACATATTTCCGCCTAGAAGTTTTGAGTTTAATGTGACGACCATGGCACCAATCCAAACGATCACAAAAACCTGCGCAAATTCTGGCCCACCGTCATATTCATCATCTGATTTGCCCTGGAGTATTGTTGCCATAAATGTACACAAGATCAATGGACCCCAGAGATCCCCTGCATTTGTGAACATGAACATTTCATTGAATATCTTCAATGACTACCGCATTTTACTTACATTCTTTCAGCAGTGTGGCTTTCTCCTTTGGATATAAAACATGATAAAATTTCGCACCAACTGCTCTCAAATCACGGAGCTGTACTTGAAATAAATGGGAATTGGTTGTAATTGAGGTGCGTGTCAAGTTTTAGAAGTTTTTTTTTTACGATTGTTTCTTTGATCGGTTCATCTAATGTGTTGAAATCGGGTTCGCCCGGCTGTGAGTTGTTCCTTCGAGCTGAAGGCACTGACATATCGCCCTCCAAAGAGTAATCGTCATCATCGTTAATCTACAATAAACAGACAAAAATTCAGTCTTTTGGTGGCCCAAATTCGATATCAGATCAATAACACGAAATACCCACGTTTAGTTTTGTCTCCATATTCTAGTTTATCTTAATTTATTAATATTTGAAGTTGGATTCATTCACACGGTTTTATTGCAGATTGCTCAATAAATTATGTTGAGTTTTATCATCTATTTGGTTGCAAACAAAATAAAATCGACTGAATTGTGAAAACGTCACCTTTTCCGAGCAGCCGAAATGACATCGAAGTGTCATTCCGCGTGTTTCATTTGTGCCAATGGAATTGTGAAACAATGGCAATACTAGAAAACACTTGTTTACGTTCAATTCATTTTTGCTTTCTATTCGGCAATGTTTTTTTTTTTGTTTCAGTTTCTCGTTCAGTTACATGCAATGTGCAACTGAGCACGTACGCGAATAACGAAATGCATGTTTTATGATGAAATGTCAGGAACCGTTAGCAAAAAAGCAATCGCTTGTGACGCACAAAATTCAGTGTTGCTTCGATTTTCCCACTCAAAATTAAATAAAAACAATGATTTTGTCATTTTTTTGAATGCTTTATTGGACTATTTCATTCTGATATGAGATGGATTTGTCGTTGAATTTCTTAAGTTATATTGATTTTGATAAACGTTTAATTCATGTAATGTATATTTGTGTTAGTTTTAGGGTTGTCACTCATTTTGCACATTTGAGACTAAAATACAGATTCTCTTCATTTTGATGATTTACGGTTCCTTCTTACTTTCGTCTATTCTATAGTATGTGTTGGTTTCTGTTTTCCAACCGTTATGTCTATATTGTAAATCTCTTTTCTATATAGAACACTCTGTTTACTTGTTGATGGAATAAACGTTTATTGAATTTCGATAAAATAGGGTGAACATTTGTTATATTTTGGTTTTTGTTCGATTGTTTGTCGAGGGCAGCAATTACATTGGCAGCAATAAAATGCCGTGTTAATTTCTGTACATGATTTTGTATTTCTCTGTTTTTTTTTTTTTTTTTTCTTTTTTTTTGTTAAAAGATATATTTAATCAGTCCTACTAAATATTCTCTTGTTGGATTTGAGCATGTGGAATAGGGATCATTTCATAATGTGTTATCGACGATTGAAATGAACAATCATTATATAATATTATGCATATAATTGCGCGGAATGAAGTAAAGAAAAAGCATACTTTTTTTTTTACTTATCATGCCCGCGACATTCCGAAAATAAAACATTTCCTTGTGGTGCAATTTTGATTATTGCGTATATTCAATTAACTTCAAACAAGTAAATTTGTGTGTGTGCAAAAAATCAATCTTTATAGCTCACTAAGACACTAAATACTAAAATTGACTTCCGCTCATTTTGCAAAACATGTGTTTAAAATATTTGAAACTTTTGAAGGCGCGCTAAATAAAAACACATCTTGATTTTTTCTTCATATATTTCGAAAGCTTATTTAAAAATTTGTTTAAAAACATGAATTTATTGTCAAAATTAAAACAACGTTTGCTCGCTCACAATGTACACAGTGCAAAGCAAAATCTAATTGTATGGACTCTCAAATGTCTTCAACTGGAAACATTCAACAATGTTTCAAATTCCTCGTTCTTAAGCGAATCATAGAACTTTTAATATTATATTAGTGAGAACCGACTTTCTTTCTTTCATTCATTCATTTTTAAATATACTTCTTTTTTGCTCTGTGTTATGTAGCTTATCTGTAAGTTTTGGACCCAGAAGAATGTAGAACGAACATTTCTTTAAAATGCACAAACAGATATTATGAGTTTTTTTTCTACGATTAATTTATACTCTTAAATAAATTGAATTGACCCCTTCGAATGAATATTCATGAACCAAACAAAATTGGTCTGTCGATGGTTTGTTCGATACAATATCACGAACAAACAATAATTAGGCAAACCCTACGCTTTAACTATAAATAAATGAAAGAATGAAATTCAAACTGTCGAGCGGCGGCGCAATATCGCGTTTTTATAATATCCGCTATTCAAGAAAATGTGAAACGATCGTTTCTCATCCTAATCGAGCTTCGAATTGTTTCAAGAGTCGCAAGGCTCTATCCAGCATCGAGGAAAAAAAAATCAATACATTCTGGTTGAACAATACGTTCTTACAAAGGGAATGGTCGATTCAAATGAAAATGAAATGAAACGGGGTGATCGTTAGGGAAAAATTTGTTGTGTATTTGTGAGTGTGTAGGACGGCACGGAATGAGTTTACTTTTCTAACTTCACAAATGTCAATATGAAATAAACAGACTGTAGTTGATGTTCGACTGGATGATAAAAATAGAAGAGGTATTTTGAAACTTCTTCGGCATGTTGACTTTGCACGGCAATCTTTAGAGTTAAATGTGGAATGTTCGTAATTTTAAGGAGAAGAAAAACATTTTGTTTTGTTATTTACGCCATTACGATAATTTCTAATGAATTAATCGGTTGTATGGTACAATATTTACGATATGATAAATATTTTTTTTTCATATTTCAATTATTCACATCAGCTAAGTAAATAATCCAATAAAAGCCGATCTAAACTCGCTGTACAAACGATAAAAGGTCAAGTCTTTTTGATTCAGTATTGTAGATATAATATTGTATACAGCAAGTAACAAATATTTCTAACGGAAATCCATGAAAAGAATATGCTCTGATTTTTGTTCACCGTAAAGCTTCACAATCATTTCTTCATATTGAAACGAACTCTAATGAACTCTGATAGTTCCACTTTGTTTGCTCCTATTTAGATATTTACGCTATGTGAATTAGTTAAGTGTGTTTGTGTGTGGCATGCTTTTGGAATTTCAGTTGCTTACAAAATGAATGTATTGATATTGCATTGATAACATTGTGTATTTATTTCTCCACTATTGACTGGTTGTCATTTGTGACTTTCACATGATTTTCTGATTAAAATTCTGTTTCCGCTCTCTCTATATTTTCAATTAATTGTTTATATTGATGACAACTACTTTTCTGTCTACTTTGCATTCTCATCACTTAAATCAACGCTTTACCGTTTATTCTGTCTGGCATTTTCTTTTTACAATTCTATTTGAGAATATCACAAAATTTCATCATTTTCGCTTGGACTGATCATTGGGGACATTTCCATGCCGTCCAACAATGGAATCTTTTCTTCGAAGTGACGATTATCTGATTCGATGCCGCCAATAATTTTGCACATACTTCGATGACTTGGTGACGAATCCGTACTATTATTTTCGGTTTTTGAATTTGCGGTGCTGCTTGTCAGCGTCACCTGTTCGTATGCACTGTTGGAACTGTTGCTGCACGTATCGTCAAGGCAGCTTTCGTTCTCCGAACGCTGAGTACCGTTTGATTCATCTTCATCACATTCGTCGCATTCATTGCCGGCGACTGTCGTTTGCCTAAGCATTGTCATGTTTAGTAAGTAGCGTTCTGAGCAAGATTTGCGGGTGACATATCGGAAATCGTCGGAATACACTGAAAATCGTCCGTCCATTTCATTGCGATACGATGAGCACAGCTCATTTGTTGAATTTACGCGTTTCCGAAGCCTTGCCTCGTGGAATATTTCGCTATGGTTTGTCCTGGGACTATGATTAGACCCACTTGATCCGCGATAATCGTGAAGAGATTCATTGGATTTAATGAGATTATTTTTTCGAGCCAAAATGCTATTTTTCCACACCGTATGACGTTCTCGGGTCGTGGAAATTTTACTAGCGAACGAAACGTGGGTTAGCTTTTTAAACTTTTCGGAATTATTTATATTGCGTTGGCTTGCATCAAAACTGCGGTGATGCGATTGAATGGTTTTTGCGACTGGCGTAAATGCTGAATCGATGCGACGCTCTTCTTCAAGTGAACGGAAATTTTGCTTGTGAACATTCCTCAGAAAGTTCCGTTTGGTTGACATATCTTCAAACGATGACACTCGATACTTTTGCGAAAACACTTGAATGGTACCGAATGTTTTGGCCGGAGATGTTGTATAAAATGAGTTTCCGTCATTCACGAGAATAGTCGGCGGTTCAATCGGTAATCCAATCGACGATGTGCCGAAAGATGCGCTTTTCTTTTTAATCAGATTAAAATCGGAAGAGCACGCAGTTTGGGTGGGATTGTTTTCGGGTACGTCAATGCTTTCATAATTGGATGTGGTCGAAGCGCGTGATAATGAAGATGTCTGAGATGGGCCTGGTAAACCAGTGATAGAATCCTCAACGCTTTCGTCGATTGGCGATGACATCGATTGAAAACTACTCACTCGGCAGCTGTTCGAAGCAGTCGATGGTTCACCGTCCGTCATTGAACCAAATGCGGAATCTTGCGAAGGATTGCAGCTGCTACTGCTACTGCAAGTCTTAGTGCCACGCATAGAATACTCCATTCGGCGACTCTTTGAATTCTTCGATGTTGTACACAAATCGGCTGTCAATTGATTCGAAAATGTTGAAATCGATGCCGATGTTGATGTTAATGCTGGGGATGTAGATGGAGTTGCCAAATTCTCATTTGCACTCTCGCGTGATGTGCCGCCGGGCGAGGATGTAGTGCCAATATTTAATGATGTTGATGGCATCGATTCATTCGAATGCATTGTATTGTCAAAGAGAGTAATCGGGGATGATATTGATGGGTGCAGAAAACCATGGAATTGATGAAACTCTGAAGTAGATGCGGTTATAACGATTTCGTCCAACACATCTTCCGAATCACTTGAGATATCAAATGAATTCACATCACGCAATCTACAATATGGTTTTTTCGGAAGAGCAATAGAAAATACCATCAGCAAAAGATAAATGGATTTATATGTGCTTTCGATGCGCCAAAAGGCTTGAACAATTATTGAAATTTCAAATGATTTGCTAAAATATAATGTATTGCAGCAAATATTCGAAAACTCAAACAACTAAGAAAAAAAAAAAATAAATAAAAATTACATGATAATAAAGTGTTGTGGATTATACTATACGGATAATTTATTGATTGTCAAAACGAAAATCGAAGTTTTCACAAGGTGCACCATGAAATCTGCACAGCCACAGCATAAAAAATGAACAGACGTAACATTGATTTCATTAAAATGCATGCAAAATGATAAATGAAACGAGATTAGTCAATGAAAAAGTGAATAAAAGAACGCTTGAAGAATGTGAATAAATGTAGGTACGCCAAAGGTAGAATATCAATTACCCGATTCTTCGCGGAGTAGACGGTGGCGTGCAGGGTGAGCTGCCTTCACTGTAAGAACCATTCAATGAAGCGCCCTGCCTTCGGCGAACCGCATTCAACAGATTTAATGTAGAAATGCTTAATCCATGTTTGAATGACTGTAGCAAAAAAAAAAAAAAAAAACGAGAGAGCAGAACGATTGAAATATTGCTCCGCAACGAGCGTGAATGATGAAAAAAACCTACTGAAATGGATGGTCCTCGCATTTCACGCAAATCAATGTTGCGGAATAGATCACAAAGCACAAGTTCTTCGACCGTCGGATACCGATTATCGGAAGGTTCGAATATCATTTGCAGCACCTCAACCACCTGTTAAATTACAAATGCAAATACAATTATCGCCTTAATATCGACTTGTTTTGAGTACTGCACAATCTCCATAACAAATTGGATAATGTGTAATTATAATATATTTTACCTGTGGATACCGATCCAAATCCAACTGCAAGTGGCCGGCGGTGGGACGCGGTGATGGTAACTCGTATCCAGTGCACATTTCAAATAGCAAATGTCCAAAGCAAATAATATCCATATTTTCAACATCGACGATATTCTTGGCCCAAACCACTGCATTCACCTTTGAATTCAAGCCTAACAAACCGTTTTCTAGTCCAGACAGCCTGTGGCATGATGATAAAGCAATAGTAAAACGGTCGATGTATAATATATCGTGATTTGTTTCTTCCGTTAAAATATTCTGGCATTTTGCGTCACACACAGACACAAATAGATTTATAGCAATTATCGAAAAAAAAAATGAAAAAATGGAAAGTGCTTTGTCGACGAACAGATGTGTGTTGTGATTTCGAGAGTGCATACATAATTCAACTCGGTTTATTTTTGAAATGGACTCGAAACACGCGAGACGAGAGATATAAAACAATTGTGAATATTCAAACGCATCCATAAAACTATTCAATAATAAATAAATATTGTTCATGAAGTAGCGCATGAAGATTCAGTGAAACATAAAAAAGCGGCACGTGTAGTGGCGTGGGCGATAACAACAGCCAGGTTTCTTGTCCCGCCACCCGCAAGAATTATCAGCACGATTATCAAAATGTACTTGAACTTTGTTTGCTTGTGCCGTTTCCAATAGATGTTATCTACTAGGCCAAAGTTTTTACATAGTTTAAATAATATGCGAACGGATTCTGTTATATTCTCAATGTCTACATAGTATACATATTTACGTCAAACTATTTCACGATAATTAATGAACAGCGATAAGGACATCGAATCGATATTCAATGTATGTATGCCAGTGAACATTTTGTGTTTATAGGCGCATCGGAAATGTATATGTTTATGTGGGCTGTTACAGAGCCTCTGTCACAGCAGAGGTGTGAAAAATTGATTTAATGAATAAATTACCTTGCAACACCATTTTGGAGTATCACATTTCCCGAGTGCAAGTGTCCGTGCGATGGAAAGCCTCTTTCGCGTAAAAATAAAAGCGCTTCCAAAATTTGTCGACCCAACCGCTGCACCTGTGACAGCGGTAAACATGTTGATTTTTTCGTATACTTCCGATTCCATGGCTCATTCCATTGCGACTGTCACACAAAAAAAATGATGGACATATTATGAATTTGCGAAAATATAATTGTACATCGACCAGCAATTTAGACGAAAAATTAATAAGAAAAAAAAAAATTATTAAATTAAAATCATATTTTATAATTTGTTTCTTATAAACGGCTCGATATCGACTGAGTGATATATATATCGTTTGCATGAGAATAAAAGTAAAATAACGATTCGTACCAGTCAAAGTACATCATGAGAAGCATTTTCGTAAAACCCATAATGAATTTCCATAAAAATGTAAATTCATGATGCGTTTATAAAGAAAACTTTTTTATTATATGTTTTACGAAAATGCTTCTCATGATGTACTTTGACGGGACAAATCTGTATTCCTTCTATTATTATCATGCAATACGCATAGCTTATTGCATTAGAAACAAAAATACATCTCTAGAAATGAATGGATGAGAATGAAAACCGACCTCTTACTATTGCGAGAATTAAAATGATTCCAGAAAAAAAGTGAGCATGAAAATGAGACCCGTAACTTTCTCTCATTTTTACCCTCAAAATTTTCACGATCTCATTTTTATTCTTCAAAATTTCCAAGTCACATTGTTGTTTTAAAAATTTTCCAGGTCTCATTTTTGTTTTCAAATTTTTCTAGTCTGATTTTCATTTTCACAATAGTTAAAGGTCGGTTTTCATTCTCACCCATTCAAATATGAATTATTTCGTAGCAACGAATGCAGAGAAACGCTACTGTAAATGTAAATTACTTTGTAAATCAAATCCTTGAGACTGCCACGTGGATTGAACGGCATAACGAGACACGCATAATGCATTTGATTCGAGTAGAAGATACCTAGATCGAGAACTGGATAAATATACGGATGCTGAAGTGAGCCCAACAGTTCCATTAGCACTGATTTTGGTGAATCTGATGGAGATAATTCTTCGAGGGCCACACAATCAGCCGGCAACGGTATCAAAGTCATCAAACGATCCGTTCGAACGGTTGTATCGTTCAGCAAGAACCAATTTTTAGTCGGTCGACACCCGATATCGTCCAAATGAGCCATAATCTCGTAGCGTCCAGCCGATTTTTCGGTCCATTCTTGACACGAAATATACGACCGCTCTCGGGTGGCACGTTCGCGTGGAGTTCGCTCTGCAGCCGTCATACCTGGGTCCAATGCCGAGTATTGGAATTTCAAGTTGTTCCTAAAACCACGATATTTCAAAATAAAAACAGAAAGAAAGAAAAACCACCAATCAACATTTTGAATAACGAATTAACACAAACGGGTAAACACATTTCTAAACAAAATATTCAAGAAACAGAATAATGACATTCGTATAAAATGCATTTACAAGGTAAAATCACTAGTTGAAAAACTCCAAACACCAAAACATAAGCTTCAAAACTTTCTGAATGAATGTTCAACAAAGAATTTCACAGGTCATTAGAATAGTCAGATTTCTAATGGAATTCAATAGCAGAAAATGAATGTAGATGTAAAACTTAGACAGAAAGAAAGAACAAAAAGAATTACAACCAAATTAATTCCGAAAAATACAACATAAAGATTAACCACAAACAAGTTGGTAAAAGTTGGCTCTGTGCACCGTCAATGGCCGGGCCAACAAATTTTCCATTTGATTAGTCTTTCGTTTTCCTGATTGTGGAGGGAATATTTATGCAAATTTTATACAAAAACATGAATTTGAAATAAAAAATATGTGTGTCCGCACAAGAACAACGTTTAGATAATATTTGAAATTGGCAGTGCCTGCTCAAAGCTGTCTTAAACGTTCCAGATTATCTATTTACATATAATATACACGGCTACAATGAATTTCAAAAGATTTTCATCATAAATTTAACGGTAAACTAAACAACACGATTTCGTTCGCTGTTCGAAAATCAGGTGCTCAACGTAATCAGAGCAATTCAATGCTCAAGTTCCGAAAATTATTTCACTTATCGGCAGAATCTAAACTTTTCCTCGAGCATCAAGTAACTCAACACTGATGCAGACCACACATGCTGTACATGCTATAGTTGATGTGTTAGAAAAAGTGAGATTTATCATAAATCTTCATGCATGGTGTAAGCATCCATTTTGTTACGATGGATATCAATGAAACACATTGTACCGCAGCCAATGGAAATGCAACACAAATTTCAGTTCGCTTTCTGATGAAGTTAATAGTTAATTTAATAGATTCGCAATAACTGTTCACCAGTTTTTTTTTTGGAAGGGGCGAATATTATAAAAGTAAACTATGATTTCAAAATAAATAATATAGTTGTTTGTCAACGAAAACGCACGCACATAAAAAGTATACCTAGTGTAAATATGAAGAACGAAAGGAACACTCCATTTATATCATATCTGATTTCTATGTTCAATGAAACAATATCTTGTTGAAGTGGTGTTTCGAGAGCATTCTCTCTTTTAGATTTCATGCAATTTTTCGTTGATTATAATCAATAATTATATTTCAACCAAAAATGAGATGAATTTGTATGATCCGCCAATTCGATGAATTCAATCCAAATCATTCACAAATTGTGGAAATTCATTTATCAAATGGATTTTAATTGGGGTAAGAAACACGGTCCGAGGTATGTGTGTGTGTGTGTGTGTGTGTGTATGTGGGTGTGTGGGTGTTGTGTTCATTCAGCAAGCAAACAATGAGAAGATTTTCTGGATTTATAATAAAATATTTAACAAGACATTCAATTATTATCATTATTATGATGGGAACGAGTTCTTCAAAACTAGCAAATTTGCAATCCGAATCGGTTCACTACATTCACCAACGATCAGCTAAATTCAAAAGACCACAAAATCGGCTACAATCAACGATGAAGCTAATACGTTTATGGCATAAACTTTTCACATTAAAAACTTTATATATATATATATATATATATATATTTATGTATAGAGTAATATATTGAATTGGTATAAAAACTGCGTCATTTAACCACCTGGTTGGCGATGAACTCTCTTTCGGTGCACCACCACCAGTGCTGTCTTGCGATGAATTTGTCGTTCGATTGAATAGCATTTTAGCGAATGTTTCCAATTTTGCACTGACCAATGGTGATTTTTCAGTTTGCTCACTTTCTGAATTTTCATGCTCCGAACTAACCGATCTGCCTCTGTGTGATATTAAATTGATTTCGTTACGTTAAAATTTTCAGCGTGAATTATTATTTAAAGCGGATTTCATTCATTATAAATTAATTTTTCGCTAATTTTATCGTCTTTTTTTCTCATTCTGGTTGAATTGCGTTTGAACATGAACATGAACCACGTAAAATTTAGAGATAGCTTACTTGAACAGAGTTCGTTTATTAGCTGCTGATAATGCTCGTGGATCGAACTCGGCGGCTGATTGAGCACGGCGTACATTTCGCTTGCGCTTTTTACGAAATGAAGACCTGAATCATCCAGTGAATTTGCAATATCATTATTTAGTTTTATGTTGGTTATTGTTTTTTATTAGTTTTAAATTGAAAATATGTTATGAACACAAAATATTACAAATGGATGATTATTAACAACGAGGTAAACGAGGATAACGAAGTGGATAAATTTGATTGACAGGATTGGTAGATGGGCCTACCTGGATGGACGTATCTGACAAAAGCGATCGTGGCCAGTGGTTTCAAGCTCTTTTGGTTGGTCTTTATCTTCGGTCGCACCGCGCCGATTCATCGACGAATAAAGATTAAACATTTTGAATGGCTTGACTTTTTTTGCGCTGGCCACTTCACATACTCGCACGATTATTTTTCGGCTACTCTTATACACCGAATTTATGGTTTTGTACACCAATATCGACACCGGCAATCGCGGTGGTGACTGATAGAATTGCGGCTGTGGCAGTGATGTCGTTGAATTTGTTGCTGTCGTTGAATCCTACATTCACATACACATTCGCAAAATTTCAATTAAGTTTTGAGTTAAGAAGTCACATACAACAAAAGAAATGAATTGAAATGTAATGTAACATTTTTTTCCCTGCAGACACAAGTTTGACCATCTTTAAAATATGCGACCGAATTCATGTGGCGCAGACAATTAATTGTTTCAGTCATGTGGCTTTTTCACAGCTCGTGAAAAGTTAACTTTCATGTTCAAAAACACCTTACTTGCAGAAAACTGTCCATAAAGATAAATACAGCCATTTCAAGCGTCTAGCGGTAAAACATGCTGTATTAATGTGTTCGAACATAATGTTTTCGTGAGTTAATCCAATAAAATAACGAAAATCCCCAAGAGAAAATTGGTACACGCTTTTTCGTTATGTGTATTGAGCAGTGAATTATGGAAGATGATTTGAAGGTTCATACGTAAAAGGCAGAAAAGAAAATATTTTAATATAAATTTATTCCAACCGTATTCAGTATATTTCTTGTGGTTGAAGATAGAAAGATTCTGCCTCTCCCTCCCTCTTTCTCTCTTTCACTCTCTCTCTCTCTTTCTCTTATCTCTCTCTCTCTTTGGCCGCAATATGCTGGAACTGCATTTACATCCATTTTTGTTGGCAATGCTCATAGAAAATACTCATTCGAATTTAAATCAATGTTCAATCAAAGCACTTTTTGCAAAGCGGAATACAGTTTTGAAGTGAAACACTACACGCTTTTTCAATTTTAAAAGTGGAATTAGGCGTTCTCACAAAATATCAATGCCAATTTCAATTGCGTTCGATGAAGTTGTTTTTAGTCACTACATCATCACAGGATGCAGCCAATTTTTCGATGCTGACTATCTATTTTGGTTTGGGCACGAGTGAAAGGAAAAACAGTAGAACAAATGAAAATTGATCTAAATCCTATTTTTGGCTCGACTATTTGGATTCGGGTACGAAGCGAGCAAAAATACAAACTTCAAGTAAATTGCATCCCACAGCACTTCACTTCCAATGTGATGTTTCCAAATCAAATGAATTATGGACTTTATATTCGTAGAACGACTGCTAATCAAGTACAGCGAGAGCATTTCGACGGTACGAAGGCACATATTTCAGGATGAATCCATAAAATCGAATTTTACTTTTCGCCCACCATATTCATTTCCATTGCACAGCTGCCAGCCAAAAACATCCAAAAATGAATGTTGAATTGAATATTGGAGGCGAAAATAGAACTTTTTTGTGGCCAAAAATATGTTTGGTTATTCGATAGAGATAGAGAAAGAGAGAGAGAGAGAGAGAGAGAGAGAGAGAGAGAGAAAGGATATTTATAGCTCTTATCCATAGTTTCGATTCCGTTTTCCCTTATTTCCTCCGCAAATTTTAATATTTTACGAGACATTTTTGGCGCACTGAAAAAATATCGTTGTTGGAAAATATTTCGTTAGTTTCTCTGCAATTCAGGGAAAAAGCAAACAACTTTTGACGATGGCGAAAAAAAATGTGTATCGTGAAATATGTATCGATTCACTTCACTAATATCAGCTCCCTATTCCATTAAATTAAATTAAATGCTCTGAATCAAATCAGGAAATGCTCTTCCCCGATAAAAGTTGCATCATTCCTCAACAGCTCACTTCAAAACTCAATAATATTACCCACTAACGCAATAAATTCCAATGGTAAAATTAAAAACCCGAACAATGTTGTACCACGGTTAACTGTGTAATGACAAACAATAATAAAATGTTAACGTGCATCAATGAAGTGCTCGTAGACGACTGACGGAAAATCGGCCAGGTCAACAGCCATAACAAAGCAATGCCCATAATGAAGACATATAATTTAATATTTTCTCTTTCGTTTGGGGGGTTTTTGTTTTGTCGGTATTTGTACAATTCCACGGTGACATTAAAATTATGCACATTTTCACACAAAGTTTTCATTTAATTTTCCCGCACATAAAACCACAAATGCACGTTAATCGTGTTTGCTATGGCTGCCTACGGAAATTTTTCGTGTGCTTCTCTGCATTTTTATGTAATGTCGATTTTGTTTTTTTTTTCTTCATTAAGTATGTATGAAAGCTCATTAGCACGCAATTTACAGGCATAAAATGGTAATTCCGAATGCCCTTAAATTATTTGCTATAAGCCAATGTGATTGTGCTGGTACTGGTATTGTGTGTGGAGGGAAGTGGCGGCCGCATTTAGCAAAGAAAACTGTTAAAGCTGCAATCGATAGTTTTGCTCGAATGTTCTAGGTGGAAGAAAATTTTGCTTATGTCGACTGAATTAATGCTTCGATCCAAAAATATATTGTATGGGATCCACATTTCATGAATTTTGTTAATAAGCTCAGGTGATAGAAATGACTTTTGCTACAGATTCAGCTGCAGCATAATTATTGTCGCTGCTAATTGCATTCCGTTTTAAAATTGATTGGATTCACTTAGGTCCATCTTGTTTTTATCTTTTATGAATGAACTCGAACACAAATACAAAAATTCAAATGGACAGCGATTATTCGAATATTTAATCGTTTTGACATTAATGATCTAACTGATTTGTTCTCTATGGCGCGTTTTTTACAATTTTAACTCTAATTCAGCTTGGATGGCGTTCCTCCTTGAATCTCTCACATTATAATGCTCTATATTTGTTGTCACACTTCTCCAGTTAACCGACACAATTGAATTGCATTTTCATCACGGATTTTTGTTTCAAAATTACAAAAGAAGCACACAAAATCGAGTGGAAATTCAAATGCAATGGTGATTTCTATGTGATTCGACTATTCCATGTGTGGTGGTTCAATCACATGAGCCAGTATCACGATTGAATATTGATTGGTCCATTTGCTGGAGTCATTAAAAGCTTTTCATGTTGAATGAGATTAAAAGGATCATCGATATCTGTAAATGTAGCAGCTCGTTTTTATATATTAAGATAAGATTCAATTTGAGAAACCCACATTTCAAGGGATATTTGACCCGAGACGGTCGCTCGTTAGCAATCGATCATGTTCATGTTAAATTTTCTTTGACTTAGCATTGTCAGCGAGTTGGCGTATAAATATGCCCATTTGGAATTGACAGTAAATTACGTGTAAAACATGTGCACATTTGAGCTTTTGCAGAAGGGATTCGCGATCATTTTGACGATGAGTGAACCAAAATTGTGTATAAATCGTGTTGCAGTCAGCATAATTTGAACGGGGTCTGCACAAAATCGTTGTCACTAACTCATATTTAAAGAGTAAATGGCGTGCACCATAATCCGTTTTTAAAGACTCACACTAGAAAAAAGAACTCATAAATTGCATTGAGTGTTCTGTAGAATATACATATTTATAAGGAGATCGTATAATTTAGCGCAGATCTTCAGGAGTTTTAAATTAAAGTCGCCAAAATGAGAGTTTCATTTTGATATCTGAATAAATGATGGCTTCACTTCGAAATGTTCAGCATGAAATAAATTCTTATTCATTGTTCATATTTTCACATAATGAATAGTGAACTATTATCAAAGATTTATAAGAATTTGTTCAAATGATGTAGACAATTTCAACCTGAATAAACCGGTAATATGATACATCACGGCAACTCTACTTCCAATGCGTATTGCGATGAGTGCAATACTAAAGGGTGATTTTTTAGCTGGTTTCTTTTTGACGTTTAATTTTTTGACAGATGTCAAATTCCAACTGACGTCTGTCACAGTCAAAAATGCTCAGTATGCTTTGCAATTTCAAGATAAAAAGACTTACAAACGAGCAATGGACGAACTGCGCCGTAAGTTCGGCGAACAGTTCATCTCTCGTTTCGGCCCCGTTCATTGGCCGGCCAGATCGTGCGATTTAACGCCCCTGGATTATTTTTTGTGGGGCATGAAATTATTTTCAAAAAGTAAATGGCAAGAACCAATTTATCGATTTCAATAAAGATTTGATTCACTTTTCGAAATTTTTTGCGTTTTTTTCGATTTTCAAAAAGAAACCACTTAAAAAATCACCCTTTATACTCGCTAATTCCTCTCTTAAACGAATAATTGACAATTGAAATTTATTATGTGTTTGAGTTCAAAGTTCGTTACGCTTCGTTCATCTTTGTTGTTTTTTCCATTCTATACGCTACTTGAATGTCCTTTATCTTTCTCTTTTTCTCACTCTCTCTCTCTCTCTCTCTCTCTCTCTCTATCTGAGCACTCTTTCTTTCTGCTAAAATGCAAACCATGGTTTCGATGCATCGAAATTTATAAGTGTGCTCTGCTTCCTTATGTCCGCAGTTTGACAAATCTATTTTTCAATTGGAATATTTTTCACTTTTCCTATATTTACGAACTGATTAAAGGAACGACAAAATTTTGACATTGCCGTACGGCTAGAGTAATAATTTCAATTCAATTTAACCTCAAGTTAATCGCTTATTGATTTTTGAAACTAACTGAATGCTATCGAAATGCTTTCATAGAAAGATCTTCTTATAATGCTTAAGAGACGATAAAAGTTATATTGACGTCAAGTGTTATGAGTTTTTCCACAATGATTTCGTTTGTGTGTTGTCTTCCCTCAAGCGCGCCGAAGCAACACTTGAATATGTTTTTGAACATGAAACACAGATAATTTGCAACCTAATTTTTTTCAAACGAAAACTGAAGTTGGTATCGAGCAATGACGCAATTACCGCTCTTCACTGATTTTCGATCTATTTGAATATGCGCTTCCAAAATCGATCTAGCACCGAATAGGTATTTCGATGGTGTGTATTTCGATGGTGTGTGCCATTTGAGAATAGTTTTTCACTATTTACTTTTCGGTATGTTTTCATGGTATATTCGTTTAGCGAATGATGTTATCGGCGATAGCTTATGGTAATGGCGAAAAACTCCCCAATCGAAATGATCCGGTAAAAGGCACGTAAATCTATTATCCGGTTCCGGTTTCCGGTTTAGATAAAATCAAAAACAATTACTAACGCTACTCAAATCATTTTTTTGAATGCGTGCTCCAATGGAATTATATTTTTTGCACGATACATTTTATGAGCGTTGGTAGGAGATTGGAATGATTCTCAACAAATTCATAAACTTCAGAATATTAGAATATTTGACTGAGCAATTAAAAGTCAATTTACGATGCTCACTCTGTGAAATTAATAAACAATGCTTTATCATTCGTAAAAAAAGAATTTATACTAGGAATAATGATCAAATTGTTGTGGTGCATACACAATTGCATATAAAAAAAAGTGATAAGAAAACAATAAATTGAATTCAGCTTTTTGTGATATTTCCTTTTCCCTTGGGTGCTGACTAGCACATTATCTCTGACTCGCGTTTTTCTCACTCTCTGTGAGCTTGATCGTGTCTATATTTATCATTTTAAAATCAAATAAATCGGACACAATGAATGCGAACGACAAAATACCTGCATTTCCGTATCCAGCATGAAATTACGGCAACAGATCCAAATATGAATGCAGCAAGTGCACACCAAGTTGCGGACTTTTTTCCATAAATATTGTCGTGGGGCGAAGAGAATGCGGGAAAAGAATGATATAAATATATATAAAATGAATTTTTCGGAATGCAGAGCGAATGTGCGTAAGGAGAAGAAAGACATTCGAAGCGCCTAAAGTGCACTTCGAAATGTTTCTGTGTTGAAAAAGAAGTTTCAATTGAAAATTAATACCACTGCTTAATATGCAAAATACAATGGAATCATGTTACTTACGATTCCAAGATATGGCGAGGTGTTAGTTTGTGGAAAATCAACTCTCATTTCGGTTGCGCTGCTTTCAAAAATTGTGTGACCTGAAAAATTATATGTAAAACCGATGATTGCATGAGAAAAATGGCATTGGAAATTTTATTTAAATCTCATCACATCATCGTCATGAAAAATTGCTAAGGACTTTTTAATTGTATTCAAAGCCATTTGCATATTTTATTATATTTGAACTAAATAACACAATTTAAACTCTAAATTAGAATTTCTATTCAAAGAACCGCAATTTAATCTAATGTAGCAACGAGTTGGTTGAGTGGACGAAAGTGTGTGAGCATATGTGTTTCGTAACAATCGACTGAATAAACTTTTCCAAACCGAATTAAATTATGATGCATCATACAAAAATTAACAGACCATTTTATATTCATAGTTTATAAATTATCTCTGCGTACAATTGTCGAGCTCAGCATTTATGCAAATTAAATTGATTAAACATTTATCGAAAAGAAAGAAGAAGAAGAAACAACTCAACTCGTTGCTAATGCAGATTTGGAAAAACTATGTGATTTTTTCAGCTGAAAACGTTGCTTGCGACACGGCAAAAGCCACCACAATTTTTAAACGGACACTTTTTTTCGGTGGAAACAAAAACGAAGGAACGAAATGGTTGGTATTTTTACTGCATGATGTGACCCATATGAGATTTTAATTATGAATACTGCTAATTAAGCACTCATGCTCTCCCAACTTTTCGCATGCCATGTAAAAAGTTTAATCCAGGCGTCTTTGCACTTCATTTTTTTTTTGTTCTAAAATCTAATAATTCAGCATATTGTGCGCATTTGTTTGCCACTTCACACAAAAAAAGTGTTGTTTCGTTCCCTTTCTCGCGTAAAATCCAGTTCACATAAAATGAAAGGCAAATGGATTAGTTGCGTGATCGAAGGCGAGTGTGGTTGCGTGTTTGTGTCGTCAAATTCTATCAACGACGACGCCAGTCAAAGATTATTCTTTTGCACATCGGGAGCTATTTTCGTTAATGATGTTGATAATAAACTGGTTAAACACGTAAATGGAAATTGCATAGAAAAAATAATGGATGATTACGAACAAGGTGCATCAGATTCAATTCAATTTTGCCAGCGACCAGCCGAAAAAAAGGGAAATGGCTATAAATTAAAGCTGCATTGAAATGCATGTATGCTTTGTGAATTTCGCCATATGGTTGGCACGAATCCTAATCAATGTGGTCCGCAATGTGTGCTGCTTCTGCTTGAAAACAGAACGTATTTCAGGTAGTCACGAATTAGAAAAAAGTACAATGCCTCTGTTCTTGTAGCTGTCGAGGAAGTTGGATTCAATTCAAGTTTCTTGATCTACATTCCATTGATATTTATGGACAAGGAATTGGCGTTGAGCAGCTGTTGTTGCAGCCGCAGTAGCATGGCAGCATGAAGTTCTGCTATCTAAGAGCTAATGTGTAAACGTCTTGAAATTCCGTCGTTGAATAATAGAAACTATCAAATGAATTGTGCAAAAATATTTACATGTCGTGGCTTGGATTCAGTCATTCAATGGCTATAGATTTTTATTTCCGTATTTTATTTCAATGCATTTGACCTAAATAGGGGCGCCAACAACGTATTGTGTGAAATATGCATTTTGTACGTGGTCTAGCGACGATGAATGCAAAATCGCCAGCAGAAAGCAATGAGCTGAAGAGTCATATGCACGAGCATACGGATATTGGCTGCCTTCTTCTACGCGAAAAGAAAGAAATGGTTTCATGATTTATGAAGTTTCTAATCGAAGCGAAAGAAATGCAACTTCTGTAAATGTCAAAGTGTAGGTATCCAAAAAAAAAAACTCGCTTGGTGACATGGGCATGGGTTCAGCAAATTTGGGTGCCTCGTTGGGGTTTCGTGTCGACGTTTAACGGATAAAAGCGTTTCAATTTTAATTTTATGTCGCAATTACACCATTTATTTATTACCTGACCAAATCAGTAAAAACATAATATATATGACGATGTATCTCGGATGTCCCTACATAAATGAAGTTTAACACTTTTGATCACAACATAAATCCATATTCTCCACGCAGTGTTGCAATGAGAAGCGGCGCGAGCGAATGACATGACATACGTATGTTTGACTATAATGAATAAAATATGTGCTCTATACGCTACGCTACGCAACATATATGATACAAGTTGAATGTAATACCTTGGCACCATTTCTTGCGTTGTGTGTTCTATCCCGCACAACTCCTTATGCAGCGCGCTGGCTGTGTGTAAGGATTCCTGGATGTCTGTGAGCTTTAATTTGTTATTGGATAGAAAAATGAAAGCGCACTGTCGACGTTCACACGTCTAGAAGGCATACAGCTGTGATGTGTACACACGCTTTTATTCCCTGACACACTTGCTCACTCATTCACTCTCTTTCTCTCTCTCTCTCTCTCTCTCTCTCTCTCTCTCTCTCTCTATCTTTAATCACTTTTACGATGACACTCAGTGTACATTCACAGGCAAGTGAATTTAGTTCTGGTTCACAGACAGCGGAATTCAATAACGAAAATTATTCGATTCGTGTTAGATTTTTATTAAATTATGTGGTAGATTCAGGTACATTCATTAGATGTTCTTGATTACATGACAATTCGGCAAAATCCATCAATTGACACCGTTCAAATACACAGGACTTTCGAAATTTTCGACTTTCCAGTAAAAAGATTTCCTATAGCTTGTGCGAATATTCCTATCTCTACAGAATATTAGTACACTTTTATGACTCTTAACAACGTTTTTATCAATGCAAATAAACGAAGCCACATTATCGATACACAATTAATTCTTCAAATGAATACATTCAATCAGTCCATTTTTGTTTACTTGGGGCAGTTCGTTTCTTGCCCCGCTCAAACTCATAAGCTTTGATAGAACTGAATATAGACAAATCTTATTGTTTTCCCTCGAATCAGTCAACAACGAAATATCAATTTTTTGTGTGTGTCACACATGAATTGGTTTAAAAGATTGTTTCTTTGTTCGACTATCTGTACTCTTTCTCTTTGTCACTATTTTGTGTCGATGACACATTCAATGTGCTTCGAATCACGTTGGATCACTTCGATTTTATACACGACATTCCATGCGAAACATTCCTCTTGAACTGAATCGCTTAAACTTTTGTGGCTTCAGTTCATGTTATGAACGGAGCGTTCTCATTTTATGTGTCAAAAAGCTCGGTTTAATACATACGGTGCCTCGCGTGCTTGTGATTTTGTGTGCAAGCGCATTGCCTCCTTTTCCATCTACGTCAGATGGTATATAACACATTCAAACAATTCGCACTCAATGCATGCCTTTTTGATACAAATGCAAAATTGCGGGCTCCAAGAAATAGACAACTTTCCAAAACCTATTTAATAAATTCATGTATCTCTACACTACATGTGACGTTGAATTTATGTACTCCTAAACTAACTACTTTTTTCGAAAGCTTCACATTCATCCCGAAACAAAAGAGCAACTCATTTGTAGTAGATTCCGACGACCAGATGTTTTCAAAAATCAACGTTTCGCATTTGGAGCAGGGCTGAGAATATGCAAGGGAAACCGTTAAGAAATTAATGAACTTCGTTTGTAACGAATATTGATGATCTAGGAAATTTATGCGCATATCCAAATAAATATAAAAGTGGCTTTGTCATTTTCTTTTCATTTCCGCTTGTGGATTCTCTTTCCTTAACATTCTCAGGAATAATTTTGCTTCGATTCGTTGCCATTCGTTGATTTGATTGGAAATATGAGGCGTTTTGGTGATTTACTCAGTAAATTTCATTTCGATGTACTAAATTTATTATACTCGTCGAATCTCAAGTAAGACTTAAATCTTGGAATATGTCCCACAACTTTAAACGTGTCGAATTACGAACATATGCCCTATTTATATACGCAATCAGGTTCGTTTTCGCACTTGGGTCCTAATTACTTCGTACTTTGTTTTCAACGCATTTATTATAGTTCTAGTAATTTCTTAGATTATTGAAAAAAAAAACAAATAACATTTGTTTTTCTTCCATTGTGATTCACTGTATCAACCTTTTGATTGAATAAGGCTATCAAAAAGTAAACTAATGAGTTGAAAAATTGACGAGTTTAAGTATCGAAGATAAAAATTTAAACTTTTATTGGACATTATCGACACAATAAAAGTTTCTTTTGAAGTTCTCAAGCCTTGAACGGAACTTTACTTAGTCAAAGAGTAACGGAATTTCAAAAATAGAGTGGAAACATCAATTTTTCAAACTCACAGTTCGATATTGATGTATCAAATTAGGTTCGTAGGCCTCAAACCAATGTAAATGATAATATTGTTTGAATAATTTCTTTTGCTTAGCAACTTTTGCTTAGCAACTCATTTCACAATACGAAGTTGGGCTTATCACCAGAATCCTTTTATTGAAATGTTTTACGTCAGTGGTCGAAGCCAATGTAAACAAATATTATTCACTGTCGTTAATCGGTTGAGCATGAAACTGAAATGGCCAGTAAGCAAAAACCGTTGATTCTTACGGCATCGAATATGCGCATTCGCGTTTTGAACGTTTATGAAAATATTCAAAAAAAGAACGAATAGATGTCAAACAACCAAACAAACTCATTCATTTATATTTATGTCTGAATGTAAACAAATTAGTATTTAAAATTGCGCATGTCCCACAACAACAAAACCAACAAAAAATCTATCATTCAATATTCCGGTACAAAAAAAAACTGTTTCTTAGTGAAACCATATTTTTTTTTGTTTTTTTTTTTGCTAAAAAGTGAATATACATCAAATATGAATATAGAAGAATAATTCAATTGGAATTCTAATCGGAGCAAATCAAATATGTTTTTTTGATTTCAAAGTCAAAACATATAAAAAAGGAACTGTTCTAATCCGGACTTTAGACGTACTCTTTCTAATGTCAATTGAATTTGACATTAGAAGAGAACGAATGTGAATATAGGAGATTGTCAGAGGGAGAACAAGGAATAGCACACGAAAATGCTATGTACAGTGAATGGTTGACAATGACATGGGCATTGAGAATCTGAATCAGTTCAACCGAATTCTAATATTATTTTGCAACAGTTTGGCAATGGTTTTCAAATATATTCATATTTTAAAAATTGAAATTAAAGTTTTAAGTTAATAAAAATATTTTGAAAATTTACAAAGACATTTTTTTAATTTGCGCTGACGATGGAATCAAACTTAATTTTGTTCCGATATTTTCGCTAAAAAATTATGAAAAAATTTGCAAAAATAAAATTAAATATCAATTAACAAAAAAAAATTAATTTGGCATTTTATTGAATTTTTTATTCATCATAAAAATTTAAGTAGCAACTTTCGTTCACCTCAAATCACCAAGACAAATTTGTTCAATTCAAGTCGATAGTCACATATAAACGTAACTATTTTCAGTATTCCCCCAGACCAAATCACATTGAGATTGGAAACTTGAATGTGAGATACGAAAGAAAAATGGCTGCCGTCGAGGCGCTACGATGTGTTCTACACATATGTGTCTAGTGTATACAGCATTTTAGAATGTATTGCACGAATCTGATGCGGATCGATAATGACATCGGAGCACCAAGCAAACTGATATACATATAGGAACACCATTGAAAAAAATATGGAGGTTCAACAACAAAATAGCCATCATCCATAAACGTATCGTCTGTAAAAATTGTTGTGCGGTGAAAAATTGTGGAAATTTTCGAGAAAAATAATCGCAGCGAGCGAACAATGTTGTGCGCGATCGAATAAATTGTATAAAATACGAAAAAGTTGTGTTTTGTGACAGTGCGATCTTGTGCAATTAAATGGGAAGAATTTTTGTCGACAGAAAAAGTGCACGCAGGTGCGTACGCAAACGTATATTTGCCACTAAACTGGGCTTGCTCAGCACACAAGTCAACTTTCGATTATTTATTTTTGTGTGTTTATTTGCGGAAAATTCATTGTTTTTATCGTTTTATGCGGCATTTGATGGGATTGACTCGAAAAATGTACATGCGATTTGCGATCCCATTTCACACAATCAATGACGTTCAATTTTCACACTTGATTTCTGCCATTTTTTCTCACTCTTGCTAATTTACTACAATGTTTTGTACACAACCCGAATTTTTTTTCATTGCAATGTGAATGGCAATTGTTTTACGAACATAGAGCGGTGCGTTTCAATGAGCGCTGAACATCTAAAGGCCTACAGAGGATTTACAAGCCAAAAGGAAACACATCCTCACGGCTATCGGAGCACTTTGACAATCGCTCCAATGTTTATAGCGCGCCGAATGCGTAGAAGTTTCATGTTGAAGTCATGACTATTTTGAATGCCAGATATTTCATTTTTCGAATTGGTGGGCAAACGCGGAATTATGTGATGCGCCAAAATGAGTTGAAGAAATTATCATACACACTGTCTGTCTTTGCGGCTCTCACTATCTCTCTCTCTCTCTTTAACTCTCTCGGGGGCTCTTTGTTTTTGTTTTCATGTTCATATTCCTCAATATTGGCGCATTTTTGGATTTACAGGCAGTTTGCCGTCCTGTCACATTTCTTTCCATAAACAAATCGCGTACACGCGATATCGCTCCATTGATAAAATTGTTTTCATTGCAATTTGCCGTGTGTTTGATAAACATGACAATTTGATCATATCACTTTGTTTATGTAAGCATTTGGCATGGCACAATGAATCAAAATGCAAAATTGTATCTTATTAATGTCTTCAATAATTGTCTGCTGCAAATGTCTTCAATAATTTACAACGAAATATTCGGCAGTTTCGATTGATTCAATAAACGATGCGCATATGGTTCTCGGTTTTCAAGTAAACTTCCTAGCTCAATCAATCTCTGCCGCCTGTTTCATTTTCATCTACATAAAGAATGCAGAAAAAGAACGAGAGAAAGAACAACACATCTACTTCTAATTCTATTCATAATCGTTTGACGTCTCGATTTTAAATAGTTCACCTTATACGTGCGTGTATTTTTAGAAAATGCTTTGTACGAGCTATGTTGAGTCTCTGTGCAATCGTTTCTCCGAATATTCCATATGGACTGCTATAAACACTCTCGAATCATTTCTGAGCGCTCTCAACGTGAATACAGAACTTACATCAATCTCACTTTTTTTATTTCCATCTAAACTATGTTGAATAAATTTGTTGTTTCTCATCTAGTTTCAAACTAAAACAATATTTTCCGCTTAAACATGTTCGTATTATGAATATTATTCATTGAATAATACGTGCACATCATGATGTGTGATGCATTTGTGAGTGCTTTGTATGCAGTGCGAGTGTTTGGCGTTCACTTAATTTTCTAAATGTGCACAGAAAATGGGAAAACGGACTCGCTTTCTCGTTCTCTTCCCATCAATCATGATTCGTTGGCTGTTTCTAATTTATGCAATGCTGTTGCTATCATTTAGAAAAAATTGGGGTGAAAAATTTGCTTCACGAATGAATTTGCTTTTAGCAAAATGCCCTTTAAACTCGCATTTTAAATCCCATTCCGGAGGCATTTAAATGAAATATATTCTTATTCGACCACGCAAGTCTTCTAGTTCATCGAGCAAATAATGACATTGCGCAAACCACTCGCTTCTACATCCTATTCGTGCCGTCGGCCATGTCTCGTTTCAACCCTCCGTATTTTTGTACGGCTGTTTTTCCATTTAATTTTCTTCTTTTACAAAAACTGAATGAATTTTGTGTGGTTTCGAACTCAACGCAGCTGATGACTTTCATGAGTTGTGCACGCGTGCTAAGAAGACTGTACTTTTTTATGTTTTCCCCGCTTTGTCTATGTTGAAAATGCAGTGTGCGCGCATATACATTTATGCGCCATATGAACCGAACGCGTTGTAATATATTTAGTTGGGAGCGAGTGTGTTTAAGTAGACATTTGCGCTGTGCGTGTAAATGGTGTATTCAATATGCGTAAATACAAGGGGTTACTGAACTAAAGCCATGCGAACGTCAATGTTGTATTGAAATGGAGGGTAAAAATCCAATTAGACACTGCATATGATATCCGATCTGTATCTGCAAGTTGTTGTACGTGCGTGCGTGCGACACTTGAACAGCGTATTCGAATCTGATTTCGTTGTTTCGATGGTAATGCGCATATGCCATATTCGTGTATGATTCATTTGCGCTGTCGCAGTGATTGTGAGGGGACGAAGTTGGTTCTTCTGTTACCATGGCCAAAACAAATTGAAATTGTGTAGATTCATTCGAAAAAAGTGATTTTATTTAGCTGAGCAGCAAGAAATTTAAAAAAAATATTGATCAAAATTAGAATTGTTCCATAAATGTTCAGTATTTTTTTTCAAACAGATGGTGAACAAAATCTTCATAAAATTCGATTTAAATTGAAGGAGCCCAAAGTTTTTCGTGGAAAAACCAATACCAAAGATTTATATATACAAAGATAAATAAGTTCAAATATATAAGTGGAACAAATAAACAAACCAAAATGAATCAAGGAACAACGTATATTGGAACCGAAACAATCGAAATGATTGAAGACGATCAAATCGAAGGAATGACAGACGACGATGATGACGATGGCCCAAGCAGTCCCGAGAGTGCATACGATGGTGATTTAATGAATGACGATGATGTTACAGCACAATTAGCTGCCGCTGGTCCAGTTGGAGTTGCAGCTGCAGCCGCCATTGCGTCGGCCAAAAAGCGCAAACGACCGCATTCATTCGAAACAAATCCATCGATTCGTAAACGTCAACAAAATCGCTTACTACGAAAGTTGAGGGTAAACATATTCAACCGACATTTTTTATGAAAATTTGTGAATTGATTGAATTTCATTGATATTTGTTTGGATATTTGCAGCAAACAATCTATGAATTTGCAACGAGAGTTGGCCAGCAAGCTATC
Source organism: Obolodiplosis robiniae (assembly GCA_028476595.1). Classification (NCBI taxonomy): domain Eukaryota; kingdom Metazoa; phylum Arthropoda; class Insecta; order Diptera; family Cecidomyiidae; genus Obolodiplosis; species Obolodiplosis robiniae. Next base: position 13,285,241 of record CM052014.1, on the reverse strand, counting down.
GTGCTGGTGGCTACGCCAGGCAAACCGAACACAAGCTACAAAGTTTTCGGAGCAAAACCACTCGAGGATGTCGTTCGCAATCTCAAAAGTATCGTAATGGAAGAGCTGGAATCGGCGCTGGCACAACAAGCACCGCCGCCTATTCAAGAAGATCCATCACTATTCGAATTACCACCGCTCATCATCGACGGCATCCCGACGCCCGTCGAAAAAATGACACAGGCTCAGTTGCGCGCATTCATCCCATTGATGTTGAAATACTCGACTGGACGTGGAAAACCCGGATGGGGCCGAGAATCCACCCGACCGGCGTGGTGGCCGAAGGAACTGCCGTGGGCAAATGTTCGCATGGATGCACGCACGGAAGACGAGAAACAAAAGGTATAACCGAGCAACAAATCCATTATGTCGCATTCAGTACTCGAAATTAATTCGTGCTGCATTCGATTTTAGATAAGCTGGACACACGCATTGCGCAAAATAGTCATCAATTGTTATAAGTTTCACGGTCGCGAAGATCTTCTACCAGCATTCTCTGAAGAAGACGAGAAAGCCAATCAACTTGCCACACTAAATTCATCAGTCGCTAGTTCACATGTAAGTCACCTCATTCAAGCTGCGCCAGCACTATTAACATAATCCAACCACATCTAAAATTTCAGTTGATTTTTGTAAAGCCTTTTGCCAAATTGAAAATTCAAAATAAACATAAACTCATGTTGAAATTATAGGTTGGCGTTTTGAAGGTGCATAGTTCAGGTGTAACGACTTCTGCGAATAATATTAGCAACACGATTACCAAACAAATTCACATTCAAGCACAACCGACCACACAAACCATTACCAATGCACAGATTCTCGAATCAATGGCAATAAGCGATGTAGATGTTCGTATTGAATCCTTGTCGCAACTTTCAATTTCTATTCAATATCGTTTCGATTTTTTTGCGCTGTTGTGCTTTTTCTTATGTTTATTCCCCATTAATTTTTTTGCCTTTTTTATTGATGTTTTCCTAATTATTCTCTAATATTGTTTTGTTATTCTGCATTCTTTTTCGTTTTGTTTTCAATTTTAATTTTTAATCTCACAATTTCTCGAGGAATGATTTATTTTTCGTATTCTCGTTATTTTTACTGCACAAATCATTCTCTTTAGTTTGCTGGATTATTTTGATTTGACTTTAATTTTTGCTATTGTAATTTTGTTTACATTTATGTTGTTTCAAATGTCGACCATTCATAAGACATTTTTTTTCAAATTGTCTGTTCAATTTCTTTGCAGTATACACAAGGATTGTTACATTCCATTCAGAATGCCGATGGAACAGTTTCGATCATACAGGTTGATCCAAGTAATCAAATCATCACTCTTCCTGACGGAACAACAGCTCAGGTTCAAGGAATCGCTACGGTAAGGTCCACCACCAAATGCATAAAATGATGTGAATTCTCAAAAATCGTTGATATACATTTTTTTTGCAGCTGAGTCAAGGTGATGGTGGAACAATGCAAACAGTACAAAGTATTGATACAAGTCAAGAAAATATGACAGTCGATTTGACGGAGGCGACTCTTGGACAAGACGGACAAATCATTATCACGGGCGAAGATGGCCAAGGTTCGCTCTCTTTCCAATATCACATTCAATTATTGAAATCGCAAACACTTTATGTCCTATAAACTCACTTAATGTTGCTATCATTGAGAATGAGAACTGAGGTTGTTTCGAGTATGTCTGATGGAAAGCGTTTGTATTTTCGCAGGTTATCCAGTGTCGGTTAGCGGAATGATAACGCTGCCGGTGTCATCATCAATGTACCAGTCGATGGTAGCCAATATCCAGCAGATTCATACGAATGGAGATGGAACATTGTGCATAACTCCGATGCAGGTACAAAAATCCGGTCACCAACATTCGATTAGTCATATAAACAGCACAAGTATTAGTGACAGCCTCATCGGCAGCAATTGTAGTGTTGCGCCGTGCATTAGTAGTGTGAACAGTAGTTTTAGCAATGTTAATAGTGGCGGCACTCCGATACTTGCGAGTTGCCATCAAACCACGAGCACCCCATTTGCTGCTTCATCTGAACTGTCATCGACGTTAAATTGCGAAAATGCAACAAACAACAGCACCAATAATAATAATTTGCTCGAACTATGTCGCGTATTGAGCCAGACGAGCAATGTCAGCAATGCAAATTGCCAAAACAGTACACTTTCATTTAATAGTCTCTCACAAAGTTTTGCAAGCACCGACAAAAAAGCATCGAAAAATAATAAGAAGAATGGTAATCGAAGCCAATTTTTTAACTCAACGAATTTTGGCTCAACAGCTTCGTTCTCCAATGAATCTAATGGCTTCATTTCACATGATATTGACGAAAATAAATCGGCACATGGAAGTGACACAAATAATAATAATAATCACAGTGAAGAAAATAATGGGAATTCAAACCATGATCTCAAATGTGCTCAGATATTGGTGTCCACAACATCAGAAAACCAGTCAAAATCAAACAAATCGGACAGTATCCCAATCACAGTTCAATTCAACGACAGTGACAGCAAAAATATCAAAATGGAATGTGAAATCGATGCTGCATAACGATTCAAACGCCTTTCAATTTGCTCTCCAAGCAATCAATTGTAACTATTTTGAGCATATGCATTTAAAATGCATATCAAATATTGCACTAAACCAAAATTGAGGCCTGAATTCTACCAAACAAACGAATGTGAATTCGCCATCAATGAAACAATTTGCCAAAAATTATTTGTTAAGCTTTAATATTTTCGTAGAAGTAGTGATTCTTTTTTTAAATTAATTTAAGTTCGAGTTTTATTTATTCTTGTTCCCTTGTGGTTTTATTTAGTTTTAGTACGTACATTTTCAGTTCTAGTCAGAAATTACAACACGTGTGTGATTAAAACAAATCCTACAAAATCCGAAAACATCTCACTATTTTCATCATTTTACGACAATGTTTTTGGATAAGAGTCGTGTGAAGTCTATTATCGTTGTAAGTTTTTTTAAGGAATGCTTAATTTGCCAATGATAGCACATAAAGATTGTAAGTTTCAACGCCATGGCCCCTAATATTAGTTCGATATCACTTGTCGGAATTTATTTATCTCGTCATTTTTCTATAGTAGAATTTCAAACACATCGTCTCCCTCTCACACCACTCAACATTTTGCAAATTACATAATTTCTTCAGAAACGGTGTATATAATACCAAGTTTACTATTGAATTACAATCCTTTTCTTATTTTCATGAAGTGGAACAATTATCTTAAATGTAATGAAAAAATGGTGCTTAATTTTACATTTACTTAAAGTAAATCAATGCCGAGTGCAGAAATGGGTGCCATATAAGGCCTAATTGTATACTTAATTACGAATATCATGTCGCAAAATAGTGAGGACTAGCTGTTTGGCCTTTCCTCTAGACATGTTTTGAAATTTCATTTCTAATCCACCGCTATATGCATATACATTATTTACATCTTGCCCCATTATAATGGGCTGCAATTGAAAATTAAGTGTCGCGAATTTTTTTTTATTCGTAGTCATCCTCTGCAATTGAAGAGTTATTTATTGTCACGATCGGAAAATCAAATATCATTATTTCGTTCATTTTCCTATTTACTATTTTTCATTTAAAATATGAGTTTATTTTGTTTTTCCTTCCTCAAATCAAAATCAATAAATTTATGTTTTTTACTACGTATTTTGTTGTGTTTTCATTTTATTTTCATAGGCTTGTGTGTGCTTCGAATAAGAGTAAGAATTGCCAGTCTGCGTTTCGAATGAGTGTGCCAGAAATTTAGATGTTGAATTTTATTTAAAAAATCAGATAAGCGATTTGTATTGTACCTGCAACATTCGTTTTAATTGATGAAAATTTCGTAAAATTAATTCAAAACCGAACAAAAATGTTCATAATTTTTTTCGCAGGTTGAAAATGGCGATGGATTGGAAACGATCACCGTTTCGCCGGGCATGCATCAGATGATGATTCAAGGTCCACCAGGAACGGAGCCACAAGTCGTACAAGTTCTCAGCTTGAAAGATGCAGCACATTTCACAAAGGTCATTTCAGGTATCGATGTAAAAAATGAAGGTGGCACAACGATTATTGAACACTAACTGCTCCCTCACAATGCGCACGATAATTTACCATTTTGTCAAACAATGTTTCATTGAACATGAACGGAAAACCATTTGTACTATAAGGGATAACAGACAACAACAAATATCAAGCTGAGATCGAACAGTTTTTATTTTCAGCGAATTTTTGTGAGTATATTTTTTAAGCAGAACCATATTTGATATTATGTATGCTAAATGTGTATAGCATTAATTACGTGTCTGTTCACTACTAAATTAAGGGCTAAGCAATCTTCGTAGATGAAATTTACACACTCACAATAGTGTAATATTTCTTGTATTATGAAGTCTACCATCAATACTTAGTTTTTGGTATTTTTTGCGACTAATGCTAGTCTTAGAGTGTTTATTTATTTCCCAGTCAGATTGTAGACAATGTAAGACTTATGTAAGAATTAGGCAACGAAATTCCGTATCCAAAATGGCCAAATCAAGGTGACTATAAATAATTTTTCCAAACACATGATATAGTACATGAGATGGCTACCGATTGAACAGAAGTGATGGCATGACCTGATCTCATTCATGGGTTACAAAATGATAACTTGATTGCTTTTTCAACACAATTGGAATGTGATTTGTGGCATTTCTGTGCAAATTGATATAAAAATCGTCGTTTGAAAGACGTTTCACTCGATTCATAGAATGAATCGATTGACATTGCTTTGGCTGAAATCTAGGGGCTTGGAACTTAATATAAAAACAATTCTATTTCCCGATATTCACCATTCATTTGTTCCTTTTGTTTTTGATTTAATTTAAATAGTTCACATTTGCCGGATATTTGCCGAATATTCGCCGTATTTGTCACATTCGTTGCATTGGTATTGTCGAATGGAGATTTTGGTTGAAAATGGTGGTAAGTGCAACGTAAATGTCGAGCCGTTTTGAGCCTTATTGATCTTTGTATTACATAAAACAATAAGATTTAAAAATAACCGGACATTTACATTGCACATAGCACTTTGTTGATTTGAAATCTTCAAATATATTTGTCAAATGAATGCGGAAGATACGGCAAATATTCGGTGAATATAACAACATTTGCTAATAGAAGAGACATTTGCATTCCAGAAATTGTATCCAATACACCGACTACTTGTATTGTATGCGCCTCATGTTTGCATTCATTAAAATGACGAATATCCGCTCGTGTCGTATGTACATTCATGAAGAAACTTAGTTCCAATCCCCTAGATTTAAATGTTGGGAATAGTTTAAAAATGGCAATTTTTATCATGAAGCAAACTCCAAACATTTCGAAATCATAATTTAAAATGTTTTTCTCTTTCGGATAAAATGAAAATTAATCGCTTTTTTTATAATCAATAGCAGCAGTTTAACGAATTTTTTCAATAGCGCAATTGATGTAATTTTCTAACAATTAAAAAAAGGTTTGCATAGTGAAGGAAATCTTAGCTTAAGTAGGTAATTTATGAACAGCAGACGAGCTATGCTCGGTTTTGTTTGATATAGATTGATATCAACGAGATGCTCTTATTTGTCAGCACAAAAAAAGAGCTGGATATTTCGCGCGCAACTGTAATTAATAAGGAATGAAATTGGCTCACAATGATCTCATTGGATAGAAGAGATGTTCAATGATTAGTTCAAATCTTGAATGTAATTAGTGAAATAACATTGAATACTCATCAGAATCTCAACGGTGTACCAGATATATTGTATAAATTCTAAGTAAGTTTTTTTTCGGCAATCCATTTTGAATTCGAAGATCAGCTTATAATAAATGTTTATGCAGATCATTCCATTTGAAATGACCTTTCAAAATATCTCAATAGTTTGATTCTAAGTGTTTTCATTCAATCCTAATTTCATGAGACTGATTCGTCTATAAAAATTCCTTAATTTATTTAAATCAATGACGCATCTTTGAATAATTTTTTTGCTAAATTATTTATTTATTCATTCATTTACTAATTTATTTATGTCATTTTATTTATTTATTTATTTCTGAAAGAAACTAAAATCCTCCTTACAAGAGTAACATTCCAAAATGGAGAATTCTTTTACATTTTTCTCGAATCAAATACTGTGATTTTAATTTTTTTTTTTTAATTTGAAGCATTTTTGTTTGAAAAAAAAAATATTGTCAAAAAGACCGAATTTATTATTTATTTATTCAACTTCATTTTTAGTTTAACACTGGCAAATACCTATAATTCAACGTACGATTTGTATTCCCTTTATCGAAAATTTATACAATTTTATTTCCGTCGTAATATTTGTTTGCCGTATATATTTTGTGAACACGTAAGAATTGTAAGAATACAACTAATATTTATTACATAGAAATAATATGTACTATTTTAATCCTAATTATTATTCTCATTGTCATCATAAGAAGAAATCTTGTCATTTTCGTAATCGTAAGACATTTTCCTTGAAACGGATGAAGTGAACAAATCTAGTCAGAATTGAACTACAAAATGGCGATAAATATTTGCGCCGAGAAATCATTTTCTTTTTGCATATACATTTTATAAAATGTATTAATTTAATTGAAAGAAATGTCGTAGCATGATAAATGTCTATTTAGTGCAATTGAATGAAACCAGAATGAAAACCAATAAAATAAGACAACCGAGCAGTTAGTTTTAAATTTCATTGACGATGTACGTATATAAAAATGTAACTCTTAAAAAACGATTGGAAAAATGGTGTACAAAAAAAATATATGAAAAAATCAAGTGACATTTAATAAAATGATAATTTTTAATCAAAAATCTTTGCGTTTCGAATGACGAATTCATGAAATACATTTTGGGTGTCAGAAATATTCTAAAAATAGTGGCGGCTACGTTGGCTTAATCAGAAATCGGTGCTCTGCAAAACTGTCGATTGTATATTGTTCGTCAAACGAAAATGTTGGCAACATCAATATTCTCTGTTTCATTCGTTTTCTTTTTTTACAAGAAAATTGTCTGATCAAACGCCAAAAATCACAAGATTTATTAATGCAATTATTCTTGTAATTATAAATTCCGCTCAATTCATCCGTCGAATCAATTAGGTTATTGCCATGCAATGCGGTTTTCAATGGAAAGACGCCTAATGTCGAACGATCACTTTCACGTTTCTCAACTTCGGTCGAGTAAGTGCTGAAAGATAGCGTTCAATTTTAGACAGAGTTCGGTGGTGTACATCGCGCTGTTGCGTTGTTTTGATTCCCATAATAACGGTGTCTGACAATTTGTGATGACACTTAAAAGTCAATCCTAAGACACACATTGGAAACAAGAAGTCAAAACACAATTCTCATAAAATGTTGTAATGAAAACAATTTATTTTTAACACTTTTATTTTGTAACTTTCGAACATCAATGTGTGCTATTATTTGATGTCAATATTCTCACATGTTCACAGATAAAAAATACATTATCTTCTCCCATTTAAAATAATACTTGTTGGACGAAAGCGCAATTGTGTGATGTTTGAAATCTAGCATTCGTTCCGGGTTCGGTTAATCTTACATAAAATTTAAAATATCTATTTCAATTCACGAGGAAGATTTCATTGAGAGTGAGGCGCAAAAATGCAGATAAAGTAAGAGTACTTATAATCAAAATGTGTAAAAGTAAGATCTCGTTGTGCGAAAAGCTCTTCAATCACCGGTCATCATTTCCATAAATTCTGAAATTCAACCAAACGAAGAAAATTCAAAGAAGAATCGAATGAAACATCGAAAATTATTGAAAAATATATATAAAAAATATATATGTATTTGACACGTGCTCTTCTTACCATCAAAATCAACAGTGCCGGAACCTGTACGGGTGGCGGGCGCAATGCAGATTGAAGTGAAAATAGAAAGATGAAAAGTAAAATTAGTCGAGTTTTGCATTTCATATCGAATATACATAACACATAAAAAAAACCAGGCGGTGGTCGAATAAATCACACACTGAATAATATTCAAATATCGTTTTCTCCCCCTCGATTTGTGAAGGCGAATTAAATTAAAATAAAGCACACTCGATCACACGTTTAACAAAAGCAGTCTTCTGATATCTGTACATACAAGCGGAAGCGTATCTGTTTACCGTCTGTATCAATTTCAGCAATGATACCATCCAAATCGGCACTGTTCAGTTTGTCGTCTAGAGCGCCCAAAATCTCTTTCAGTGTGCTGGTTGTAATATAGCCATTTCCCTCTCGATCGTACAAACGGAAAGCTTCTTTCAATTCTTGTTGCATTGCTTCATCATCTTCTTCTTCCAAAAAATGTCCGGCTATATTCGTGAATGCATCAAAATTGACCTTTCCGGTAGCTATTCGATTGTATGACAAAATTTAAAAATCAGATTCATTTTATCCGGAAGTTTGCACTTGGTTGCAGTCTTGGCGAATAGTTTTCCATCATAATCCGTGTATTGGCTTACGCTTAGTAAATTCATAGGCCGGTGAATATGTCGCTCTCACGCGAGCATCAAGTGGTGGTGAAGAATATTCGAACAAAATGGACAAAGAAAAAACAGGAAAATATCGTCGAGCGTTAGCCAGCCATCCTATTTTCCAAGACTGCGTCGTGGTGCCAATTAATTCAATCAAATTTCATCTTCGCACACTGAAATCACTTCAAAACTCACCTTCTGGATCATTCTCAACAATGAGTGCTTGGAGCTCAGTATCGTCGAACAATTGGCCCATTGTATTCAAGATGGTTGAGATTTTAATAGTTTCAATGAAACCCGTTTTAGTTGTATCAAACATTTGGAATGCTTTTCGCATAATTGCGACTTTTTGATCATCTTCTTCCTGCAGAATGAGCAGTGAAAAACACAAATAATAATATTAGAAAAACTTCGGTAGAAATCATGAATGAATAAAATTGTGGATTGGAATTTGATCCGACTTAAACTAAATTCAAATATCAAATTTGGATGATTAAAAAAGCAAAATTTCCATTCAATTTCTTCTGATTTCTTCTAACAGCATTTTTTCTGGCGGAATTATTCGATTGAATTTTCATTCATATTTTTAATTTCCTGTTTTTCTTTTGATCATTAAAATAATAATTTTTATTTTTCAAATTGAAAATGTTATTTCCTAGCAACAATTCATCACTGCACTTTATAAACAAAAATTCTTTCGTTTTATAGTTGCAAAGTAGATTCGTTTGATCTTTGTAAATTATTTTTGTCCAACATGTGAATTCCAATTTGATTACTAAATGAAAAGTTCATGGATTTCGTAACAAAACTGAGCTATTGAAAATAATCCCACAAAATGAATTGAAAATGTTGGAAAACGACGAACCATTGCTAAGTGTTTATTAATTTGAACCGGCAGCCGTTTGCGTACAGACTGGTGTGAATTACAATCTTCGCACCTTTTTATAATCTCAACCACTTTGAATCGAAGCACGCGCTGGGTAAATTGTGTTGGCGCGTGTATGTTGTCCCCAGCCAAAATAGGAAGAGAAAGAGAGAGAGAGAGAGAGAGAGAGAGAGAGAGAGAGAGAGAGAGAGCCGAATAGAGGCAGCTTATGGTTATTCGTCAATTGACGATTGCAAAAATAGTAGAAGCCCGTGCTTTTTGGACGCAATTTATGTTATTCAGAAAGCGAATTTTTGATTTGGCATGTTCGTGTGTTTTGTTCAACGCGCGCCTTCCGAATCATAATGAAAATTTATGAATTTAGGCAAAGACAGCCGCAATATATATAACGAGACGAAATGAAATAAAAGACGAGCAAAACGTTTACGCGTTCGAACTAAATGCTATGCGTTGCCACGTACAACGTAAATCGAATACACCTTCAACAATAGTATTATAGCTGTTTTCTACAATGGAAATCACTGATTTTTCCACACGCTCACGACAACATACCGAGACGACAAAAATTCGTAAAGAAATGTGTGCTTTCGCAAAAAAACCGAATGAGATAAAAAAAAATCACTACGATTTCTCACATGAATATCGGAATTCACTTGGTTGAAAAGCCAATATTCCTCGCATTTGGATCGCATTCATAATTAGAGCACATCACGAAGTGCCAACGGACAATAAAAGAAAATCATTGAGTAGAATTAAACAGAAAGAAAACTGGGAAGAATATTGATGCTTGGAAAATTCTACAATGGCGAAAGAAATTCGAATTGAAATGTGACATGTGACATGTGGCCTTATGTTAATTTGACTTTAACAGGTCCGTGAAAATGTGTTTTCCTTGTTTTAAACGGTTATTTTTCACCTCTCGTTATTCAAGCATTGTACTATATGTTTGGACGATTCGACGGCATTTTCGGCTATTAAGTCATTTCTCGAATTTAGAATCCATTTTCAGACAGACAGACGATAAAGAGAGAGAGAGAGAGAGAGAGAGAGAGAGAGAGAGAGAGAGCGCGCAAATGTGGAAGAGGAAGAGCTAGATTGGGCCGGTCATGTAATTTTCCCATAGTAATTTACACTTACGAGTTTGAATGATAATTAACCAAGGTTAATATGTCAAATTGCTTCGACAAAATTGAATATATTTCTTTAAGCGACTGCAAATTATAATACAATAAATAAAAAAATTTAAATTTCGTGGGCCAGCAGCACAATTGGCGATTATATCTATGAGAAATGATTTATGCAGAAAATGTGAAATCAATGGCGAAAACGTGAAGGATTTCAATCGGAATGCAGCAATGAATCTTGTGCTGCTGCCCTGCGCCACCACACACTTGCTCTTCTTCTTCACTTAGTCAAAACAAACAACAATTCGCCATGTGCTCTGTCATGTGATGTGGATTTATGACATGTTATGCATAATACGCTGTTTCTGACAGACGAATAATCGTTTCGCCGAATGAAAATGAGCGAAAATGAACAAACGGATTGTTTTCTTAATGTATAATCGATATAAGATCCTCTTTACAGCGTTACTCTTTTCTTTGATCGAGTTATTCGTTTGCTCGATTTTACCGAACATAAATTACCGATATTGATACTCTGAAATATGCCGAATGCCGTTGATTCATCTGCTATTGATTTTGTGTTGGAAAACGACATATTAAATTCAGCATTCGAAAGCAAAAATGCGACATTATTTGTGGCTGCCCACAAGCGTTGCGACAAATAATTAGAGTATAAATAGAGGTGAATGAAAGTCAATGCATGCGTTTGCATTTGATTGGAAATTGTAACTTGTGCTAATTGGACAGATTCTGAAATAATTTTTGATGCTTCAATTTCAGCAAGTGATTTTAAGTGTCTCACATGTGATACGCTGACAAGTGATGAACAATTTCCCTCCGATTTCTAACGAAATAAATATGAATAAAGAAGAGTTGTAATAAAAATGCGAATGCATGACATTCAAAAATATTGAATTCTACAAAAATAAGACTGTGGCGCACATACATGAAACTCTGACACGACAAAGAACCAGATTTTTTTGTTCATTTTAATAAACATTGAATCTGTAAGCATGCTGATTGATTTATGAAACATCAAAAATACTGCAATCAAGGTTGCAACTGATCTAAAATAAATACGTTGTAACATTGGGCGGCATTTATACATTCGGCATTCTTTTGCTATGTATCACTGCCTATTGCCAATTGGTAAGCCCCCACGAAAATTAGATTCGATGTGCATTGTCTACGATTCAACATGCGAAAACAGGAAGAGACTGGCACCACTCAAAAAAATTGGCTTCTAAAACATTTACGGCGAGAAATTATCGTTGTCCTCAAATATATAATATTACAGAGAATTTACACATTATTCTTCACAATTTGCAAATTCGGATCAATATCTCTAAGAAAACTTTAAAAAGATACTTTCGGTAAAATGTATTTGAATCGGCATCAAGTTGAATAAATTCAAATCAACAAGTTCAGTCTGATAAACTGTCTCATTTGATTTTAGTATTTTCGTTCATATAATGTTTCGATTTCATTTCGGCGACCGGGAATCGCACAAAATTTGATAAATTACTCCCGCTTACATACGAAATACACGCAATTCACAAGCAACAGAAAAGAATTTGTGAGGGAAGTCACTCTTTGTGTCGCATCGACACAAAAACGACAAATCGACCAGATGATGATGATTATGATGATGATCATGTGCGTTACTGTCACAATCGTTTGAACATCAGTCGTAATTATCGCACATTCATTTGGTCAATTTAAAGGAAAAGACGAAACAAATCATTCGAAAAAAAAATATTAATATCTGGCAGAATTCTGCGATTTTTTTTCGCGCGCTGACATTCCTTGGCTGTGACGGAGCATAGATACATCCAAAGATAGACGAGTAAAAAGACACGAAAAGTCATTTCTTACATCAAATCGAGTTTTACTCACTCATATTTTTAAGAGAGTGCTTGATGTTCAGCTCAATGGATACAAATTTGAAACCTCACACTTAACGAGCAAATTATCGTTTCATGTTGGCGTAACGCAACTCTCATTGCAATGGAAATTTTATCGAAATTTTTTTGATTTATTAATTGCCATGTAAATTCTCGCGCAATATTCATTTTTCAAATTAGCAATTTGATCGAAGATTCTCATTTATCCAAACATTCATTCTATTTCAACAACAACAAAATAATTTGTATTGGAATTCGGGTTTGTTTTGATGAATCAAGGATCTTTTTCGATTTGTTTGTTCAGTGGCTCATAAATTTGAGCAGCTGCTCCGTCATAATCAAGTGTATTTTGCGTAGGCCCTTCTAACGTTGCACGCTAACTAAATTATTTCTTCTTAACTTTAGATTTATTGTCCAAAAGCAGATTACGTGTGTCATATTAAGCTTACAAACTACTTACATTGAATGTTTAAAAATCATGTGACAGCTGAAAATATGATCAAAATAAGAATAATAGCACGTGATTTTGCATAAATCGAGCTGATGAACACAGGTGCTTTTTCTTCTCCAAACGCGTATCATTTAAATATTATTATTTTGAAGGTATGGGTTTTGCTTATTTTCATACTTCTCCAGGTTTCAAACTTCAAAATTTACCAAAACGCATCTTCAAAATAAGCGATTGAAAGTTAGTTAGAACATCGAATAAATCAAAAAACAGACCGCGGTATCACATGGAGTATTTTTACGATCATTACTAAAATTGATATCAGCGCTATTATAATCTAGCATGAAATTGATTGAAGCTCAATAGTACCATAAATAACAGCACTATTTTGATGCGTAATCCCCTAAAATTTCGCGGGCATAATTTTGAGCAATGTTATCGATGAGATGTCTGACTATATTTGAAATTTTGTTACATCTTTGAAAGAAAATACAGGAATCAAAATGAGAAAAGTATACCATATTTTGCATCGAAATGGAGGAGAGTGTATCTGTCATTGTTTTTTAATATTAACTTCAGTCTCATTATCAATAAGTATTTTTTAGACAACGGCCTCTTTATCTAGAAATTTCAATTGATTTTGTAACATATAAGTGAAACATAAATTCGTTTCCCAGAAAATAAATATTTATCCTGAAGATTATATTTTGTACTATTCAGTCAGCCCTGAAGCAATAGCAGCTTAAGTTTGTGGCGTATCACCTTCCTAATCTTTTGTGTTAATAAAAGGTGCGCCATATGCTACTTTTTTTTCTATTTGAAAAAACAACACGCTTTTCATGAGGTGAGATTGCATTTTTTTTTTTTTTTTTGATCAATGAAGGTTGGTTTATGCCATTTATGTATGAAAAATAACATCGGTCATGTGACCATCGCCGCTTCGTTTACAGACCAACATCCGACCATCAAAATTTTCAATGACTTTTTCCAGAATCATCGGGTCTATGGCCGCAATTTCAGGCCGAATATTGCGCTTAAGGTCTTTTTTTCGGGAAGTATTCGGATACACTTTTCCTTTCAAAAATCCCCAAAGAAAATAGTCAAGAGGTATTAAATCGCACGATCTCGAGGGCCAATTCACATCGGAATCTCTTGAAATTAATGCGGTCTTGAAATTTCTCGTGCAATAAGGCGATTGTTTGGCGAGATGTGTTTAAGCTTTATTTTTGAGATGTAATGTAATAATATTTTCCATTCATATGCGAAATCGTCAAAAAAGGGGTGATTACAAAATCATTCAAAAACATGACCTACCATAAAAATTTGAGTTAATCAGTTCAACGATCAGAAAAATCTTTCCAGGTGTAGTAATATGTAACACCATTTTTTCCAAATTCGCCTCGAGTGTTTATGTTCACTATTTTGTTAAGTAGTGTTTTCATAATATTCTCGTGTCCTGAGAGCAGACATATATTTGTTCAGATTGATTTAAGCCAACAAACAACATACAATTTATTATCTTTTCTACAAAAAAAGTTGTGTTGGGAAAATTATAATAATCGCCCTAAGAATTTTATGTTTTTTATATTTTTTCTATTTGCATTTAATTTCTACATTGAATTTTTCGTATCATTTTCAGCAGCTTCTCCGATTTCATCGGCTCCTTTGCGCACAATTTCATCAACTAATATGAGTAGTTAGAACTCAGTTACAGAATTGTCTTTAATATTATCATTAATTATATATATATATGTATTTATAACGCTAAGCAAATATAAGAAATTAAAAGCAAATTGTTCGACCACATTAACAGTGTTGATGTGATGAGAGATGACTTTCACTCACTGGTCTTCATGGGCAAGCTAAATTGAATGAGACAATGAAGAAAATTTTAAATCTTTGTTTTTTTTTCAATTTTGAAGATCATTTGTCACTAGATATATTATAAGAATCACCTTCATGAGCTAGAATAAAATAGAAAAGAAAACCAGTAACATGGAACACTTCATCCTTTCACTCACAGTAAATCTACAAGATAAATATGTACTTAGGTTCAGAGTTTTTTCGTGCCAAATAGGAGCATTTTGGAACAAAAATTGTGAATAAATGCTTCAACTTCTGTAGTACACATGATACAGATTGAATGGCTAACCTGCAAATCCAGCACCAAACAACGACCTCAGTACATAATAATTAAACTGATACATAGACAAGGGGAAGTAACTTTGAAAAACTAATTGTCAAAATTAATTTTTTGAGCAAAAATTACTTTGACAATTACTTTTTTTTGCAATTATTTTCACTTTGTATGAAAAAATACAACAGTAATTGCAAGAAAAGAAGTAATAGCCAAAGTAATTTTCATTGAAAAAACTAATTGTGAAATTAATTTTTTATAAAGCATAGGATACTGCTATATTATGAGCTGCTCAGTCCTGCTGAAACAATCACTGGAGATCGATATCGTTTACAAATAATACGTTTGAGCCGAACATTGGAAGAAAACCGGTAAGAAACTTTCAAAAGGCCCGACAACGTGAATTTCCAGTACGACAATGCTAGGACACATGCCGCGAAATAAGTCAAAAACCATTTGGAAACACTTCGGTGGGATGTCCTACCAAACCCGCCGTATTCACCAGACATTGCTCCTACAGACTACCATTTGTTTCGACCGATGACGCATGGCCCCTCTGAGTAGCACTTCCATTCTTTTGAAGAAGTCAAAAATTGGATCGATTCATGAATAGCATCCAAATACGAGTATTTTTTTACAAGGTAATCCATGAACTGCCACAGAAGTGGCTAGCGATGGGCAATACTTTGAATGAACTGTATATTTTTGAACAAATAACCGCATGAAATAACCGAAATTCCCAATAGATCGCATTTAAAATGGATTTAATTTTGTTTATTTTGACAAAAAAAAATTCTCCTTGAAAAACTCACTTTCGATCGTATCAAAAACGTTACTTTTATGGCATGCAAAAAATGAAATTCAAATTGGATTTGAATAATGAAATGTTGGCACAGAATTGCCAGCAAAGTCTTATGCCTCTTAATGCAAAAAAATGCAAAACTCATCCCCAAATATTATAAGTAAGAGGTTGTTAACAATAAATCACAGTCATTTATTTGATCAGCTGACTGTTGATAATATATTATAGCATACAATTGTCGCCATGGTAGATAGTATCAAATGATATTTGAGATATTTAGATCTCTGAATGCGATCTACCGCACACTAGCTACGTGCGTCTACTAAAAAGTTAACTTATTATAGATACATTTCATCCATAATGTGTGACATCAGCAGGAAATACAAAGCGATATCGATAGTATTAACATTATTTCGAAAGTTTCGCTTATTTCGTATCAAAACGTATGAAAGTGAAAGAGAAATATTATTAATACTATCGATATAACTTTGTTTTCCCTGGACAGCAGCTGTTTAGCAGGCAGCCAGTCCAAACCGAACCGAATATTTGGTTTGAGTGTGTGAACAAGCCGAACCGTTTGGAACGTTCCGAGAAATGTTTTTATGGAATACAGAAACATTTTTTCTAACGTGTTTAGTATACATCACTAATGCATCGGAAATGAACTATTTCGCACAATTTCTGATACGAACCATTCTCAGAACGTTCCGCTTGATGCGATTGAACTCCGATGAACAAAGAGCAAAGCAGTGAAACCGATTCAAAATCGGTTTGTATGAAAAACGTTAAATCGATTTCAGTCCCTGCTCCATCATGATCCATCTCAATGAGTCATGCTCTATCTCAATTTTTGCAATCATAATGTTGGTAGTGCGTACAAGAAGACTAATGCGTTTGAAACCACGATTATTTATTTTTATTATCATTGAATCACTTTGCAATTCATATCATTAGCTTATCTTTGTTTGTTTAAAACAGAACAAAATAAAAGTCTCTTCAAATCAATGTCCAGGTCAGTCTAGTTCGAACATTCGTCAGAGTAGCACAATTTCCTGATTCGTATTTTACTGAGACAAAAATGAGCAACAAACATATTTTGTATAATTGGGATCTCAGTTCGCCTGCGCGCACGGTTCGGACTGTTGCCAAACTACTTGGACTTGAACTTGAACTCCGGTAATAACTGAGCTAATCTCTCGACTAGCCAGGAGTGTAAATATTCATATTTTTTAATAGCAGTAATGTAAGCTTATTGAATGGTGGACATCTAAGTGAATCATATTTGAAGGTATGGCCAAGTTCATGCTTTCTTTCATTCTAATTATAATAATTCGATTTTTAATAAATATTTTTAAATTTTTCAGCTTAATCCCGAGCATACAGTTCCAACATTGGTCGACGGTGATTTTGTCATAATTTGTGCATATTTAGTTGATAAATTCGCTGAAGACGATGCATTGCATCCGAAAGATTAACAATTACGTGCCAAGTGCAATCAGCGCATGTTCTTCGATGCTGCCAGTTTGTGTGTGCGATTGCGTGACTGTTCAGTTCATGTTTTTTGCAAAAACGGCAAGGAAATATGCCGGGTGAAGATCGATAATATCAATGTCGTCTTGAACTTTTTGGAAAAAAATTTGGCGTACATTTTTGGTTGGAAATAATCTCACAATCGCTGATATTTCGGCGTCTTTGACCGTAAAGTTTATGGAAATATATGTGCCACTACAGGCCGATAAACATGCCAAAATTCTAGCTTGGTTGAAGCGTATCAGCCAAGCAACAGTACAGAAATATAGAGTAAAATTATAAGATGCATTGGAAAATAATAAAAAAGCATAAACTATTTATTTTTCAAGTGTTCTGCAAATACTAAATGGCATGAAATAAACTATTATAGTTAATTGAAGTGCTGTAATAGCAAAAATCGTTATCATCTGATCTAATTTATCAATCTTCAATGTTAAGTGGCTGTTCTATATGACATCATCAATTTTCGATCCGCATTTATGCGGCTCATAACTTGTCGTTTGATTCAATATATTAAAAATATATTGTACTAAAACCAAATTTAACATGAAGTCTGAGTTTCTTTTGAAAACAGTTTAAGGTTTTCATTTGAACACATAAATAAATTTCATCGGGAACAATTAATGTATAAAACCGGTTGCAAAGCATAATATATGAGATCAGTTGTTGATCAGCTATTGAGCTGACCAAATACATTCCTTGGCAGAAGGTTGAATGAAAGTGAGCAATGAATAAAATCATCAAACATATATGTTGCCTATAGGCAAATAGCTGAGATATTTTAGGAATGAATATCATAAAATTTCAATATGTTTTAAAATTCATTTTATTCGAATAAGTAATCAATTATGCACATTTAAAATAAGCTGGACTTATCAATCACAATTCCATCTCTTCATTTTTCAAAACAAAGAATGACAAAAAGGAATTCGACAAAATCGATTTAATGGACGCCGTTTTCAAGATTTCTTTCGGAACATGATCCGTTCTTGGTCGAGTTATAACTTTGTGATCATGATAATACAATTGATGGAAATATTTTCACAATTCGACACTTCTAATTTAAACGAACACTTGTCAGCGTCTATCAGTCGCGCGATACCAATTAATTATTGGAGTAAATGCGAACCGTACAAAGTACGCCGCATAAAATCTTAGAAGAACTCAACCTTTGTATTGATGAATTCTTGTTTTGAAAAATAATATGTGCTCAGTCATCATAGTTGAGATAACATGTGCAGAAAAAACATGAAACTCCAAGTTTCAAAGTAGGATGAAAATAAATAAAACATTCAATTGAATCATTTTGCTGATTTGTATAAAATTGCTGATGCGTGTTGATAATATTGTACAAAAGTCTATTCTCTATTAATAATGCGCAAGTCACATAAATAATGTCAGTTTGTTTAACAGAAACTATAATTTGCGAAACTATTGTATAAAATGCATAAAAGCCATTGCAAAGCCAATCAGCAGATCAGTTAATTTCACGCATTTTATGAAGTAGCACATTGTTCAATTTTTGATTTCTATAAAAATGAATAATAAATTGATTTTGTATAACTTGGATCTTAGTCCTCCGGTGCGAAATGTGAAAACACTGGCTAAATTGCTTGGCCTGGAGCTTGAGCTTCGGTACTTCAATAGTTTTATTTGAAAAAAAACCGAAGCGTTAAATAAATTAATGTACATTTTAATTTCTACCAATTGCAGTGATATAAATTTGCTTGAAAGTGAACAGTTAAAGGAGCCTTATATCAAGGTACAAATTAAATTAAAATGATTAATCATTCTGTTCATATAAAATGTAGCATCAAAATTATTCTTTAGATAAATCCGGAGCACACGGTCCCAACACTGATCGATAATGACTTCGTTATTTGGGAAAGCCATGCAATTTGTGCCTATTTGGTGGACAAATTTGCTAAAGATGACAAATTGTATCCGAAAGATTTACAATTGCGTGCAAAATGTAATCAACGTTTGATTTTCGATGCAGCTAGTCTATTTGTTCGACTGCGTGACATCGCTCGGCCTATTTTTTATGGAGAAGCTACTGAAGTTCCACAAGACAAAATCGAACTTATTTACAACGCCTTTGACATTTTAGAGGGATTTCTAGCATCCGATCCATTTTTGGTTGGAAACAATTTAACGATCGCTGACATTTGTGTAGCAATAACTGTGCCAATGCTTGACAAGTTCGCACCGATTCAAGCCAACAAATATCCCAAAATTCAAGCCTGGCTGAAACGGGTCAACAAAACAATTCCGTTCTTCGAGGAATTAAATGGAAATTATCCAAATGATTTGCACCAAATCCTTCAAGGAAAATTAGAAATGAATAGAGAAGCAAAAGCATGATTTCAAAATATTCTATTATTAAGGGTGACTCAATAAGATTGATAAAAAAAATTAAATAAAACAAAAACGGCTTCAGATATCAAATTGATTTTGGCTTTATTTTGAAGCTTCATTTATGCCATTATGTATGAAACACACGTCATTCAAATGACTACCTCGACTACGTTTGCAGCTCATCATACGGTTGGCCCAATTTTTGATGACCCTGTCCAATATCTGCGGCGTTATCCCAGCAATGGCGTCTCTAATATTGGCCTCAAGAGCTTCTAAAGTGGCTGGCTTGTTGGTATAGACCAACGACTTACGTACCCCCAAAGAAAGAAGTCGAGAGGAGTCAAATCGCATGATCGCGGCGGCCAATTGACAAAACCTTTACGCGAGATAGTCCACTCACCGAATTTCTCTTCTAGCAAATTCATTGCTTCGTTGCTTGTGTGGCACGTAGCGCCGTCTTGTTAGAACCACATCTCGCTGATATCGACTGTGTCAAGTTCTGGCCACATAAAATCGGTTAACATCGTTCGGTATCGCTCGGAACGACGCCGAATCGTTTGTTGAGGTTCATCCTCAAGACTGACCGCTACGGCGTCTATGTTTTCTTCGCTTCGACCAGATCTTGCTCTGGTTGGTGGCTTAAGGTCCAAGAAAGTGTACTCACGCTCAAACTTTTCCACAGTGCGACGAATAACTTGGGTTCTGAAGTGATGATGACGACCGAGTTTACGACTAAAATCACGGACAACTGAGCCGGAATTTCCGTAGTATTTTTTAATAATTTCCAAACTATCGGGAAGCGTGAAACGATGCATGGTGAAATGGCAATGTATGCTGAATATTTTGACAGCATGAAGTAAATAATTTATTTGACAGAAGCTGAGTAATCCCTATTGAAAAATGTATCATCCCTATTGGGTCACCCTTTACCTATTTGAAATCTAACAATTATTTGCACAATCCGCTTAACATTGTAACAACATTGCATCTGATCACTTTGTGTGGTTTCCTCTATTTATTCCAACTCCTTGATTTCCTTATCACATTACGAAGGTAGTATTTAAGATCATAGAACTTAAGCAATTCATTCTATCGCGAGCTGTTGAAGTTTCATCACACGGTAGCTGGAACAGTGATTTATCATTAGCGGCATCTACCTATTCTAAGGGTGCTATAATTTAAATCAGTTGGAGTTTTTGAACTTTGAGCTAGCGACATCTGGAAATTACACAAATAATATATTTGGCAACAACGGTTTATATTGGTATAAATATTGAAAGTATTTCGAACATTTTGCCAGTAGGGTTATCATATGTTGAAAGTAAATCTTTTGATAAAAATTGAACCAACACGTTGAGCCATTTCATTCACGGCAATTGCTATGTATTGTATCAGTTATTTCTCTGTTTTTTCAAACGATTGCATTTATTGAGAGTATCGTAACAAAACCCTGTGCCTTTATCTCCTGCATTGATGCTAATTCATATGATAATGAAGCTATTTGGATTTACAAATCTGGCAAGACATGCGGCGAATACAGATCGAATGATGTGGCATTCAAAAATGAAGCAAAAGAAATATCTGGGCATTATGATAAAAAATTTGTCAGTCTGATTGCTGCTTTCGTCAAAATAGAAAGTCTTTCCAACATATGTGCTATCGTAAAAATGTCTGACCAACCAATTTTGTACAATTTAAATATTGGTCCTCCGACTCGTGCTGTGAGAATTGTTGCAAAATTGATCGGCATAGATCTGGAAATTCGGTCTTTTATTTAATAAACAAATGGACATAGATTTTGATTACTTATTTATCTTTTTTCTTCTTCGTATACTAGAAATGTGAAAGTTTTCGAAGGAGAACATTTACAGGAATATTTCCTGAAGGTATGTTTTTATACTGACGATTTTTCGAAATACACTTGACATATATTTATGATTAAAATAATGCTTCAATTGTGAATTAGATTAATCCAGAGCATTCAATTCCGACATTGGTTGACGGTGACTTCGTCGTGTGGGATTCGCATGCAATATGTGCATATTTAGTTGATAAATTCGCTAAAGATGATACATTGTATCCGAAAGATCTGCAGCTGCGTGCCAAATGCAATCAGCGTATGTTCTTCGATGCGGCTAGTTTATTCGTACGCTTGCGTGATATCGGAATTCCAATATATAAAAACGGAGCTAGCGAGATAGCTCAAGATAAAGTTGAATTATTAAGTACAGCTTTGGATATTTTGGACGAATTTTTGGCATCTGATCCGTTTTTAGTGGGGGCAAATTTAACGATTGCCGATGTTTGTGTCGCCTTGTCTGTTCATTTTGTTGGAGTTTTCACATCTATTTCAGCTGAAAAACACCCCAAAATTGCTGCTTGGCTGAATCGAATCAGCCAAACGATACCATTCTTCGACGAAATGAATACACAATATGTGCATGAATATCGCGAATTTATTCAAAATTGGCTAAAGCAAAATAAGCAAAAAGCATAGATTTTCGACACCAATTCGAATCTTGGTTTTAAACGTTTTAAATACACGCAAAATATTAACCGATCAAGATTAATATATGCTTATTTTTGTAAAATTTCTTCAATTGAAATAAATATCGATTTCATCATAATTGCAGATTCATTCGTTTTGTTATCAACAGATGTTAGTCTAAATATGTCGATTAGCTACCGAATGAAAAAAAATAAAACACGAAATACACCAAACTTCGATTTCTTGACGATTGACGCAATTGGCATAAACGACGGTTTTTACAAATTTTGAGTGCATTTCGTATAAACTGACATTTATAATAAGGGAATTTACTAGCTCGAATGCGGAGCGAATCCAAGTAAAACATGCATCTTGTTCATGGCAATGGAAATGTACACTCGCAAAATAGTGAATATTTCATGTTTTCAAAATTTTGAATATTATATTTATCGACTAATTTAATAAAACACGAATTATAATTTTTCGGTATCATGACCAGACTCGACAATGAAGCTAATTAGATCGGAATTCAGACTTTTTTAAGTAATTTGTACAGTCGAACGATCAGTTTGTTATCTTTCATGGTGACTCTCTTACAGCTAACATTGATTCGTTAAGCATACATTTAAAAATAAATGGCCTTACGTACGTAAAACTAACTTTTCGAACATTTCCCGAAATTGATCGGGTTTACGGGATTTATGTTGATTTCTTATCGAATCATCATGCAACTTTTAGAATAAATCACAGAAAATTTGAAGTCATCACGATGAGAGCGAATTTCGAGTCATTACACATCATGTCATTTAAATTTAAATTTTAATAAAAAAAAACGAATAAACCTCTCAGTTCCTAATTTTTACTTCAACGTTCTCTATTTTTGAATTGGTAATAACAATTACGAATTCGTTCACTCTGATGTGAACTTTCAATTCATGCCAACGAATAATATGATTCCACATTTCTGTTATGTATAAATTTCGTTAAAAAGTTAATGAGCATTCAAATTGATTAACACAGATTAAAAAATCACAAATACTTCATCCAATTTAATGACAAAATTTGAATTTTGACCACGAAAATTGAAAATTTGTGATGGAGGTTGTCTTCAACCTCATCAGAATGACTTGAAATTTTGCGTGACTTATTTATTTTATAAAAAAATCATATCCTGAAAGTTTCAATAGGAAACAAGGTAAACTTGAGATAGCTGCCATACAAATTTTTCGTTTCGACCCCGAGAAGACCCCGAAAATCGAAAATTTTGCAGGGGAGGTAGTCCTAAATCTTATCGGAATGACTTGAAATTTTGCACGACTCATTTTTTTCATATAAAAATAATATTCTCAAAGTTTCATAATGATACAATTCGAACTAGACATAGTCCCCATACAAATTTTTCTTAATTAGATTGAAAAACAGCCCAATTTTTGTTTGGACTCCACTAGAGCTACCCGAAAAAATTATCCGATTGGGCTAAAAATTGATAGGTTTCTATAACTAATGAAGACCAATGTGTAAATTTTTGTTCAATTCTAATATCATTTTTTTGAGTTATCGTGTTAACAAATTTTTGTGTACAACGGACAACGTACCACACACGGACAAAAAATTGCTCCGGGAATGGTTGCAATCGTTTTTTTTTAGGTTCCAAACGCATAGAAAACTTATTCCGGGCGTTTTGAATTTTTTTTGGACCGATCGCAATACTTTTACCACACACAGTGGTGTGTGCGGAAAAGTGAAAACTGCAGTGCATTTGCAAGTATTCACGATTCCATGTGAATCCGTAAACGAGTTCCGAATTTGCGTTTACATTTCATTTCTCATCGGATAGAACGGAATTCGCAAAAAGTTATTTTCCCATAGCCATTATATATAAAAGTATAAATAACAAATAAATTGTGAGAGACTCTCCATTTATTTACATTCCGTGTTGAGATAACGAATTGCTGATCAAATACAAAACCTGTTTATCAGCACATGCACACAAAATACACCAAATCTCAATTTTTTAATAACGACAGATAAGAACGAAAGTGTATAAACATTTTTAATGTATTACGTGCAAACTCAGTTTATATGAAATATGTACCTATAAGTTTTTCAAAAACTTTCATGCAAGTTGTCAAAAATTGAGCTTTGATGTTTTTTTTTGTTTCTTCCAGTTTTTTTCTTTAATCTTTTTCTGCCAATATAAATAATGACACCGACAAAATATATAAGCATGAACAGACAAGAATAGCGAATTTTATAAGAGTAGGAATTACATAAGTCGGTAATAAATATTTTATTCATTTTCAATGCTGGAGCAGCGTATAAATACCGCAAGAGTGGGAGATATGTGTATTAGTTCGTTTGAATCAATCGCACGGTGATCACGTCTTGAAGAAATCAAATTTTTCATATCAAAAATGAGTAACAAGCTGATTTTGTATAATCTGGACATCAGTCCACCAGTTCGTGCTGTTAAAACGGTTGCAAAATTAATTGGATTAGAGCTTGAGCTTCGGTATTGTATTTTTTACGTTTGATCAAAATTCTTTCATGATACAAAATCACTGATGGTTTTTATTTTGTTTATCAATTGAAGAAATGTAAATCTATTTGAATGTGAGCAACTCAAGGAGTCTTTTAGAAAGGTTCGTATTTTATGAACAATTTAATAGGTATTTGAATGAATCAACATAAATAAATTGAGAATATTTTTAGCTAAACCCAGAGCACACAATACCGACATTGGTTGACGGTGACTTCGTCGTGTGGGATTCGCATGCAATATGTGCATATTTAGTTGATAAATTCGCTAAAGATGATACATTGTATCCGAAAGATCTGCAGTTGCGTGCCAAATGCAATCAGCGTATGTTCTTCGATGCGGCTAGTTTATTTGTGCGTTTCCGTGACATTGGTTTCCCCATATTTTTCAAAGGAGCTACAGAAATTCCGCCTCAAAAAGTTGATGTGCTTAGAGATTCCGTCGAGATTTTAGAGACTTTTTTGACATCGGACGAATTCTTGGTTTACCAAAAACCAACAATTGCAGACATTTGTACTGCAATAACTGTACAATTTGTACATTTAATTGTGCCAATTGTGACCGATAAATATCCAAATATTGTTGCATGGCAACAGCGCGTTAGCCAAACGGTACCATTTTTTGATGAATTGAACGAAAAATTTCAAGATGAATGCCGACAACTCATGCAAGACTGTTTAGAGAAGAATAGACAACAGAAATCAGAAAGCAACAAGCATTGATGCGGACCAAACAAATAAATAAAATGCATTATTTGAATAATAATTGGAATTTTTTTGAATTGTTAACATAATTTTTTTGATTCAAATAATCAAAATCCTTTTAATAAAATGAATGTCATCGATTGTGTTAGGACCAGCTGCTAAAACTCTTGAGAGAATACGTTATTTCAAAGCTATCGTGATTGATAAATTGTCAATGATAATAATTTAATTCATATTATATAAATCGGTGGGAAGAAAACTTTCTTTCAGATTAGATTGGAAAAATACTGAAACAGGATATATTTGAGCGAAATTGTGAAACAAGAGGTTCATTCGGAATAATTGTGTCACGATTTCGCTCAAATATATCCAGTTTCAGTATTTTTCCAATTTAAACAAAAGATAAGTTTTCTTTCCACCGATTCGTTATAAGGTACTCTATTTGAAAACAGAAAATATATTTCATATCAATCGGCTGATTTCATTGCCCTATTTTTCTTTCTTTTCCTGTGCATAAGCCTTAATTGTTTTAAGCCACTTTTGTGTGGCAGCTCCATCCATATTTAAGTTCCAACATGAAAGCTTAAATCCTCAATATTATTGGCGCAATATATAAAAACTAATCGAGATTATTTCGGTATGACACATTCCATCCATTCGAATGCAATAGGTAGTTCTTTTATCTATATAAAATATTGCAATTAATTGTATAACATATTTTTTATAATGATTTCTTTCCATCTGTCGAATTACTATTTATTGTCAAACAATAATCGCAATTTCATTGAGCAAACACTTTAGATGAATTAGATTTTTTGGACACAGTAATTGTCAGCGATAATCTGTATCCAATGTCTGTATTTATCGTGCACAAAAGTACTATTTGTTGCAAAAACGCACATGCTCGCTGATTATCAATAAATCACAAGTCAAATTTTTATTAAATTGATAACGAGTCATGTATACAAACGAATGTTTTTGGTTCTCAAGTCAAGTGGTGCACATATCGATCAATCGTAAACGTTACACCTTACACATAGCACATTGCATAATATTAATTAATCATTTCAACTGTTTTTTTTTTTTTTTTTTTTGAACAAAACCGCGCTATCAATTGAATGGAACGATTTGATACGGGCCAGGCTTATCGATCAACATTTTGTTTCATTCAAGATATTGATTTTTGTGGAAATGATTAGAATCGAGGAAAATTGAAGACTATAAAAGGAGGGAATTTGCGTGTATTCGAATCATTCGGTCTAGAATAACTTCTTTGAAATCGATAAATTCAAAGAGAGTGAAAATGAAGTCGTTGGTTTGGGCATTACTATTTTCTTGCTGCGTTGCAATTTTGGGTGAAAAAGCTCGATTTGATAACTATCGTGTGTATTCAGTTGAAGTTGAGAACAAGCAACAGTTGAATCTATTGCAAGAACTTGAAGATTTTCCAGATGGGTGTATGTTTTTGAAAATTGCGGCCGGCACTCAAGAAACTGCCGACATCGTCGTACCACCACATAAATTCGCATACATCAGTAATTTTTTCGGCAAACACAAAATGAGAAATTTTATTAAAATTGAAAATTTACAAAAGTATAAGAAAATATTTCTATGAATATTTTCTTCTTTTTTATTAACATGTTTCAAAAATGATTGTAGATTGATTGATGAAGAGCAACAAGTACCATATCCCCGTTCGGGTGATTTCGGGTGGCAACAATACTATGACTTGGACGGTATTTACGATTTTATTGATAAATTATTGGAGAGATTCCCCGATGTGCTTTCCGATGTGTCATTTGGTAAATCGTATGAAAATCGTACATTGCGAGCTGTTAAATTGTCACATAAACAAGTAGGATTTAAATAAATGGAAATGCATTTTATAGAGTATATATTAAATTAAATTATTCATCATTTCAAACAGGGAAATCCGACAATTTTCATTGAATCTACAATTCATGCTCGTGAATGGATCACCGCCGCCACTACTACCTATTTTTTGAACGAATTACTCACTTCAACTGACCCTGAAATCAAAAACTTGGCCGAAAATTTCGATTGGGTGATTGTTCCGGTGTTCAACGTTGACGGTTATGCCTATACACATTCACATGTAAGTTAATGGTTGAAAAACAAACAAATTACAATTGAAAACAGCGAGAAATTATTTATTCCGTAAAAAGAATCGTATGTGGAGAAAAACGCGTCAGCCGAATCCAACTTACAAAAGCTGCATCGGAGTGGATGCAAACAGAAACTTTGACTTCCACCATTCAGGTATATCACATTTTCTATTCGAACTGTATGGCATATATAAAAGATTTTGAAATAATTTTCGATTTTTGTGTGGCAGAGGTTGGCTCTTCAAGTAATCCATGCGCCGAAACGTATGCCGGTCCAAAGCCTTTCTCTGAACCCGAAACAAAAGCCTTATCTGAGTTCATCAAGACAATTGACAATCTGAAACTGTACATTTCATTCCATTCATACAGCCAGCTTTTGCTTTTCCCATATGTAAGTAAAACATATCACTTTCCGATTGACATCCAAACTTAAATTCGTAAATTTTTAGGGCCATACAGACGAGCATGCACCTAACCATAATGATTTGGTAAGACAATAAACAGAATATTATAATTAACTACTGATGAAATTGGCATTCAATTGTTCGGTTTAATGATCAATGATGAAGTTTTTCAATAATAATGAGCACTTAATATCGACATATTTTGTAACAAAATAATAAACTCTCTTAGAATCAAATCGGACTTAAAGCAAAGAAAGCTATCGCAAAACGCTACGGAACGAGCTACAGAGTTGGCAATATCGCAGAAACAATTTGTAAGTGAACTTGTTGAAAAATTACCCACGCCTACAGTTTCAGTTACATTTCTTTTTCAATAGATCTTGCTTCAGGTAGTTCTATTGATTGGGTCTATGCCACTCAGAATGTCTCGCTCACTTACACTTTCGAATTCCGTGACAAAGGTAATAGTCGCAATCAGAAGATCGCCTTATAAAAGGCGTTAGGTTTTGCAATAAATAAATAAATAAATAAAAGGAAACAAATCGAATCTCCTTTTTGTTTTAATGAACAGGTCGATACGGATTTCTTCTGCCAGCAAAACAAATCATTCCTAACTCATTGGAAGTTATCGATGGGCTGAAAAATCTGGTCGCAGAAGCTCAAGCATTAAAATATTTGTAAAAAAAGGGCACGAGACTGCGGTCACGATCTGCATAAGGAGACGGCAACCAAGGCAAAGTTATTCATTCAAAAACATTTTGTAATTTATCTACTACTTACTACAAAATAAATCGAATATACAAAATTGAAAGAAATAATTATTTACTTTTACGTACACATGCATGACTGAAGCGTCGATTGAATAGCCTGCCGTCTCGAATGTATTTATACATTCAGTTGAATGAACTACGCATCACATTACCTATCATTGGTATGTTCGTTTAATACAGAATACCAGGTACTTGCATATGAAAGTTGTATGTACTATTGATGCCGCTGTATTTTTGCTAAAAAAACACGTTTATTTTAGTATGATGGCAAAACATATTTTATTTAAAGTATTGTCTATTCGAATCCGCACATTTTTGCCATCTTTCGGACAATTTATGAATACCGCGCCAATAAAACTGTTCGTCTTTTGACGCAAACCAGTCATCGAGCCATTTTCTCACATTTTCGTAAAAAGTGAAGCGCTGCTCCGACAGTGCGTGACCCATCGAAGCGAACAATTAGTAATCTGACGGTGCCAAGTCTGGTGAGTAAGCCGCATGCGGCAGCACTTCCCAACTAAGCGCCTCAATCGTTTCCTTGACCAGTCTTGCAGTGTGTGATGGAGCATTGTCGTGCAAGAGAATTACTTTGTGTTGCCTTTTCTGATATTCAGGCCGATTTTGAAGCAATGCGCGGTTCAAATCGATCATTTGCTGTCGGTAGCGATCAGTATTAACCGTTTCACCAGGTTTTAACAGCTCATAATAGATGACACCCTTCTGATCCCACCAAACACACAGCATTGTCTTCCGTCCGAACCAATTTGGCCGGATTTGGCCTTGCGGTCGATGTCGCTGGTTCGCCTGGTGTTACCCATGATCTCTTGCGCTTTGGATTCTCGAAATATATCCATTTTTCATCGCCAGGCACAATCCGATGCAGAAACGACTTTCTTTTGTACCTTGCGAGCAGCAATTCACAAGTGGTTTTTCGGTTTTCCTGCTTCCTTTCATTCAGTTCATGTGGCACCCATTTTCAGACCTTCTGGATCTTTCCCATTGCTTTCGAACGTCTGGAAATAGTTGCTGAGTCCACATTTAATTGTTCTGCGAGATGTGGTTGCGTCTGAGCATCGTCCTCATCCAACAATGCCTGCAATGCAGTGTCTTCAAATTTCCTCGGCGGTCTACCACGTTCTTCATTTCTCAGGTCAAAATTGCCATTTTTGAATCGTCTGAACCACTTTCTACACTGTGTTTCACTTAAAGCATGCTCGTCGTAAGCTTCTAGAAGCATTCGATGAGATTCGGCAGCAGTTTTCTTTAAACGAAAGCAGAAAAGCAGTGCTGTCCGCATTTCACTATTTTCAGGCACAAAATCCGACATTTTTCAAGAGCGAAAAAAACACATTGTTGTATGAAACTTGTAATATTGTATATGGAGTATTGTTGATAGATGTCATATTTACTCATAAGCATGAACAACATGGCTTGACAGATCACACAGTACCAGCTATTGACCGCTAGATGTCAACCGCGGTTTCATATGCAAGTACCTGGTAGATGCACCAAACTCAGCTGCTTGTATTGTAATATTTTATCGAATTAGATCTTCAATTTTTATTTGCTTTGTTATTTGATATTTATTTAAAGAGGATGGTTCAGCACTAACAACCCATGTGCTAACCGTGATTGAATTTAAAATTTCTGAAAAATGAAAAATATTCACTTTTAGTCAGTTGATTAACTGAAGACGCTTTTAAATTTAACTTCAGTTGACTATCTATATATTTTGTTCGGAGTAATCATAGTTAGCTTATCAAAACCGTCTCTAAATAGTCGACTAAGGGAAACTTCATAATATGTCATTGTAAAACTATTTTTAGTGGCGTTTGATTACGTCACCACCTTTATGCGACGCCTCGTAATCGCGGTGCTTTATCATTCTATGCACCTACAACAAACAAAGTTGAATAGAAATAATCCGAAATAGTTGAGATTCATTCAAATTTCAATTATTTCTTACAATTTAAACAAATTGTACTGTTTTCACCTGATCTTCGTTTTTGATTAGTTTATTTTAGACAGACTCATTTTGAATAAATGAAGAAGAGCTTATCTTAATAATTAACGTATCTGTTAATTAATATATTTGTATTTCAGAAAAATGATCAATGTTGAGAAAATAGGACAAAGATGTAAAGTTGAATGAGAAAATCATGATCAAACATTTGACAGGCACCAAATTTATAGCGAATAAAGAAGAGTGCAAGATTAAATATTGGAAAGTAAATAAAGGTTTTTATTTAAATAAGATATACATGTGTTGTTAACAATTAATTCAATAATGTTTCCCTCGTTATCGCTGCGTAAAATGAAAGAACAAATAAATCACGAAATTTTCGGAGCTGAGTGCAAATTTATTGCCAAAATAAAGAGTTCGATGATCGCCGCAAAATACACTTCATTGCATGCTGCTGTTGTTCAGAATTTGACATGGTCAATCCACTATAAAAAGGGGAATGCATAATTTTTGGGAATCAGTCGGGAGTTGAGAGAAATAATATTCGAAGTGCAGTGACACATTTTTCGTTGAATTTTTTTCGATATCCAATAATTACCTCAAGATACAAAAATGAAGTCATTTGCATTCTTCATTTGTTTCGCTAGTTTTGCTTTGATTTCTACTGAAAAGGCGCGTTTTGATCATTACCGTGTTTATTCGATCGATGTTGAAAATGATAATCAACTGCAAATTCTGCAAGAAATAGAAAACCATCAAGATGGTCTTTTGTTTTTATCGCCGCCAACATCAATCAATCAAACCTCGGTCGACATTCTCGTGCCGCCACACAAATTCGCAGATATTAGTGAACTTTTTGAAAAATATGGAATGAAAAGTACAATTGAAATCGAGAATTTGCAAAGGTTCGTCCATTTAATTCAGTAATGACTTTAATGGTTAAAATATGATAAATAATAGCCTAATAGATGAAGAACAGTCCGATATTTCACCACGTGCAGCATTCGGTTGGAAACAATATCACAACATAAATGATATTTATGGATGGCTAGATCAAATATTACAACGATACTCACGTGAACTAACAAGTTATAATATTGGAAAAACGTTTGAAAAGCGTACCATTCGAGCAGTAAAATTATCCGTCAGACCAGAACGAGTAATCGCCGAATTAAATCTTTGACAATTATGATATTTCTTCAAAGTTTATATATTTTTTTAGAAAAATCCAATAATTTTCATTGAATCGACAATTCACGCAAGAGAATGGATCACTGCTGCGACAACAACTTTCATTTTGAATGAACTGCTGACATCGAATGATCCTGAAATTAAAGAACTTGCAAACAATTATGACTGGGTGATCGTGCCGGTGGTCAATGTGGATGGATATGTATATTCTCATACAAATGTAAGTTAAAAGTTTGCGACTTATATCTACTTAAAATATAGGCTGTGCATTAAATTTAAAATTTAACATTCAGAATCGAATGTGGAGAAAAAATAGACGACCACAAGGCTCTTGCATCGGAGTCGATCCCAATCGAAATTTTGCCATTCATCATTCTGGTAAATCGTAGTTTTTTTTATGAAAGAAATAGCTAACCTTAGTTTTTCTTCCTGTTTTAGAGAATGGCGCATCTACCAATGCTTGTAGCGAGCTGTATTCTGGTACTAAACCTTTTTCAGAACCGGAAAGTATAGCGCTTTCACAGTTTGTGAGGAGTTTCGATAACATTCGACTTTATCTCTCATTCCATTCGTATGGGCAAATGTTGCTCTTTCCCCACGTAAGCTACATTTTGTTACAATTTTCCGTTGCTTACATAACCAATATTTTCGTTTTTATATCCGTCAATTTTTCGAAGGGACATTCGAAGCAACGTGCTGTTAATTATAATGATATGGTAAATATCAAGTATATTGAAGAGATGCCGGAAAGTTAGCAGCATGTTTGTAAAATCTCTTCATTTATTTTTCAGAATCAAATCGGACTGAAAGCTAGAGATGCCATACAGAGAAGATATGGAACGAAATATACAGTCGGAAGTATTTCTGAGGTTCTATGTGAGTTTAGATAAAAATTCATCTTGAAAAATGGAAAAAAAAAAAAATAAAATTTTGGCATTTCAAAGACATCGCTTCAGGTACCAGCATCGACTGGATTTATTCAGCTCAAAAAATTCCACTCACTTATACTTTTGAATTTCGCGACAGTCGCAATGGTAATTACACGATTGGAATGCAACAAAAAATTTATTCTGATAATTATTTATTATAAAATAGGTCGTTACGGATTTATATTGCCTCCAAATCAAATCATTCCAAATGCATTGGAAACTATTGACGGCCTCAAAGCCATGCTAAAGGAAGCTAAACTACGACGATACCTATGAAATTGCAGAAAAAGTTCTCGACTAAAATGCATTGCAAATTCCTTGATTTTCAGTTAAAACCATGTTAAAATATATATCATATGAATAAGAATTAACATGAGTCAATAAACGAGTTTGAAAAATGTATTTAAACCTGTTGGAGTTACAACACTTGAGAAAACAATAATTGGAAAACAGATCAAAACGTTAACGTTGCGTTAATTGTATATATTGGTAACGTATTTGTGGTGCTATGTTTGCGATACGATGCGTTTGTTTGTCTAATGTCAAATCTTGCTTTAATTTGAACTTAAAATATAATGAAAAAGTTCAAGTGGAGCTTTATTCCAATAGCGAGGATGAGTTTAAAAAACAATTTTCAATATATTATTGCGACAGTTGTGCTCTTTCGAAGCGAGACTTTTTGCTTTTGAATTAACTACATCTAGAATCTGTTGTTTATTTGCAAATCGGAGAAATTATTGTCTACGGTACACATAAATAGACATAGGGAATGAGTTTGATTAGTGAATAAAAAGAAAAACTTAACTTCGCTTTTGTGAAATGATTGGTTGACGTCTGTCTTCAAAATAAAAAATATTGATAATAATAATCAAATGTGATTTAATGTGGCTTCCAAATAAACTGCGTAGTTGTTTCGGCCTATGACATACTCAACTGCATGCAGTTAATTTATGAAAGGTGTGCTCAGCAGTTATTTTGAAATATGAAGTTTGTTTATCCAGCATCGCATCGTAAAAAGACCTCAAAATGCATCATTAACTCTTCCTGTAAAATGATGCTATAAATATCATAAGTGTCTAAAAAGTACAATATATAGTGTTTGAACAAATCCGCTGGTTTAATTGGTCATGCAATTTGTATTCATGTTGCGCAAGTGTAATTAACTCGTCAAATGATGTCGAATTATATTATGCCAAAGATGAAGTTATTTCTGCAATATTTCTAAATTGCGGATCATTTCTGAGATCAAAATTTTGCTTTTGATAGCCAGGATGATATGCAATAATTTTATATTGCTAACAACTCAAATTGAACGAAGACTTCGATCAGACGGTCTGATTTAGACACACATTTATTACATTCTTATGTTCGAACTTGGCCGGATGAAAGAAGTCCAGCCAGTCTGAATCCAACTTTGTATAAATTCGTATTTGAATGGTTATTGTAAGTGATTCACAATAGCAAAATGGAATGATTTGTTGTTTGCCATCTGGTATTTTATTTTCAAACAATATTTAATTTGGGCCTTTTAATCTAGCACAATTTTTGTTCGAATGAATATGTGCCTTTGCATTCAGTAAGAATTGCAGAAGTTAAACAGAAAACTGTCAAAACAATAATAAAAATTGAAAAGAGAAGAAAATGGAAAAGGCCGATAAAAACTTGCAACAATTGCGTGAAAGCACGAAAGAAAAGTTAACCATTGCGCAAATACGCAAAAGGCGTTGAACCAATTTGGAATGCAAAGTTCGATTTCAAATCCATACATCATTTGCCTTCAATTATGCAGATGCTGCCATTTGGTTGGAGCGAAACTTTTTTGGGTTAATCCAAAGAAAGAGAGAAAGAAAGAGTAAGTTCAAGTATTGATTTAGCATATATAAAGATATTTATTCCAATGACTCGAATTAATTTTGAGCTAGTATCCCCATTATTATTGGACGCAGTAAAATTTATTTAATTAATCGATTGCAGCTAAAGAAGCCTGCGTTAAATGAATAACAATCTTTTTCAAGCCCATACTCTTATCTAAATGTGACTAGCTCAAATGTTCATTGGAATTTCGAGATTAACCTTATCGCGATGGAAATGATAAATGAATAAATCGTTTTAAGAGCACGCTATTGCCAGACGCTTGTATCGTATGCACGGCTGATTCGAATTTTACGCGTATAAGATTCTGGTATGCATCATCACGTTCGAGGTCAGGGGCTACGTTAGCAGTCTGCTCGGTGTTTGATTCATTTACTGAGGATTGGCGAATTTTTCTCTCGCACAATCAATGGAAGCGCGAAACGAATTGTGTAAGCTGTCAGTACGATTTTTGATGTTATTTCCAATCGTTTTTCTTCTTGTAAAGAAATCTGAAGGTGGTTTGCGCGTATTTGCTTCTTCGTGTTTCTTATCTATCATCAAAACGGCGGTAAAAACAAATTTCCCGGTGCTTAACGTGCAGCAAAAGGAATTGATGAGTCGCGAGACTGTAATATACTCGTGCACCTGTCTTCTTTTGTATTGAATACTTCAAGCCTTAAGCTATTTATTAAAGAGTATCAACAATAACCAGCCATTTTAATTGTATTGACACGATGAGAAGCCCATCATTTTGCGTTCGCATGAATTATTGTAATTTTGATAAATTATCACTGCATGTTTTATTAAGAACGTTTCGCACAGCAAGCCAAATAATGGTCTTTTGCTTGCCATTTCATAACTTCATTCCTTTGTATTGGCAAGACACACATACGCGTCTTGTGTTTATGGTGTGTTCTTTGTTTAGCGGCAAGTCAAGCATGAATCATCCGCTATCAGTTTCCTTGCGAAGATTATAAATTTCAATCTGTCTCTTTCAGCCACAATGTGCTTCGCACCAATTCATTTGACTTGAGAAATTGAACGTCTTTTCGGATTGAAATGAGCACATCTTTGAAATGGCACAATTCACGAACTTTTAATGTGTCGACATATTACGAGAGAAATATCAAATTTCGTTTGCCCAACATCTCACGATTTATTTCTTATTTTGGATGCAAATAAATTACATTTCGGTGAATATGGGATGCATGGTGAGATTATCCGAACTTCTTTATGGTGAAATAGAAAAAAATTCTGGCAAATAGACAAAAAAGTGAAGTCGTAATTTTCAAAATGTGAATATGATCAAAATAGAAATAGCAACTTTTACAATTTTCACCAATTTCAATGGTTTTTTTTCGATATTTTAATGAGCCCTATTTTATTTGAATGAATTCACGCTCAACAACGTGAAGATAAGTTTGTATAATCAATAATCGTTTATTTATATTGAAGTTCATTTACACGAACGAAATTCACATCGAATGATTGAAATAAACATCAAAGAAAAAATGTTGAATAATGATTAACCAATGAGTTATTCATTTGCCATAAAGCGCAAATGAAAATGGATCGTATCCACAAAATAGGCTCTCTTTCGTTGGAACGTTCTCGGTTTTTGCCATCGCTTTCCAATGGGAAAATTTAAGATATTTACGAATAAACAAATGGCGAAAGTAACAGTAATGTCTCCGAGTGTGCGAAAGTTCAGTTGGAATTAGCGCAAAATGAAAAAGGAATTTAATGAATCGTTGCTGAAGTTGGAAGTAATGGCATATGGCAAAGGTTAAATAAGATATTTAATCCGAGTTTTAGTGTAAAATCCAGATGCAATAACACGAATACAAGCAACGAAATGTAATTTTCGATTAATCGTCTGGGTCGAATCTGGGCCTCTTATCATATTAAATCCAATGTATTGCGATGTTAGTACTAATTAAATGGCACAGCAAGTGTTTGGCATACTGAAATTGAAAATAAGATGTTCGTTGTAGCTGGAGTCGGAGTCGAAGCCGAGGTAGTTTGTGTTTGTAGTTTCTTCAGGTAAGGAGAACGAGAAAGACGTTTGCGTTCTGAGTCCTTTTATTTATTTACATTGATTGTAATTATACTGTCAGAGGATTTGTTGGAAGAATAATTTTATGTTGAATGCAATTGCAAATAAAATGTTGCTTTTGCCTTTCTATTAGTAGTTCTTCACCTGTTATCGACCTGATTTTCAATTTCGAATGAGAGATTTGCGTTCATTCGAGTGAAAATATTTTCTAAAACTTGATTGACTTGGATAAGAATAGGTAGGCTACAGCTACGTAAATAATATCATAGAATATATTTTCATCACCTCCGTCTCCCATCGATGATGATGTAAATGTATATATATTTATGTTCGACAACGCTGTACGATTCGCGACATTTTATCCTATTTTGTTTTCATCGGCGCAGTGACTCATAGTCGAAATCATGATGATCACACTAAAGATGCATTTTATCACGTTCCAGACAGTACAAATACATATGCACCTATATTGGTACGAATAAAGCTGTAATTACATTCTCTCTCCTTCTTGGTGTTCTCTCTGAAACAAAGCGTTTATTTTCTTCATTTTGCCCTTATTCGCTCTTTCTCCCTCTTTCGCAAGTTGAATTGCGAACAATATCAATAACAAAAGCCCTTACTAAAATACGAACATACACACGTACATCAAGTAATATCTTATCGGATTTTTATTTCACTTGGGCCTTTTGGAAATCAATGGCTCAATTTGAAATATGTATGGCACTGAATCTGTGTGCGCTTGTTCAGCTCACATACAATTATTATTGATATCGAGTGTGACATATTGTTTTCATTGATTTTTTTAAATTTTACCCTGGCACAATCAAAATACGGCTCGCTAAAAAGAGGAGTATTTTATGCCTTTCACGTGCTTAACCTGAATAAAATGCAAGAAGGCTTTTCAGTCTGCTTGTTTTCTAGATCAATCTTGACTCCAACCAAAACATTTCAGTCGGAGTCCTTCGCTTGGATCTCATCATACATTGAAGTTCGTGCATGTACTGTTCGTATAGAGAAATCAATATAGCCAGCCAGCCAACAAAAATACGTTTGTGAAATAGCACTTCAGATAATATGATATTATTCGTAATCTGAAAGAGTAAACATCCATCCAAAGTTGATTCAAATTGATTATACATGTTTTTGCAACTAAAACATAAGAGCAATTTTGTTTGGAAATTTCCAGTATGTTTTGAATTCGCTGGATGCTCGTTTTCGCATGACTTACTTTATTTATAACTGTTGAAAATAATGCATTTGCGATATGAATTCATTAAGTACTATGGTGAAACGACGCATATATTATGCAGTATATCTTCTTAAGCGGGTTTAATGTGTACATCAGGGAATTTCTGATTAGAAAAATGAAGCATCTATTGATACATTGGGCCCTTGAATATAGAATGATGAATAGATTCAATTCAGTTTTGATGCGGTTTCAACAATTGTATGGCATATTTATGTAAGTCATGTGACATTCGAATGATGATCCGTTTCCTTCATGTGCAACTGTCCTTTCAGAAGCTTAAAAGTGATTTATGGCAAAATCAAGCACAATAGTCGGATTATTCGACAATTTTCAAAAGCTTTCGATATGCAAAGTCTGCGATAACCATTTTTCGTCGTTGCCCATTCACGATGATGATCCATTTTGAAGTTTTCATGAATGCTAAAAAGACCACAACGTGTTATGAATACAAAAGAGGGAGACACACAAACACACACACAGAGAGAGAGAGAGAGAATTTTCAAATCAATAAGCACAACACTCATTTAAATGCATAAACAAATATTTTTTTTGCCTTTCGCTTAAATCCGCAGAAATTTAAGTTTCAATTATAAAAGTAGAGCTCCGAACTTACAAGCAAAACCCGAAAAATATGCACGTTTGTATATGCTTGTGCGGATGATTTCCATGTGGTTTTGCCATTAAAAGCGTAACAACAACAAATTATCACCGCAAGAATTTAGAGCGAAAATATGTATATGTTTATGTATTTGCTGCACCGAAAATGCGACGATGAGAATTGGAATAACTCAAATTTATGTACACAAAACTGTAACTACTTTATTGGAATTGGTTGTTGTTGCTGTTGGCCTGCGCAATGCGCATCTTTGGGTAACAACATCTGGATCTGGATGTATGCTTCAAAATACAATGTTATTCATTTTGAAATTCGATTAAATGCTGGATTTGCAAGTGCTTGGATTTAAATCAAATATTTTTTTTTTTAATTTGAGATTTTCATTTCGCGATCCAAACGGGAAGTTCCGGCGCTGAAAGATTTATTGCTAGCGAAGATAGAACGATGGAGGCAAATTAAATGCTTCATCCAAGCATTTTAACGATTGCGTTGTAAAAAACAAAATTGTTTAAGTTTGCAATTGATTCATTCTCAAGTCAAAAATTGAAGTTTGAAAATTCAAACACCCAGAATTCGAGATGGATTCGATAGAAGAATGTTTTTAATCCATTTCATAAAGTTCTAATTCCAAACAAATTGCCATGGAATACAAGCGTTTTGTGTGAAGGCCATAGTGCTATGGCAAAATGCAATATTCACAAAGTTGTATAATCTATTGGCGATGGATCAAAGGACTCTGCATGTGGTCGAATAATTTTAATGAAAACATTCGGATGAAAGTTCATACATACAGATATATTCTGTGCTATTTCAATCAAATGGGTGTTTGATGTCATTTCAGCAAAAGTAATAATTAAAATGGGATGAACCAAGATTTTGTGTTAAATTTAAATCGAAAAACAAACAAAGTTCCATTTATTTATGTAATCCATACATTCAGTTGTTCTGTAATAAAACTGTGAATTGATTTCGCAAGAGCTAACCAGTGTCATTTAGTTTCAATAAATCGAATGGGAGACGCAGTACATATGGTCAATTACAAAGTGCATTCCCGATTTCCCGATGAATTGTTTGTGTTAATTTACAATTAAATTCAATAATCAAAGCAATCAAAAGCTTGAAAAAAGAAACTATGGTATTTTTGTCGCCATTCAAATCAAAGTCGTTCGTAGATTTGATTCACAATTGAAGACAAAGCAATTAAGAATAATCGCTCGATGCATTTTTCATATTTTTAGTCAAATGACGTTTGTTATAAATTATCGTACGATGGAAATAGACAATTAAGCAAAAAAAATCAAGTTATCAAAGTCGTCAAGTTCATTCATTCGTCCGAGTTTCAAAATGGATCGATTTGCTACTCAATCAAAATTAATTATTGTATGAGAAAAGTGCTGACAACTTTGAAAGTTGGTATATGAAAAACGAACATTGTTCGGAGACAAGTAAAACGGTGGTACAAAAACGAGACATTACTTCCTAGAAACAAAACATTCATCGTAATCCAAACGATTGCAATTTTTAAATAATAATACTAGAAACAACTCAAGAATCAAATTGCATTCGATCGGGTGTGTAAAATGTGAACACGCGACAACAAAAAGACATGTGTCATTTGGCGGCGAAATATTCATTGATATGCAAAATTGTAACAATCGCAATGTTTAAAGTAAGCAATCATGATGTGAGTAATTGCGAAAGTAAGCAATTGCAAGCCTTTTTATAACCTTTGAAAACCTTTGAAAACCTTTAAAATTGATATCATTCGTAGATAATTCATTCATCAAATGGCGAATTACAATTTCAATTGTTCATGCAAAAAGATTGATATTTAATGTTAATATTTGCTCTTTGCCTCTTTCGTTATGCATTCTCATGAGTATTTTATTCCTGATCGATTTCGATTTTTGATTTATGTCTTGGCCGGGTAAGATTATGCAAATGATCTGATGTGAAATATCGTCAGCAATTAAGTGGAAATTAAGCCGCGTCGTCGGGACAGATACACAGCATGTGTGTGAAATTTAACAACTGCACGCAACAATGCGAATACGTGAGCGTCAACATCAACTGTTTGGACAAGATATTCAAAGAAACTCAATCCGAAACATACAAAATGCGACTAAAACAGAGCGGATCATCATACAAGCAGCGAAACAAAAAAAAATATGAGCGAATATAACAGCGTCTCTGATTTCGATGGTTTGCCGATTCGTTTCGCATACATTTTTTCACTGGTTTCTCTCACATTTCAATGTGTTGTTATTTTTCTTTGTGTCATTTTACACGATGTACGTACGGGATGATGTACGCGCGGTGATGATTTTAACAAGGCAAATCAGGGCTTGTGCGATTTCAACAACAGCGAATCACTGACATCGCATTATAGTTTCGATTAATTCGAATCCAATTTTTTTCCACCACTTTCGGTTTATGCTCTTATTTTTTGTGTTTTTTCTGTGCGCTCAATCGGAATTGCGCGAAGAAAATATGAATCGTGTCTCTTTTTTTCCACTCAACGCCATCATTTGCATATTTATTTTGCATTTCAAAATCAGTTTTCTTTGCGCGATCTGCACTTGTAAACAATATTTTGCGTCATATTTGATACCTAAAGCGAAGTAATTTTTTATTGGTGCATAGCGAATTTATTTGTCTTAACTGAACTTTCGATACCAATAACAACGGTGGTGGTGGTTAATGTATTCGATACGCGTCTAGGTTGCCTGCCTTCCATCCATTTCTCATTCTTGAAATGGTTACACTGTTGTGGCATAAACTAAACAAACACATTGATTGTTTTATTGTACCTTGAAATTGATTCTTTTTCTGAAGAGTTTTTTCACTTCGAGTGCTTTTTTCTCGGGATTCTGCATTGCGCCTGATGTCGAAGCGCACAATTCGCTCGTGCAGGCTGGTTACGTGTCACATAATCGTTTTATAACCGCCTGGTTTTGTGTTCGAAATAGTTAATGGACTAAAGTATTGTGCTAAAATTCACTTTTAAAACTACAATCTGTAGAAAAACAAGTCGCTCGATTGCGAGATGTTGTATGTACTCATAGGTTATCAGTGAAAGATATGTCACAAGCAAAAGTTGATACCTTTCATGTAAGTTGTGGTATTATTGCGGTTTATTGCTGAACAAATCTCTCTCCAGCTGTCGCGTTCATTGACATTGAGTCGGGTGCATGAATACACACACCACATCATACTATGCAGTTGCTTCGAAGTGCGGTTACGACGAAGTTTCGTGAGGCGACTACATAAAATACTCACCATTCCACTATATGTGTCAAAATATTGAATATGAATTCCAGAAGTTGATTGTACCAAGTGACCATCATAAAATAATGAAAATGCCGTAATTACACAGTTAAAAGCAATACTTATTTATTGGCATGACTCATTTTGTCTGAATAAACTGTGATTATCATTCATTTATGAAGTAAAATGTTGTTAAATGTTTGTCCCGATGAAATATGAATTTTAAATGGACAGACGAGCGGAAATTAGTTGCGTGAAGTGGCCACAGATGCGTTAGTTTGTTTGCGATAATTGCCGAAATGTTCCAAATACTGTTGAATCGTATCCATCGGCTGGTAGACTTCATTCTGCTTGGGATGTGACTGAGCCGTAAAGAAAGACGGGATTTGACTGGGCACGTTAGCGCCCATAAAACTTTGCATAAATTCACGTATCAAATCCCAGCAATTTGATGGTATCACACACGGACGGTATTCAACCTGTGAGAATATTTGCAAATTTATTTTGGCGCCGCCAAACAATTTGTTTTCATTCGCATTTCTTACCTCAACCAATATGCCTTTGAACGTTTGACTCATTGTTACGCTGCCCAATTTGATGACGAAATCGCCGAGCTCAAAACGTGGCCCCTTCGATTCGATCTAATGGAATAAAATATGATTATCGCTTTTGCACATAAATAAAATTCAATTGTGTGAAAGAATGTTGCG
Source organism: Obolodiplosis robiniae (assembly GCA_028476595.1). Taxonomy (NCBI): domain Eukaryota; kingdom Metazoa; phylum Arthropoda; class Insecta; order Diptera; family Cecidomyiidae; genus Obolodiplosis; species Obolodiplosis robiniae. The sequence goes on along the minus strand of CM052014.1, from coordinate 13,242,600 downwards.
AACCTTTGTTTGCTTTTTTGATGTGTATGCTGGTTGCATTTTCAAAATGAGCAAATCAAATAGAGAGTCGGCAACCAGAGAAATCTGTTTCGTGCCCGTATCCAATATCGAAAACACAGATGTCGGATGCTCGGAGTTGTGAAGCAAATGGATAAATTTTGAATTGCCTGTCGAATTGAAACCAAGAAGATACACATTAACATACAAATATATTCAAATTCAATGTCGTGGAAAACAATTTTAATGGAGCGCTTCATCAGATAAATTTAGGAATACGCATCGCATTCAGCTCAACGTAATTCAATCTTCGGAAATTAAATCGGGGTAAATTGTGGTGGTTTGTTGATGTCTACCTTTATTTGTTAATCGCTAGAAAATTGCCAAGAATTAAAAAATTGCATTTGTGCTAAGAAATGTCCCGATTTCAAGGTATTCATAAGAATTCTCTTTAATTGAAGTGGAAACTATAAATGGCAATCAGCTTTGCTGGTGACATGTCACCCGTACTTCATTCACATGAATGTGGAATTTCCGCATTAAATTCGCCCCATTTACCATATTCGGTTGAAATTTCGAAAATTCGCCAAGAATATTTGGAACCAAATAGACATACTGAATTTAATTACAATAAGTGAATCGCTCTACCTCAATGCCTATGCTGTTATCATCAAAGTAGTTAGGCACTCGTTATGCTTTAGCCCTTATATCTCCTGCGCTCCTCCACTATGGGATTATATTTATATACATGATCGGTATAGTGAGAAAGCGAAATTTCGCAATACATAGAGGAGCAATGGACTGATTCAGCGAATAAGAAGTGCTTAGGATTCGTTCGTGTACACTAAATTCTCTGAAATGTACTTTTCGCTTGAATGCCACTGGATGTATTCGTGTCATTTGCATCGGCGCACTAGTTTTCTTCAGCACATTGACAATTCCAAAGCACATGTAATGGAAATTGCTGAAAATTTCATCGCATCATGTGTTGCAATGTTATACTGCATGTACGCGGCAAATGGGATAAATCATGATTTTCCGCTATGTGCACAAAAACTTGGATCCTGTCCAAAACGTACAAACACATATTTCGTTATGAGATCTACCAGTTTGTCCCTTTCGAACAAACTGTTGTGTCGTATTGCGGTGAGATTATTTACATTCGCATTCATAACTTTCTCTCGACGTTCTTGAGTCAACGGGAAAAATAACTGTTTTCGTTTGGATTGTAGAGTATGGATACACTGTTAACTCCTCTACATTGCAGGAAAATAACAATGAAATGAAAGAATTACGCACACAGGCCGCATATGATAATGATCCATGCGTTTTGAATATATATAATATACATCGGGCTGGAATCACAATGGGCCAAGATAAAAAGAAAATGAAGAATAATTTGAATGGAGACATTTCATTGAATGTAAGCGCTCATAAAACACACGACGAGACACAAAATATTTCTGAATAAAAGTCAATTTTTTTAAATGATGTATTGCAGCCGCGCGAAGTGGCTCGAATGCAGACGATTTCTGGTTTTGCTGATTCCACATTACTCGCTTCCGAATCCTATGAATAAACAAGTGGAGCGAAGAGGCTTGATCCTTATTCTTATGGATTCGGCCGTTAAACGTTGAAAGGTTTGTCCATGAACACGCACTGCACCAATATTTTGAGGTGAATCGAATTCGATTTCCAAACAGCCTCGCAAATCACTTCACCATTTTGATGCGAAGCAAAGCGAGTAACGAGTTCCAACGACCATTTTTCCATTTTTGCGTGCAAATGATGTATCAGGGGTAAATGGCGAAAAATGTTGGCAACGTGTGTATGACGGTTTTATTGTTGCTCTCTCACTCTCTATCGGCCGAATGAATGCACAAATTTAAGCAAATTACATATTGAATTGTCGTCATTTTCGGCATAGCCGCCGCCGTTCATATTTCTGTATATGGCAGTTTGGCTCGTTCCATCCATGCATGCTCACTATTTACATGGAATTGGATGGTACACATGGTACAACTGCGTTTTGGAGCAGTGTAGTGTTGTTATTGGCGCTTTCTCAGATCCACCATGTATACCGTTTTTCCTCTTTTTTCCCAACACCATCCATTCATTATTACTGTTATTATTTGGTGTGTTTGGAATCCTTGAACCTTGTGATGTAGATGGCTTGATTCAGTTGTGATGCGGGTTGCATAGCGTACAGTCGCACTAAGCAGCATTTTCGTTTGTTGGCCAAACGTAGCGGAAAACGTGTACCAACCGAATAACAGTTAGTGCTTCGTCATGATTCGATGAAAAATCATTTTCCTTTTTCATCGCTTTTCGCTTTGCATCTTGGCATTTTCTATCGGGCGAAAGGATTTCAGTCATGTTTTTTTTTTCGATTTCGCAATTGATAAAAATATTAAATAAAGTAGGGTCATGATACTCTTTTTTTTCTCGATTTCGGTTCAGTTCGCTTCGGTTTGGTGTGTTCTATAGTATATCAGATCTCGTGGTCAATGTATTCTGAGAATCGGCACATAAAAACGAAAATACTAAAATATTTGTTTTATGATAACATCATTCGAACATCATCATCATCATCGCCAGCAGCAGCAGCAAGAATGATGAAAGTGGTTTATTTTATATACTTTACTCTGTAACGATCAACACACGCGACATAAACTATAACAAAAATGTTTATGAAGTGTCAAAAATGTTCACCTTTCTTCCACAATGTTGCAGTAAACAGCTTAAAATTATATTGAAACCGTCCAAAACATGAAACAGTGCATCGTGAAAAATGCCCAGAATTCAGCAGAAAATTCTATTCAGCCTTTTAAAAGATGCATCAACATTTTTATGTCGTGGCGGTTTCTGGCATTCACAAACAAGTGAAAAAACTCCGTATTAATGTTTTCTTCCTAAAAAATAACATTTCGGGGATTTCTGATGAAATATTCAAGTCTCAAATGAATAAATACTAGACACGAATATAAAAATCGAAGTCCAATAAATTTGAATGATCTGTTTTTTTCTGTTGTCGCAAAATTCATTGAAATAACGGATAATTTCTCATTTTGGCAGAGTGATGTCTACCGTTAATTTCTTGAGTTGCGAACAAAATGCTTATGTAAGAATTTTCATCGATTATTTATAAGATGAAGCCGTTCAGAAAGATGTGTGCATTTGAAAGTGAAACTTGTATGATTCGTGCGAGGCGACCAGCCTCATTTGCCCCAATCAAAAATAGATTTCATTGCGGAATACATTAAAACTATAAACGGTGCTATTGACATTTACCATGTACGATGAAATGGCATATTCTCGTATTGTTTCTCTTGTTCCGAAGCTGACTCGAGTACACTTGAAAGTTACGAAAATTCCAGTTTTACAATAGTATGGCTCTATAAGAAAATGAATATATTTTCGTGAAATTGAGAAATCATTCAGCCGCTGTTCAAAATCGCACAAAATCCAATTGGAAATCATAGATGAGCATATTTTATGAGTGAAAGCGCATTGATTTGAGTACGCTGATTGCAGATATTGTGGAATCGATTTGAAATTTTGTACGAATGTTTATGACACATTTCATAAAACGGGGAAGGTTCATTAACTTCACATCAAAAATTTCTTGAATAGAAACGATAACGACATTCATTTTGATGGTTTTGATTGATGTGCATGCATCTACTTCAACGCACACACGCACATATGCGCACGGAGACAGATAGAGATAAAGAAACATAGCATACACGATGTAAATTGTTCACAATATGAAATCGATATATGAAATGGCGAATATTCGCAATTTTCACGTTCAGAAAGGAGTCGCTTGTTTCCATTTCGGCTTCATGAGAATCAGTTCGAAATTTCAGGCGATTCGCATGGATTTTTGGCAAGGATCGATACGAAAATTTCAATCAAGCTCTTTCACTGTGGCCAGAAGCGGCACATGTTCAACCAGCTATTGCTAAAAACAACGTATGTCTTCTCGACTTGAAATCCAATGTGTATATACATTTTGGTAAATTCACCAGATGAATTATCTGCAGTGCAGTGTAACACACTATTTGTGTATTGGTTTCAACATGGATACAAGAGCAAGCGTTAAAAGAGTATGAAAAGATATGACGTAGACATTGAAGTTCAGCCGTGTTTTTTTGTGTGCTCCATTGCAATGGCATTTGTTATTTTGCTTGACATAATCTACAATGGTTATTTGCGTTGGGTTGCAATTAATTTTCAATAAAATTTTAAGCCCACTGGCACAAAAGGAATGCTAAACTATTTTCGGCTTTCTTCCGAATTTGATCCGCTCCCTATTAGCCTCGAACATTTCAAAGTGACTTCTACATTATACAATATTACAATCAAAATTCAATGGATTTTCATTAATTTTCTTATTTAAACTTGCAAATGAACAGTGCCTAAAGAGTCCTTTCGGCAAATTGTATGTCGAAAATGGTGTATATGTGCCTTTTTGCTGCCATTCTTTGCCATTTCATTTTTAATTATACGGAAACTGTGTCATTGTTTTTTTATAGTCACGACTTTCACTAAAACATTTAGTTAATCGCTCATTTCGCTTAACATTCCGTTGAGTTTGCAGCCTATTTCATTGCGAAAATTAGCTTGGATACAACATTGTCATGGCATGGATACAATTTTTGAAAGTTTAAATATGAATTCGTCGAATGGGAATTCTATTCAAAAATCGTGCACATTCCTACGTTAAATGCGAATGGCAAAAGCGAAACAACGGTTTTATTGAATATGCATGGCGAATGGTTTTAAATCGCTAAAAGTTCGAATTTCCATATTTATGGCAAAAGCTCGCATTCAGTGCAAAGCATTCATTCAACATTTTTCACATATGAAATAAGTTCTGTAACACCTCGTCAAAAATTAAAGTCAAATTGGGTTGTTTCTCATGTGAATCGCAGTACATGTTTTTTAAATGGTTCGACAAATATCTGATCTCGTTAGTACTGAAAAAGTTTCATAATCCGAATATGAAAATGGCACAGAATCATTCCAAATGAATGTTGAACAATCCATGTCAAATAAATTAAAAAATTTTGAAATCATTGAAAAACAAGTGCAAACTAACGTTCTATCGCATTTCTTTTAATATAAAAAACAATATACAATTTTCATGAAAATGCATAGTGCAAAAAATGGTGCCGAAATTCAAGCAAATATTTATTTGCGAATGTATTTGTTATCATCACTGGACTAAATTCATTCCAACGAGTATATAATTCAGAGCGATTGTTATCATTGGAAGACATTGTTCATGGCAATCTCAAAGCGAATGATGCGTGATTTAAAGCTGGAAATGAAACCGCAACCATTTTGTGAAGCAAATGAATGAAACCAATCCACAAATGACTTTCAATCAAACAAAAACGCGTCTGAATATTTCCAATCGCGAGCCTTTCGGAAAAAATGTCATGTACCCTTTTCTTCAATATTCATTCGTGTGTTGTCAAATGCTGCTGTGTTATATATTATGTCCAAGTGAAATTAGGCATTATGAGCCTAAGAGCACAATTTCAACTACACAATCACGCTTGATATCAATATACGAATGTACATTGGTAGTTGATTGCATTGTGCATGCGACATTTTCTCGGTACACATATTGTTTCGACGAATGCCTCAAAATTCTAGTTCCTTTGTCTCCTGTTTTTGTTCATCGTTCCTATTTGTGTGAAGTGCATTTCGATTTTCATACACTCAAATATTGAGTTCAGTGTGTCTATATCTATATATCTATGTTATCATTTGCCAGTGGTGTTTTTCATTAAATATTGATCAAAAGTTGAAGCAAGTACTGCATTTGGTTTTGTCGGTCGAGACTTTCGAGTCCTGTGTTCCTCCGTGTGCCATCGACATCATCATGCGATTTTCGATGTTTTTGAAAATTGTACATGAACAATTTTCCATGAAAGCAAGCGAGTGAGAGAGAGAGAGAGAGAAAGTGAGATAGTGCCGTCTCTAATCGCTGAATCGGGTGTGCATGTGCTACGTCCATACGTGTGAACTGGGTCAAGCCGAGCTTTGTGAGCATCGTACGTTTTCAGCACATACACAGCCCATACACTTCGGTCGCGGCTTCTGCAATAGACAACTGAACAAATACACAAAATTGCAAATAGAGTTATATCCATGCGCTCTAATTCTGGCGTTCGGCTTGCAAATAAATAAAATTAAACAAGCATCAAAAGCCAATTGATCTGCAATCATCAACGGCCAAAATGAATTATTATTTGGAATATCACGAGCAGATGCGCTGAAAGTGACTCTATCCACTTTCAAACTCTATTTTTTGCATTACCTCTATCGCAACTGTCCTATTATAGAGACATTAATTTTCGTAATGTCTCGATTTGTCATTAATTATGTCATTTATTTTGATGTTAGAGGTAATACTGCGCCTCCCCGCTCAGCAGCAACCACCGTTAATTCGATAATATGAAAGTTTGTTCACACCGTCCATTTTGTGTGACAACGTCAAGTGAAGAACAAAAGTTGTGAAAAACTTATATAATCTGCCGGCACTATTATCCATTCAAATCATTACTTCTTGGTGCTCTCATTTGTACGGAGAGCGGGAGCAATTGAAAAGGACGGAGGTGTAAATGGAGGGGAATAGTCAGAGACTGTGAGCGAGCAACTCATTTTAAACGATGAGTTTGCGGTTGATATTCAGTCACTTCAGTCAGCTGTTACACACGAAAGAAAAATCGTTTCACACGAAAAGTGTATGTGGACTGGTGTTGTGTAAGTCTTGCAACGTCTGTTGTTTACTCTTCATACGCTCCGATGTGTATCTTGTTCTATCGATTTTACACCACTTTTCCTGTGCTTATCTCTTTCCCTTTATCTCCTCCTCGGTGTGTTGCACGTATTCATTGCCGAAAGCATATGCCCATCAATTATATGACATTTTTATCATTTTATGTTCGTTTTTCTTTAAGTTGATGGGCCTGATAGTTTGTTTCCACGTTTTTGACATTATCCAGCTTAACCGAAAAGTTTTTCCTTTCTTTCATTCGCATTGAATTTTTTCTTCATATTTTTTCCTTTTATTCAATCACTCTCTCATAAATATTAGATCTTTGGTTGCATTTCCTCCACCTTCAATATTTGCCTTCGTTCGCATCCTCTGCCATTGCGCCCATTTTTTATTTATTTTATTTCTTTCGCTTTTCCATTATCTATGGCCCTAGATTATGCCTTGTATAGTTATTTATATATTTACTGATTTCTCGAAAGAATCCGTAAAAATGAATCGATATTCAATATTGTTCGGTGTGATACAGTGCGGTGTGATGCCGATGCCAGTTTTCGCTTATACCATCTTTACGGATAAACTTTTATCTTTGATTATTATATTGAAAAGTCGAAGATATTGTGTGTAGCGTGCCGTTGTTATTGCTAAATATCTGAAACTGCTGCTGCGGCTGTCGCTTTTGTGAGATACGATGAAGACGTTGGTTATAAGAAAAGCAATTGAAAATTTTTCTCCGCCAACGATCACGACACCGAAGCAAATTTAAACAACGAAAAGAAGCAAAACTGTTCGCTTGAAAAAGAAAGTCCAGGAAAGAAGAAAAGTGATGAGAAGGAAATTGTCTCTTTCGAATATTATCCAGCTTTAAAACTAATTCTTGTATTCGCTTTTGTTCTGTGATTTTATTTTTGCAGCACTTTTTTTTATTACCTCTTATTACCAAGCCCAAAATTAAACACTCAATTTAAGCGCATTCTTCGTCCTCTATTTTGTGTTTGTGTGTGTCATTACTTCGGTTGGCAGTTTCTTCTGGCATTTTTATTTTGCGCAATCCAAATGGAGCTTACACGAGACGCATGAACAAGCTCAAATCATCTTTAGGCTATTCAGCAAAAAAATGCTTTTGACATCAGCAATTTAGCACACAAAACACCGAATCTGCACCAATTATAGGAAAAGGAATAGTAGCAACTCCAATTCGTCATAGTTTTTAACAAATGCGTTCCGACATTTCGATAAATTGTTAACAATCGAACGCGAAAAAAGGCTCAAAAATTATTAGGATACATTTAACGACGACAATAATATTGATTCTAAACGGAATAGCTTCAACATGTATTCGGATAAAATGATCAACCAAATCTACTATGAAAAACTCAACAGTCTGAATGCACGATATCGCATTCAGCGGGACCTGAAATATGCGGTAAGTGAAGAAACTAGCTTTGTAGTGGAATGAGACATTATTGTATTTTCAGTCGGGCGGATTCGCCACAGCACAATAAATCTTTGGTTAAGCCAGCCATTTATCGTTTTGTGCGGTGTCAGAAAGCAAAATGCTCTCCAATTATTTTGATTTGAATTGGTCAAGAAATTATGATGCGGATAACGCGTGAACTAAACACCCACACGCACCAATTAAACTGTTATCGCCTATTGAAATTCATTGCCGCTTTTCTATTCTGACGATTTTGATGAGAATGAGTGAAAAATTTCATATTTCATCCATTCGTCTTTTGTAAATATTTACATTTTTACTTCCAATTCGAGCTAATACATTCCCATTTGCGTTCGAAGCGTGGCGTGGCTGATGCCAGTAAATAGAAATTCAAATTAATTGAGTGTAAAAATACAGGCTTGTGGCTGCCTTCTATCCCAGCACGGCATAAAATACAATTTCAGCGAAGTCATATTTCATTTCACTCGACACAGCGCAGAACTACTTATTTTGCGAAGCCGTAATTGTTTGTACAGTGAACATATGAATGAACGAGTAAGAGACAAATGAAAATGTTTCAATTGAGAAAGCCTAGACTGACTCATTCTCGGGTATTCCGTTGAACACATCTACGCATCGTTTGAATGGAGCCGCGATTTGAAAGGCAATTCGTTACAATGAAACCGACTTCTTCGTGTGAGCATATCTTGTATTTTTAGGAAATTCAATGATATCATACACTTTTCCCGAAAATCGTAACATATTTTTCAAACGCACAATTGGGCCGATTCTCCTTCATTTTTTTCAATTAAATCATATTAAGAGTGATCAAAAGATGTGACAGATTGAGCAATCTAAAAGGGGGAATCTCATAATTGTTGTTTCGAAATCTGTGTGGCCATTGTGCGCTTGAATGCCAATTTTCTATTTAATGTGAATCCTAACAAAATCTTTAATAGAGGATGCAAAAGATCCATCACACTGATTCATATAAACCTCCTGTTCCGATAGTCATTATGTTGCATAAAGCGAAAAAAATGAATGTTGACATTGAGCATCAAGCGTCAAATTGTATGAAAACCCGCTTTGTTTATGTGGATCTTCATTTTCTCTTCAAAAGCATGTGAAAAAGAGATGACGAATTGCTGTTGTCATCCATTTCTTTGGAATCTTGTCCCACTATTTTAGAGATATTTCCCAAAGCGACAGTTTACGCGAAAACACTGAACGGACCAAAACTTTCACAGTTTTTTTTACGACACTTCTTTTAAATGGCGAAAGAAAAGACTTCACATCGAATATATCATTTGTTACTTGCGTTTTAATAAATAGATATGCTGAAATGTGGCTCAAATATCCATGAATGACACATTATATAACTGAAAAAATTTATTCTTTGAAAGAAATGTAGCACTTTAGAAGCCACGAAATTCTTACTAAACGGCTAATAATGGCTGAAGTTCCCCGTTTAATGCGTATTTCATTAATTTGTATATTTAACGGATTTGAACAGTGGCAATTATAGTGAATGTTCAATTAATGAAATGTTTTTGATGGAAATAAATACAACCTCCGCGCAGACGTATTTTTCTGCTCTTTTCAATTGATTTGTTAAATTAAAGCTAACTGATGCGAGTGAGTTATTCAATGGAATCGGCATTAATCAATCTTTTAAATGTGAAGGCTATCGAATGGTTTTATTTTCTGTTTTCTTTAATGAAGGCTGTTCGTGATTATCTCAATTGTCGAGAGTGTTTTACAATTCTTCTCATGTTCTGAGAGTTTCTTGTGATCACATGAGTTGTAAACAAAATCCCATTTGACGTAAGAAATGAATTTTTTCTCTCGACTACAGAAAACGTTTCAGACAATCGCAGCATGATTACTCTAGTAAATGAAGGAATACTGTTATAAGCTTGTTTTGAATGATATTTTTAACTTATCCTTTGTAAAATACATTTTAATTCACTTTGCACGATTTAAGTACTCAATTTCACACTTGCAGTGCACTTCATCATCGTCTCTATGACATTTAGACTTGGTTCTACTTTGTTTTGTATTTTGCAATCCCAAGTGACAATCGTACAATTGCAGACGATATAAATACTTCTAATTGAAGTGTTCGCTCAACCAATTGCTTCTTGTGACAGAAACATCGTGATGGTTGCCAATAGAATAGGAGCATCGGAGATAACAGCACCAACTTTGTATCTCATTTGTGGAGCAAAGGAGTGAATACTATACCTCATTCTTAATAAAACGTTTTTTGTTTCGTCGTCCATTGTGTGCATTCGATAAACGCATTTCGCATTTTTCTCCATTTGTCTGCGTTGTGTGCTTTTGATATTATCATCCAATTGTTATTGTAGATGTTTTTATTTTGTTTGTTGGTTGTTCACTAGCTATCGCCGGAGCCAATACAAACGCATTATGCTTTGTTGGTGCTGTCAAACTACTTCTTCGAACGCACATGAATTAGAGAAATTCTCTTTTCTAAAGCCAACGAATTGAATGCGACCAATACACAAAAGAATTTTGTTTGCACACGAACGCTACTTTCTCTGCTGAATGCGAATAAGATTGATGATCCTTTAATAAAATACTTTGTTTTTGATTGCCCACACATTGTTGGTGTGTGTGTGTGTGTGTGTGTGTGTGTGTGTGTGTGTGTGTGTGTGTGTGTGTGTGTGTGTGTGTGTGTTTGTGCATGGCAAAGTTGTACAGCATAGAAATACAATAGGCTATCGTCAACAAACACATTGTTTGGCTAGTAATCACAATAGGACGCAACGAAGACCGAACGAGTGAGCGTGCGCACGCGGCCGAAAATAAAACTTCTTTTTATTGTTGGTCTGAAAATGTATAATATGTGCCAAAAATAACTTTGTAATCTAAGTTGAACGATAATAATATGGCGAAACATACAGAAACAATATAAATTTGCTAAATTTTACAAAAAAAAGGCTTTTGAGAGCAGTTCTATGTGTCGTACGCACGCCGCATGGGGTATTCTGTATGACTTTTCAGACGTCAAGATTCTGTGTACCAACGAATTGTGTGCGATTCGACTCTTCATATTTACGAATTGTTTTATATTTGGTTTGGTGCGATGAGACATACCGTTCGACAGCATGCAATGTAAGGGAGTGTGTGAAGTGAAGAAAAAGAATTGAAGATTTCTTAATAAGTTTGGATAATGACAAAATCACATTTTTTTATTAAGAGCATATTTTTCTCGCTTGGTACATATAATTGGACTGTGAAACGTATCACAGCCGAAAATCGTTCACCGATTGAATGTAAATATATAGCAAAATAATTATAGCGTCGACTCTTCACCCTTTCAAAATAATTCGGATGTCGGAAAACAAATAACAATCTTTGCCACTTTTTGGTTGAAAGGGAGACAAACTTCGGCGTTGATTACCGACCCATATGTCTTCAGAAGAGGATCTAATCGATTCTCCATAACCATCAAAATAACGGATAAAATAGCAAAGCAGCGGCATTGACAAATGAAGTGATGAGAACAAATGACATATATGCATAATGTGACCGGTCGGTGCTAATGATGATGGCAACACATTGCGTGCCGGATTTCGATTAATACTCGATAGCTAAGCAGAATCAAGTCAATTAAGGCACAAAAGACACGGAAAAATGAAATTACGGCCGAGCCGTAGATCATAAAGCGATTGCAATCGTACGAATTCTACTTTGTTTGATATCATTGAATGGAAAAAATAAATTATTTTTGCGCCAAGCAATGATTTATAGATACCTAAGCTATTAATTAGCGAAGATTTTTATAAAATGAATTCAATCGACAGAATATATTGAAATGACACAGAGATCGGCCATTAAATGGTTTGAATGTATAATGTGAAGGTGATGTCAACCTTCAAGTCACTGGCAGAGTGCGGTGAACAACAGCTGAACACAGTTTTTTTCCCATTTGCTGCTAGAAAATCCAATTACATATTTTTTAAATGCAACCATCCATTTTCAACACAAATTCCACATTCCGAGAAAGAAAAACGATTCAAATTGAAAAAAAAAAAACAAATATTCGTTTATTTCATGACGTGTCTAGCATAATAACTAAATGATTTTTTGCATGGTGTTTTTTTCGTTTTTTTTTTTTTCATTCTATTGAATTGGCTTGAAAATGAAATCTCGTTTAATTTTAAGGTTTTCAAAAGGGAAAATATCGAGGGCGATAAATAGAGAAACATGTATTGATTCTGTTTTTCGTTTGCTTGAAATTGTGCGGCACAGAAAAAAAAAAACACGAGCTCATTCTTTTTATTCGAAATCAATGGAAAATGTTTCGCTTTGGTGCGATATTTTTTGTTGGCCTCTTCCGAAAGTCCGTCGGCACTTGTCAATGAATACCAATATTTGTATTTGTGCGACACATGACAATGCAGAACGCTCCCTCGATACTTTTATATTCTGTGTGGCATTCAAAAAAATACACAGCCTTTTTCGCTGCTATCTTTTGCTTTGGTCTCTTCCCTTTTTTCATTCTCTTCCACATTTTGGATTGTGCCAATTGCAGTGCCGACACCAACAGCCATGGCCATAACAACAATTTTTTTCTGTTCGATTGTTCGACTATCAATGGCCAATTTCAATAGGTGTGAGACGAACCATTGCCGGCCCAATTCTATCTCGCAACTAGGCGACGTTAAAACGAGTCGTATCCACAAAGACTCCATTGTTAATTGTGACTTTTATTAGGATGAGATCAGCCGATTGTGTATTGTGTACAATATGTTAGCTGAACTGATTTGTAAGCCAGTTCCTGCGTGCACTCGGATTTTTCCAGCAACAAAGTATGGCGAACTATCCTAAATCCGGCATACTTTCTATTAAATTTGAAATACATTTGTGACATGAGCCGCTTTGATAAAGCAATCAAAACATATGCGAGCACTTTCGGAAATATAGCAGTTTTTTCTTCTCTCTAACAAGCATTAAAGTCAATTATTGTGCTATTTTTGTACGCCTTATCGTGTTTTTTCTCGATGCTTTTAAAGGTTATTTCGAGCGGGGAAAATTAAAAATTCCGTTATTGAATCGGAAACTTTAATTGAGATTCGATGATTTTATTCTAATCGATGTGCTGGTTTAAAGGATGGATATCTGGCATTTCTGTGAAATGCATTAGTGATATAAACAAAAAAAAAATGCATTTTAAGAGGCTAAATAAACAAACTCCTTGGAATTTGATGAATGAAATCGTTTTGAATTCGATTTAAATTCATATCACTTGTCCAAATCAAATAATTTTTTCAGGCATTCTGCGAGGGAATCCATAATTTATAACAGAAGAAAAAATGCAATATTTAAAGCCGATGGCAAAAGACATTATATGGGCAGCAGTCAAGAGGGCCACACGTACGTCGTACGAGAAGACATATGGAAAAATGCCGAAATATGTATCCCAAAATCGTATATATGTTTGTCGAAAGCTGTAAATAGATCCAATTTGCTGCTACAATACGTACAATTTTCTTCGGAATTTTTAAAGAAGATCGAATGCTAAGTGCTATCTGGTTGTGTTCGATGCCGAAAACACCAATGCCGTTAAAGTGAACGCCACGATCGTTCGATCGACCGATTCAGTTGAAGAGAGGCAATAGAATGCTTGTACAGCACAGTATGTTGCAATCGAAACTCAGATACATCAGAAAACATACAAACTTACGAAGAAACCGAACGCAAAGAGAAATAGTAATCGATGAAGATGCAAGATAACGCATGCATAAAATCCTCTAAATAATCCAGTAATGTGCACTCATCAACCGACAAAAAAATGTGAGCAATATTCTTTTGTAAAATTTGGCTAGATGTGCATCTTTTTCCGTCTAACTTCCTCGAGACTGATGTGTGCGGAAGATGGCCTTATTTTTCTTCGAATGTCGAAGCGTTTCGAATTGTTTGTTCTATCAGTTATTTCGAGGGATTATTTTCTGCGTAACGAGAAAACAAAAACACGTCCAAAATTTAAAGAAATATTAGAGCAATTACTTTTGCAGACGCATATTGTGCTCATTTTAATTGCATTGATTTGTTAAGACTATTTTCAATCAGTGACTTGAAGGGTAATAAGGATTAAAATATACAGTTTGTACAGACGATCGCTCTAGTGCTCTGATTTTCTCAAGTGTCTTCTAAACACACCAAATCGATCCGATGCAGAATTCTCTGACATTTTATTTATTTCACTTCACGCCACACACACACACACACACACGCACGCAAAATGTCTAAGCTTCACTCTTTCCAATTATCGTCGATTATCACACATTTTATTAGTCTTTTGGTGCCAGATATTTTACCATTCCATTGCAAACATTCTTTTCGTTCCAAGGATTTACAAACATCGTAATTGAGAACGACACAGAAGAACTGATTTTTCGGTTTGATTGGAAGATAGAAACAATGCAAGAGCTGGCTGTCGTTTACCGACGATTGCCGCCAGCCGTTCAAAGTGACTCATACATAGCAGTGCTTTGTGCTCGCCTTCGTATGAGCGGCTATCATTGAAAACGGACAAATTTGCTTGCCTACTATTTCGACTACCGCAGTGTAAGTTTTGTTTTAGTGAAATTTCGATGCAGTTTTCTTCTGCCGTCTTTTTTCGTATCGCATTCTTTGTAAACAGTCGAGAAATGAGAACGAGATGACACATTGCTTTCCTCAAGTCACTTGTGTTCATCATATCAATTCGGAGCCCGACGCCTCTCGGCAAATGCGTAAATAAATTTCTTGAGCATTGTTTATGTTTTAGAGCGGTTTGTTGATGAAATGGAAACAAACGCCACATCAACTAGTAAACAAATATTCAATTAAATCTTTGGATATTCCAGTTGATCTCTTCATGGGACTCTATTCGATGCATATGCCTCTGAACCAGGCCGACTACATAATTTTGATTAAAGTAAATTTGAGTGAGTTGGTAAATGCAACTGAACCAGTTAAAATGACATGGTTTATCTCCATCAGTTCTAATATAATTAAAAATCTAAACAAAAAAATTGGGTGCTTGTTGACCTACATGAATCCATTCATTCGACAGAAATACATTCTGCAATCAACTGCATTTTTTATGTGTGTGTTCGAAACAAGACAGAATTAGGATGTGAAAAAGGAAATTAAAATGAACGTTTGGCTTATCAGAAAACGGTCAGTTTATAATACGGAGAATAAAGACGAATCCTTCCCACACACATACGCACGCCGGTTGGTATGGTCAGTTAGCAAAAAATGAATATCGTAATGAAGTGGGTAAACGGGATCGGACGCAAATAAATTTAAGACCCGAAGTGATAAATAAATACGTTTTAATCCGATTTAATGGGTTCGTTTGATATCTCTGTTTCGTTGAACGTTCTGGAATGAGCAGTCTCTCTCTCTCTCTCTCTCTCTCTCTCTCTCTTACCGTCCTTTTATGCATGCCGAGGATTTTTACACAAAAACCTCTTAAAATAATAAGAGGCCTGCAGTCAACTTAATTTGTTTGTGCGGTCTTTCAATTATGGCCAATGGAAATATGGCAAATTCTGTGCAGAATATTGCCACTAAATCCATTTCATGCATGTAATGTGCGTAAGTGCGTGCGTGTATGTGTATGCATATAATCGCAAATGGCAAACACAGCAAATTCATTCGACACATAGCCAAAGTACAAATGAAATGTGTTATTAGAGCGCTTTGAAGCAAGACGAAAATCCTTCTTCGTCTCAATTTCCAATGCCATTTTGATTGCATGTGTGCGTTGGTTGGCATGCCGAGAGAAATACGAGATCGAAATATACTGAAAACTGAAACGATGTGTGATTTACGATTGCATATGCTGTACATTATGGCTGAAAATTACCCCAAAAATTCCAAGCGCATTTACATTTTTCCATAGTATGTGTTCCGTTCCAATTCAAAAACATTTCAAACACTGGCCAAATTGAAACAATGGCTTTGTTCTCTCTCTCTCTCTCTCTCTCTCTCTCTCTCGTTCCCTCTCGCACACAAGTTCGGTACGAAAATTTTGCGATTTATTACAATTTATTTGTGCCCGATAATTCCTTCACAGCTTAAGTGCAACGGCAATAAATTTGGCTGGCATGTGCGGTTGCTGAACGCGAAAAATTAGAATTCAAGGCGTACGAGCGAACGAATAAAAGAATTATTGACATTGAATTTGATATTTGAATTTATAGCCTGTATCAATGAATTTTTCATGCAACAGTTGCAACCGGATTGGTTTACGGTCGATTTGGTACAGTAAATTCAAATCTTAGCATTATAAATAGTCTCCTAATGAAATTGAAAAATATCTTTGGTAAATTGCAAATCCTTTGAAATATTTGTGCTGGCCCATTGATTTGATAGAGTTGTTATTTCGGAATGGCCTTGTGCGGCAGCGGCCAGACCTCGACCAAAACATGCATGCACACACTTTCCACCTACGTCTTCATCTAATTGCATATCGATGACAACAAACATATTGAATGAATTAAGATCGCAATCGAGCTAGTAAAATCATTATTACCGATCATAACTTTTTGAAAATGTGTAACAAATGTGCACTGTCCAAATGCAACGAGCAACGGCTCTCGTAGCAGAGAAATTGAGAGACACACACAGTGAACAGCCAATATATTAGCATTTAATAAACTGAGCATGTGTAAAGAGCATTATCATCAGCAGCAGCAGAAAATTGATTTTTGATCCGGTTCATTCGAAGAAAAGGAGAAAAAAAACACGAAGAATCGTCCATCCGTTGCTTCTTGTTCAAAAGGTTGAGAAATGGTTAAAGATGTGAATGCGTGCCATGAAGCTGTATACAAACTGATCCATTCATCATACCCATAATTTTGTTGTTACTGTCCGTTTGCTTTGCTCGAACCTCTTTTCTGCCTCTTGAAACTCGTGTTCCTCCTTTGGCCGAAGCAATGGCAAAAAAAAAAAATAGTTTTGAACTATGTTTTACATGGTGAATTCTATGCCATTGATGCACCAAAACATAAGTCCATGTCGGTGTCAAACTCTATTTATTATTGTCCGTTTCATGTATACCCGTCGACAGCATGAGTATTTCTGTTCAATGTGCGCTAATATATATTGGTTTTGTTTATTTATTTTTTTGCTGCTGCTGCTGCTGCTGTATGTGTGTGTGTGTGAGTCTATCGTCTCATTTTTCATTTCGAATTGACTCTCGGTTTTCGAACTGTTCGTTACGACTCTTCGTGCTCTCTTTCTCTATCAGCACTCTGTGTATATGTGTATCTAAAATTCTATGTAGCGTTCTCTCTGGCGATCGCTGCAGAGTATACGAGAGAGTTGAATACAAATATTTGAACGGTGTCGTTTGGCGCATTCATTTAATGTTGTGTGCGTAAATTGGTTTGGGTGCGCTCGCGCAAATGCCAGCCCGACTTAGAGAGATGTGAGGTTTTTCATTGTTGCCTTGTTATGCTCTTTCTCTATGTCGCTTCCTCTCTCTCTCTTCTTCGCTATCCGTTTCGTCGTTTGTTTTTATTTTGCTTTCAGCACGACAACTTCGATGTCGACGGTATCAGCTAGTTAAGTGCATCGATCATGTGCGGTGTTTTCAGTTTGGTTTTCAACGCAGATGAATATAGACGTACATCGAACGAATGAATTAATTTATTTATTCTCGATTCTGTTTGTCGAAAGCATTTCGAGATCGTGATTTCTGAGTAAAGCATGACATTGCTTTGCACGAAATCAATTTAAAATTTGAAATTGAAAAATATCAAGTGTTTACAATTTTTAATTTTTTCTCAAAATTACTAATCAAGACGAATCTAATACGGTTAGATCAATCGAATAAATTGTGTTTTAGCAGCGCGTCTGATTCAGCAGTGCCTGTCATATGTGCAAAAATATTCGAAGAAAATTCCATTAGACTTGACGAACAAGTTCATATAGAATTTATTTTCAACAAAATTAAAGTCAATGTTTTGAATTGGCGAAATGAAAGAGAAAGCGGACTTTTGACGGAATTTCAGGGAGAAACTCACTAGTGCATCCAAATCTAATTGAGGCACATCAACGGTAATTTATTAGAATTTCTCAATTTATTGAACAAAATCAAACAAAAATAAACAAATTTGCTGAGGCTATTCAAATCTATTTGTGTCTACACGAGAAATTGGTGCGTGAGAGAATGAGATAGGACAGTTGTCGCAAGCGGCAGCCGGAAATATTGTCTGTTTTGTGCGTCTCGCGTCTAGATTTATCTGTATTTGCAAATGCATATTTTAATGTGATTCGTTGTTTGTGTGTGCATTCGGTTGAGATTGAAATATCGTCGTTCTATTATGTGACTTTGGACAATGAATTTTGTGGTGACTACAAAATAACAAAACAAAATCAATGTTATGCCCATTGACAAGAAGTTGAGCAATGGAAAATGTGTTTATTCTTGTAATGAGCCGGATTACCAGAGAAAAAAAATCACAACAACAACTAATAGATAAAATAACGATATTGTGCAATGTTGTTTTTAGTTGTATCGTTGCGCTGGAACGAGAGGAAAAAATGTATTGCTATCAAAGTTGGCACAGTTTCTTTTGTTTTTCGCGGTTGTACACATGAAAAGCGAAATGTATTCGGCGGAAGTAATAAATGTGTCGACAATAACTGCTCATGGAATAGCCGAACAAGCGAGCGAGCAGGAGAGAGTTGAGCATAGAGAATGAGATACAAATTTTGGCCGCTTGATTAAATTTTATGTTGAAAGTGCAATGAAAGGAAACTTCCTTCAGAGAATTCCGAGGAAAAAAATCACAGTTTGTTTGGCAAACTACGCCCATTTGCAAATATCGTACCGAGCATTCAATAACAAATCGGCATTGTTGTAGTTTTTGGCTTGTATCTGCTGCTTTATTCCGTTGTTTCTTTTGTACAATGCGCACACACAGTTCGAGAAATATTAGTCATGTTCATTCTTACAGGCTTAAGGAATACTTCCTTTAACAAACCATAAAACTATTTTGCAACGTATCCCTTTTCGTCATTCTGCCACAACCACTCACTCTCTTCCTCTGTATCTTCGTCTACTTTCACTCTTCTGTGCCCATGCTTCTATTCAGTTCAATTCGATTTTGTTTATTTGCACAAGTTATTGTTTTTCCTCATTCTTTACTTTTTTTTTGAATTCGAAAAAGTTTCTTCTGTGTTATCCAATAATCTACGTGAAAACAAAGCAATTTTCTGGAAGTGATGGAAACGAACTCGACCTCGAAAACGTAAGCCCGAATACTGTCGAAAATTGCAATTTGAATAGAAAGGTGGAACATATGCATCATCATGAAAACCACCCGTGCACGATTCAAAATAAAAATAAAATCGGGTTTGACGTAACCAAACACATACCATCAATTTTACGGTTTTTATGTCGAGTTATTAGTCTCAATAGAAATGCTTTTATTATTGTGCAGTAATTTTGGGCTCGTGTGTGCAAGCTGCTGTCGATCAGCAATTACACAGCATTTGCTATCTGTGGATAGTTTTGCTTCGGAAAAATGCAATTTGTCAAACTTGAGTGAAATATTTGCTGTCGGAACTTTCATTTTGTTCTCTCGCATTTTGTTTGTGCAATGAACGAAAACAGGCATTTATTTTAAATGGCAAATGAAATGGTTTTCGATTTGTTTACAATGAATTTCTTGTGTTGGCCAAATTTTGCCGAAAGCCCCCTTCTTGAGCGAGCGACCGACCAATAATTCTGAATGCGCGCGCGCCCATCAAATTGCAATAGAAAACCCATTTCCGTTCGATTCAATTGAATTTCAAATGGCTGGCCATATAATATGTGCGTAATGTGCCATGCGATCCCGAACGTTCCAGCCAAATTGCCAACAAATTCAATTGCATGTATGCCTTATGTTTGACATGCATTAAATTGTTTGCTTGCGTCGACTCAATTTGATCATTGTAATTCTTCTCCTCTTGACCATTCATACTAAAAACACTCATTTATTCGGCTCGTTTCGGTGGCTTTCGCATTGTCGCCTGCTCTCATTCTTACTTCATATTTGCTGCCAAATCAACAAAGAAAAATTATAAATTGAATGGATTGCATTCAACACAATGAACTAGTATGTTATATTCTATCAACGCATTTTTAGTCGATTCGGACGTTTTCTCAATGCGACAATTTCAAGTTTGTCTGAAAAATTCCAGATGGTATTGCGAATAACGTAACTTTTTTATTTTTTGCCAGAGTTTCAGAAAAACTTCGACTTATTTCCACTTTTTCCCCATACATTTATTCGTCATCATTGGAAGTTCGAGCCTTCAACAACAACAAGTGTACTGTCCAACGACTTTATTCCATCGAAGCACTCATTGATTCCTCATATTGAAAAGAAGCAACTTCATTCAGTATATTATGAAAAAGAAAAAGGCGTACGAACATTTGCTACTTCAAGTAGTCATTGGTTAAGGGTCTCTTTGTTGGCTGGTCGCAAAAACTTATCGAAATACGGAAATTAATAAAAAAGATTGAGCATATTACCGTAATGTGTGTTTAGTGAGCCCATCTTGTGCCATATTTATTATCGATTCTTTGTGCGCCAACTAGATGTGATAGAGTTGACTACTGCCGACAATCAAAATTGCATTTTATGCGCTCTTTTAAGTGCATACTCATAATAAAATCGAAGTTCTCTCAATGCTAATTTGGTTTCATAACGGAATTGATATCTTGCCGTAGTCTTCGTGTGCTATCCAATACAAGAAACAGATAAACCAAATAAAACGAGATAAGAATTGTCTGAAAAATCAAGTGGCGCCAAACTATTTTATTTTAAAATGTTTACGGTTTTTGTATGTCCGATTTTCCAGTTCTAAACGATAACTTGTTTGGTTAGCCGCACTTGCTGATATTTGGTTTGTGATTTGAGTCGATTCGAAAAATTACATTCGTTGGGTCGGCGTTGACCGTTTGTGACGCGCAAAAATTGTTCTCAATATGCATATCAAATTTTTTACACAATGAATTGAAACAAAAAACGAGGTACATAGAGGCAAAGTGAAAGAAAATTAACAGAAAGGGAGAGACAGATAGCACAACAGAATGATGTAGAGAATATTAGATAAGAGCTGCGAGGCGATGTGGTTTCGCAAAAAACTGTCTCAACTGCGAAATATACAGAATAAAATTGAATGAAAGCGGAAATGGAATGGATTAAGTGAATCCTGAAACAAACCTGATGCAAACAACGAGTTTTGTTGTAATTCTGTGTCATGAAAAATGCACAAAATGCAGTCGTAATCGTTGAAAATACATAGTGTGCTCATATCAACTGCAACCTAAAATTGTCTTAATGGATCTTGAATCGTTTTTCATTCGTTATTTGTATGGTTATTAAATGTCATGTCGCTCTCTCGTTCAACTCGTATTTCTTCATACTTATCAACATCAATACAAACTAACGCATTTTCAATAATAGTCAGGGAACAGAATATAAAAACAACAACAACGGGTCAAATAGAAAATCTAGAAATATCCCGAAGACTCATAAAAAGAAGTGCGCGCGCGTTCGCACTAAAAATAGCGATGATTACGCGAATGTTTCTTGCATTTTTTTTTTTTTTCATCACTTTGAATTTAATCTTCGAAATGGATTCATAAAACTATGAGCGTATACCATACATCCGAGCTCTATGTCAATCGTCAACCATTCCAATGACATCAAAATCAAAAAAACAAATGAATAAAGGAGCCGGTTGTTCGAGAATCTCTTAATTTTAGCGTGTTCCTTCGGTATGTGTGTTTTTTTCTTTTAATGCATTCACATAACAATTTCCGACGAATTTGTTCTTCGTTTTCTTCTTGCGAATGCATTTCGCTCATAAATTATCTGCATCGATAACGAGCTATCACTTAACGTGCAATATATTTCAATAGCGCAAAACGTGCAGCTGTGAGAGTGTGATGCATTTTTTTCTCGAGACAAAGTTGTTGGAACTTCGAGTCCATTATTGAAGTGAAAAATATTGTTCGGTTTTTCTTTGTCATTTTGTTAAAAGGACAGTCATTTTTAATATATATAATGAAACAAGCAAACTTTCGCCTGAGCAATAAACGGAATGCTGAAATGTCCAGCACGGAATAAATAATTGCGACCTACTTTGAGTCAGGTATCGAAAATCATAAAACTCCTGTACTTTGCTATACGTTCCAAACGATGGACACTGGAATATTTAGTATTTTCTAAATTTTTTTTATTTTTTTACGGTGATTAACAAAAAAAGTGTCTTTAAACGAGTCAATAAAAACTAGACACTACTAAAACTACACACCAAATTCTATTCAAAATGTTGTGTCGTGTGTATCCTTCAACTTCCTTTTCGCCTCACCACTCAATTTTATGACATGACACATTTCGGAAACGAAGTCGAAACCGACCAAAAGAAAAAGAGAGGAAAAAAATACTCGGAACACAAAATAGCGTGAATAAAGTGTAATAAAATGAATTGTCCAAATTGAAGTTCAAAATATACATTGGCCTTTAAAAGTGGGTTGTAGTCTAGCTGACGAGGATAGTTTACTTATTTCCAACCAAATGCTTGAGTTGATGATTTAAAAGGCGCCAGTAATTAACACGATTAAAGCATATTCTTTTGAAAATGTGACCCGAAAATTACATATTTGAGGCAACATTCTCATCGAAAATGATGGTTCTTGAAAACCACACTGCCATTTCCATTGAAATGCGAGGCAAAATCAATAATTTACATTAAAAACTGGGTGGAGTATGTATGTGTGCGTTCGAGAGAGAGAGAGACGAATATTCTTTTAAATTCGGTTGCCCACCGTAAAGAACCCAATAATTTATCACATAATCATTCTACCAGAGAGAAAGTCTTGCGTGCGCCCTTTTCACACATCTTTCGGCTCTTTCTTGTCGCTCTCGCTCAGAATGAATGTTGTGCAATGTCATTGTCGTTTATTAAATATTTCTTCCTGAAAAGCCGAAGGAATGGCGCGGAAGAGAATTTGGAAAAGCACCAAAGCCATAATCATTAAACCGAATACCGAAGTCATTTGGAATCATTGCATACCGGTTGTAATCATTTGAAATGAATCACGCATTTAAGCTATTCGCATAAAAATTTGTGTGTGAAGCACCCATAAAATGGACCGAATCGCGCCCGCTTCTACACAGCCGACAGCCACCAAATAAACATTGTATATCAATGAGGCAAATGTTTTTCATTTGCTGCCAAGCGCATATATACTCACACAGAGAGACAGTTTTGCTTTCTTGGCTTGCATTTTATGTAAACAACATCAAATTCAATATTGTACATAGAGAGACAGAGAGAGTGGCAGCGACATACATAAGAAAAACACCCCATCCATTACCATAGTCATTGTGTTTCGTTTAACCTTGTCGCAATGTGTAGTTGCTGAATTCTGTTGATGCATGCAAGCCGATGTAGGCTCCACGAGAGAGAATACCAGCACATACATAAACTACAACATTTGCGAGCGAGCCCACGAATAAATGAAAAACTTCTTCTTTTTTCCTCGTTTCCCGAGATTTTTCTTTTAATAAAAATTCCTCTTTTTTCTGCTCGATGATGATGCTTGCTGCTCTTAAATGTGGTCGTGTCGAGTGAGTGTTTGGGGAATCGATATTTCGACGTGCGGTCCAAGCGAAAGTGTGTAAGATGATGGTGGCTTCACTTGCGTCTTATCGCTGAACGTCTTTCAAACGCCATATTTGCTGATTTTGGGTTGTGATTGCTGCCCCGAAATGTTTAGAAAATGCGCCAAACCGAATTTTGTGCCGATTTTCTTTTTATGTCTATTCTCTCGGTTCGGTGGTGGGTATGTGCTGCACAACTCAAGTTTGAACAATTTTGTGATTATGAGATTCAAACAACGATAGACAGAACTTTTGACTTTGTGCGAGAAAATTGATTGAAAAAACTGCTCAAAAGTCACATACTCACTTTCGAATGTGTTCGAAAACATCGAAATCTCTATAAACTTCTGCACTCTCAGCCGATTCATCCCAAGCGATAACCCATTTAATTTTGAGATTATGTAAAATTCAGATGCTATCAACAACGGATGCCTCTGCATATTTCCATCAGCGCCCCGAAAAACTTTGGAATTTTCATTGAAGCAAATTCATGACATGGTTTCAATGTCTGAAGTCTGTAGTGATTGCAGCTCAAAAAAAAAAAAAAAAAAACAAACAAATCGAAAACGAGAGAATCGAACGAAAAATATTGTAATCGATTTCCATAAAAGCTCAAATATGCACAAATTGTAATATGATCAAAATGAAATAAGGAAAAATGGCTTCCAACCGGTTCAAACGCTTTATGAA
This sequence comes from Obolodiplosis robiniae, assembly GCA_028476595.1. Lineage (NCBI taxonomy): Eukaryota > Metazoa > Arthropoda > Insecta > Diptera > Cecidomyiidae > Obolodiplosis > Obolodiplosis robiniae. The sequence goes on along the minus strand of CM052014.1, from coordinate 13,217,987 downwards.
CATAACAAGAGCAAAACTGTGGACTAGATGATTGTTGTTACCACAAAACTGATCGAACCATGATGCGACACAGAGAGAGAAATAGAGTGCAAAAGATTCTCAATTTGCATTTCTATGTGCGCTAATCGGATTTAACAGAAGAAACTTATTAAATGTAATCGTCCATAGATCATTCGTCTGTGATTGCGTCATTCGTAATATCGTATGCCCCGAGCGCAATTTAAACACCCCGATAGATGACTTCTGGATTTAATATTTTTATGTGGTGTATTGAAAATATTATCACATATCGTACAACGAGGGCCTGAAATCGATTTTCTTTCATCAACTATTCAAAGAAGAAACTTAAGAGTCAATTCTGAAGGGAAGAAGTTTGATTGCATAAGCACGTCAAGAGTTCGAGAGAAAGAGAGAACATGTCAGGCCACAGGCTGCAGGCATCATGCATGCCTGCCGCTTCAATCATGAAGATACTTTTTCAGTTGAGTTGAAAGTTTTTGCATGCCAAATGAAAGTAAAGAATAAAGACATGGTACCGAGCGCACACATTCGCACTCACTCACATATTCAGCCATGCTCATGACATACAAATCTGATTTCTGCTCATGTTTCATCCATTTATTATGGATTAATGAAGTTTATTGGCATGCAGTTTTTTCATGCCTCATCATCTCTTCAAATGATAATATAAAATACTTTGGCTCTACGTGATCATTTAAAAGCTGAGAACAAGAAATAAGGCAAGTACAAGTTGCAATAAAGATACACGCACCGACAAATATCAAAAGAGAGACGTTTTATCAGCTGTGGAGATCGATGTTGTATCAGCAATAAAGCGCAGCAAACAATTGATTGATGTAAATACAACAGTTGACTGACACCTTTGGCTGATGTGCGTTTCCGTGCACACTTCCATCACCTTTGGATACAATTTGCATGAAAATTATGAACTCGCATGGGCGGATGCAAACCATTTTGTGTGCTCAATGCATACAAAACAATTAAAAATGTTGTTGAATTTCGGCTACCTGGATAAGATTTGTGCGTTTCAAAGTTCACTATTATTTCAATAGTCAAATAAACTGGCAATTACTCATTGCCATAAAATATTTTTAATTATATGAAAAAGAATTCCATACTGTAAATATTACAATGATTTAAAAAAAAAAACCAGAACAAACGATACCGACCGACAATACGACGACAAAACAATGCAACGCGCATTTATCGCACTTGATTTGCCCCGAAACCATTCAAACCAGTTTCATATTCATTTCACACAAAACGCATCGATTCCGCCGAAAAATCCAATGTTCACGATGAACTCACTCGACATCTCGTCGATCGGTTGGACTAACAAAACTCGACAATATTGTTGTTACATTTTTTGTTTAATTATTTTCAAATATTTTATATTATTAGTACAATTACGTGAGCCGCTTAAGGAAAGCCACTGAAATTGCGTAAAAGTTGAATCTTGAATGAAATAACTTTTCGTGCAATGAAACGAGCACCATATTTTTTTTCCTAAGAAAAAAACGAGCATTGCACGCAGAGACAGTTACAAGAGCTCTTAAATATCAGTGCCATAAAAATTTAAGGCCATTTCTATGAAGTCGAATGAAGTAGTGTAGCAAGCCAATGCGAGTATCAGTCATCAAATAAGAAAAAAATAGAATTTTCGAATATTTGAGATAATGCGATTTGCATTTATAGCCGTCACTTCAGTACTTCATCCTTTTAAACCACTGTCGCTCTCGAAAATCGTCTCTCTTATCTCGTATTCAATTTTTTTTCCCGTTGTGCATTTTCGGAGCTGTACCAATCGTTTTGTCCAAGAGCAAGAAAGAGTACGTATTCGCAGTAGATGAACTTAGTTCAAGTCTACAATTTATTTATGGAGATTGTCGTAAATGATTTCATCCGAGCTATTTATTTCACAAATGGATCTTTTCATTGTGTGTCCTTGGAGCACAGTGATTTTTTTTTCATTATTTTTTATTTTGGAGAGTGACAATTGAGCAAAAAAAAAAAAAAAAGAGAGAGAGAGAGAGAGAGAGAGAGAAAGAAGTGTGAGACCTCTGAACTTTGCATGAAATGGAATTGAATTGCTCTTTTGGACGCAAAATGTCCTTGAAAAAAATTCACTTGAATGGTTGGTGATTGCATAAGATGGAAGAGTGATTGAAGATTGAGGTCGATATCGATGTTATAAAGAATATCTTGAAATATCCTCATTGACCGGATTCCATGGATGCGTGATGTTTTTTTGGTATTTCATTCGTCATATGTTCTGTGCTTTCATGTGAACACATCGCTGACAATGATTATTTTAAATAAATATACAGACAACATTGGTAAAACGATACATGAGATGGAGATCGGAAATTTTGAATATTGTTTTGGTGAAATTCCCATTGAAACCGACATTCTGTTTGGTTGTGATGAAATGCGGTGTCCAAAGCATTTCGATTGTCACTGCAAATGCGTCGTATCGCTCAGCATGCACATTGCATAGCTCAAGAAATTATGCGACAAGAAGCTGTCAACAAACACATATTTTATCCTCTAACATATTTTATTATCTTGTGATTTTCTATTCATTTTCAGTTTCGCCCGCATAAATCTCTTATCGAACTTCGGTAAACACAAATATCTGAATAAAAATTTAATTTGAAGGCAAAATACGAGCATCGTGCATTTTCAACATGAAATATGAGAAACATTTTTCGAGTTCAAACCGTTTTTTGGATCAATGCAATTCGCCGAAAGTGTTGAATGAGTGCATCAAAACACGCTTGCATTTGTCACTAATCGCAACACATTCTATAAATCTGATATAGCAGTAATTTTTCATAGCTTTGAAAAATAACATTCATTTGATTACGCTGTGTCAATATAAACCAGAATGAGAATCATAAAACTGAAAGAGAGAGAGAGAGAGAGAGAGAAAAGAAGTAAAATACGTCGAATCAGTCAAACATCGGCATTATCATGATGACGTTGGCTCAATAGCAAGATTTGTTGCTGTTGTTGTTGTTTAGTAATTTGTGAATAAAATACGTGTGCATTTGAGCAGATATTAGATAAACAAAATCTGCCGTACACAATGGGAAATGGAATGTGACGACTGCTGGAAAATGCTAAGAAAAGTGCATCAGCATAATGCACCACCGTTTTGATATTCAAGGCGCACGCATTCATTGTGTACACACTCTCGTACAACAGATGTAACTGCGGATCAAGCTCTCTCTCTCTCTCTCTCGCCAACATGAATTCCATGCTCATGTTTGTGTATGATTTTTTTTTTCATTCGTTCATTTTTGTTTTGTGTTGCAATTTTGTGTTCACTAATTCCTTCGTGACGTTCATCTTGGGTACCTAATTTCATGCCTTTCCGTTTTCATATTGTTCATGTATATTTCAGCTGCAGCAGACACGATGGCACTCCATGCACGCTGCACATTTTTGTCTCCACTATTTACAAGAGATTCAATTCCAGACGTTGCATTTACTAATGCACAAATTTTTTATTTACAATTCTTTACGCAAATTTATACTAATTTTTTCTCTATCAATTTCTTAATGGATCGCGCTATTTGTGTTGTTTTTTCCGTTGGCTAGCTCGATGGCTCAGGTCTTGACATTTTGCATTTAGTGCCGTGCTATCGAATACATAAATTACACACAACGACCAATTTATTCCGTTCTTTGTCATAGATAAATGGTTAGATTCATTTGTACTACGTTTAATTGACCGAAATAATGGATTTAATGCAACGCCTAATGGATTTAATGTCTTTAATGCAATCTGCAATGTGGCATCTTCTTGTTGGATTGCGTGCGATCGCGTGAATTAAAATTGTAAATTTGCGAAAAAAGATATTTTTTTCACAGTATGTTGAAATTGCAGCGATACGGCGCGTTCAAGTCCAATGTGTGGTCGATATATATCTTTCCCTCAGTTTCACCATTTCGAAGGCGACGCTTTAAAATTAGAAATAGTAAACATTGAATTTGAATCGCAAGCGAGATTAAGCTTCACGCTTGTTCGCGAGGCATGCTGCTTAATTGACCTATTTTTTTCTCCTTTGAACTGAATTTAATTACGATAATCTTCTCCACACGCATTGCTTGCATGCGTATCACAGAAAATTCCCAATCAAAACCTGTATATTTAATGAAATCGAGCGCATATTCACTATATCTACATTGGATTAATGTCTTCAAAATAATAATTTCATTCGATGAGAAACAGCAAATCGCAAGAAGCGAAAGGAATTTAGAGGAATGTGAATGAATGAAAACTAATTATGCGTCAAAATATCGGGCATTAATGCGCTTCATTTAATTTTGAATAAAATCCCATTCAAAGCTCATAAAACGGAATCTGCATAATTCAAAGTCAGTTGGATATTCAAACTATAATCAGATAATTATTTGATGTGATAAAATTCAAAGATCTTATGAGCTACTCTTCGGTGAAAAAGTGTATGACTCAAATGCGGATGAGTGGCCGAAAAATCAGAGTAGTAAATGTCGGAAAAGTGATGTATACATTTCAAGCGAGAAAAATAAAAGAATCAGAAAATAGAATGAATGAGGCTGGGAAATGATTCGACTGATTCATCATTTCCCTGAATGAATGGATTGAGTTGAGTAAACTCAGCTATATCCCATGCGATGACATTCTTTATAATCCTTTGTTCGGAAAATTAAATATCACTCAGTTGTATGAAATTCTTACTAATTTTCATCCTACGCATATGAAAATGCGAAAACGTGAAAAAATCCGCCCATCTAATGACACACTTTTTTCAAAGATAAACAATTTTCGGCTCGGAAAAAAAATAGAAAATATTCTATACACTGAAACAAATATGGCATCATTATCGGAACAAATGATGACAAATGATCAAAATAATTTATCGACTTTTCCACTGATGAAAAAGGGCAACGCGTCAAAATATGTGGCAAAAGTCAATGTTCATCGAAACATGCTTGTGCTAATTAATTTATTTCTTTTATTTGCTATATATATTGGCATATTTTGAGTGCGCGTCATTGGCTAGACGAAATGCCATTTGTTTTACAATTATCGTCAGCACAATTTCCTTTCTTTCGGCAAATTAATAAAATTCATCAGCACTCGTTTGCTCATTAGGATCGCCCTTTTTTGAACGAAATAAACGAATCGAATTGGTTCATGTCCTGTATTTCAGCTGAAACTCAAGCCATTACATGTTTCACTGCATGTATAAATCAACTAAAATAAATGAAAAGCAAACAAAAAGTTGCATTTAACTGAAGAAGAGCCTACGAAAAAAGAAACCAAAAATATTATTACGCATTTTCTGGCCTCAATTAATATTAATTCCTGCACAGAAACCATCCATTTTCACGATGATTTAATGTGATTAATTGATTCGTGCAGCAGATGAAATACCGAATTGGATGCAAATAAATTCATTTATTTCGACGTTCGAGGTAATCGTAATTACATTCACTTGTGTCGTTTTATACGATTCTCTTCGAGGCATTTTTTTTTGTTCTTCAGCAGAGCGCGCTAGCCTCATGCGTTATTAATAAACATATAAATATATATACATTTTTTTGGTGTGGTTTTAATTGGCGATTTTGTAAACACATAACCGCATACACAAGAATAACCGCGAATTTTACAGTTGTTCCGCATTTTATGAATGGCCGACGCACAATTTGTTTTTTTCTCTCACTCTCACGCTGCCTCTTGTTTATAATCGGATTCACAATTATGCTTTGGCTTTAAATTGGTCTCACCATGGAAATATTATTGAAACCGCGCGGAGAGAGAGAGGGAGAGAGAGGGAGAGAGAACGAAACTAAAAATGAATTTTATTGAAAAATTTGCCATATTATGCGGTTGTACTTAAAATGCTTAATACTTTTTCAGTTTGTTTACATCGGAGTGGTGCGATGATGCTACGCGCTCATCCGCTCTTCGTAATTCATAAATTATGAAGATGAAGTTATGAACGAGACGAAATCAATCGATATTCATTTGGTCGATCTGAGAATTTCGCTCTGGCTGCAACTTTTCCACAGATGCCGTGTTTAATCAAGAGTTTTGTTTGTCCCCTTGAGTCAAACAAATTTTCTGTTGAAAACCAAATCGTTAGAATAGTTTCAAATCACTTCAAGTGTTGAGGTTGAGCAAAGAATCAATGTATTGAGTGGGTTCCATTCGATAAGTAGAAGTTTCCAGGGTAAATTCAGAACCTTCTCGTCACATTAACGAGACACGCATATTTTAATTATCGGTTCGTTACAAATCCATGCATCATAAAATAAAAGTGTTTCCACATTTCATAACATTTGATGATGTGTCTTTATTGCTTTAAAAAGTTAGACGACATAACTATGAAGAGATACGCTAGAAGAAAAAACGGTCTTCTGTCGTATTTATTTTTAAATTATGCTGAAGATGATTTGTTCGCATTCATTTTTGAAGGCGCCGAAAGAATGACTTGAGCTGCGTTTCATGAAAACTGCCTGTCAAATACTTTGATTCCAATTCAAGTCTCGATTTAACATCAGCTCGATGAATGCCTCGACAATTTCTAATTATGAAATGCCAACGAACGCGCTGCTGTTACCTAAACATAATAATTATGTTTACTGACGGCAGCATATGACCTATGTAACAACTGAAATAATATTTTCAGGAGAACATCCAGACCACCCTCGGCTCAGCCAAATCACTAGAAAGTGCTCACACAATTTTCCTTTTCATTGAATTCCTCCAGGCCGAAATAATAGAGCGTTTCGATGCATTTTAATCACATCATCAAAATCATAAACATGCAAGACGAAACTGAGACAGCCGAAAAATTAATGGAAAAAAAGAAACACGATCGCTGCGAGAACATTAGAATATTCAAAACAATAAAAACCAACTGATTCATATTTCATTACGGTAATGAAGCAGTATCACGGGCATTCTCGTCATTCATTCACTCTTTGTCTTTCTCTTGATCGCAGACACACTGATTGTATCATTGTGTGTAAACTGTCATTTGAACAAATTGTTTTTCGTATTTGTTTCTTTTGTTTGCATAAGAAAATGACATGTTTCGAATTATGTCTATTTTTGGGTGTAAAAAAGCGCATTGCCGTGAAATTGTATCAAGTATCCAGCTTGATGTGCATGTTTATGATGTACGTAGTAAAATTTTAAATGGTAAATTATCAAATTGTGTTTGTGCCACGAAATGAGTATCTGATTAGAAATGCGTTCGTCCCATCTCTTTCGCTCGTCTCCTCACCATGCAACAACCAAATGACAACAAACAGCTCCCATGTGAGATAACAAATGTTTAAGACACACGACTTCAAATTAAATGTTGAATTCGCTGCGTATTCTATTTTCAAAGTAGAATTTAATTCGGAATAAATGATAATCTGATGCATTCTCTCGCTCGCTCAGCTATTTTGGATTGATGTGATCTTGGGACAGAATTCCGACTCTCGCATTTGCCCGACTACGTAAAAAGAGTTTAACAAGAAAATTCGTGTACAAGTTGCATGTCTCTTTATCTATCTACAGTAAAGAAGCTACATTTCATGGTTACTTTTGTCTAGTAGCTGCTGTACAATTTGATGAAAACCGCGTAAAAACCAACAAAATGCTGGAAATGCTGCTTCACTTTTTCAAATGAAATATTAAATTTTTCGTATGAAACGGATCATATGGATAAATTGTGTTTTTTTTTTCTTTTCCGTTTGTCGTCAAGCATCATGATATTCGGGCTTAAGATACCAAATCCACGGCATTCACATTCATTATTCAAAGAACGTAGATGCAACAAAGAATTTTGTCACAACTTGCTCTAAATCAAATTAAAGCCACAGCAACGAATGGTAACGCATCGAAACAAGATTTATGTACTACAAATTCTTTCCATTGTAAATAACCCAAATACAAACCCAAAGAATTGATTTTACACAAGTGAACACCATTTGTCTGAAAGCAAAATGTTTTGGCTCCATTTAACAACAGCACGACAACGACACACACAAAAACCGTCAACAATATGATTCAATTTTACAAATGCATTACTTTTATCGGATAAAATATATTTGAGGGACAGAAGCAAACGAATTGCGTTCCATCAGTGTTGATCTTTAACAACAGCATTTTTACAATTTTCTACACCGTCAACAGAAATGATGATTATGAATGGAAATATGTTCATAAAATATCCGAAATATCTACATGTGAATAATATTAATAGAAGCGGTAAATGTGGTGACAAATTAGCAAATACTGTATGCTCTTGTCACTCTATATTTTTTCTCTTGTATGTGCACGCGTCCAAAGGGAACTTTATTACGGTGTCAGCATGAGAAGACGTGGTTTAGCGAGCAGCAGCGTTTTGCGTACGGTTTGGATCTTTTGTCACGTTGAAATCAATAAGATAGTCTCATCTGGCATTCACAAACGATATTTTATACTCGATTCTTTCTTCGTTTCCGTTTTTATCGTTCACATCTCTTTTTTTCTTATCCTTGTGCTGCGAACGTGCGAGAATCGATTGATTTTTATATTTCGCGTAATTGCAGCTCAATTTATCTTTGTCACTGCTCTCGAAAATCAATCGGAATCGTCAGAAGTGCCGAGCTGCGCGAGGAGATGTCGTGCAATGCTGTGGCTGGACCGAAAAAGATGCGCAATTTACGATAACATTTGGAAGATTTATTTCGAACACATGTCCTCGGGCGCACTGCCAATAAGTCTGTCAGCACAACGACATAATCCGACCAGTCGAATATTTATTTGTTGGATATTTTCAGGCAATTCGCCGAATTTCATTTCTTATCTTTCAACATCGAAATCGTACATTCGTGTGCGTGCGTGAATTTGTCTGTGTGCAGTGAACGGGCTGCTGAAAATATCAATCGAATTGGAATGCATCAACGAACCAAATACACAGCCGCGCGTGCTAAAATGATTGGAAAACGTGGTGCGTTCGAACAATTCCGTCGAGTGCAAATTAATGTATTTTTAAAAGTGCATATCCTGTATGCGTAACGAATGTTCGGTTCAAAGCACACACGAAAAAAAAAATCCAGCGAAATGTGGAACAGAAGCCAATCGAAAACGGATGATAAAAAAAAGAGAGAGAAATAAAAAGATTTGCATCAATTTCGTATGGAATGTTATGCATTCGTTTTATCGTTTTTCCGCTGGCTCATTCCACCTCATTCTCTGTCCTGCTATGTCTGTCATCAAATCGAACCCTTGAATTGCAATTAATCCAGATTTTGTATGAATGTGGCTATGATTGGCACATATATTTGATTCGGTTTTCAACAACTGTCTGATTCCGATTTTCTGATCGACGGATGAGAAACGATAGACGGAGTGTATTTATTAACTAGCCAACAGCTGTATCGGTGCACCAAAGTGTAGATGGATAGAGAGAGAGAGAGTGTGTGTGTAAGTGAGTGAGTGAGTGAAAAATCGAACAATTTGTAATTCGAGAACATCTAATCCATCATGCTCTACTTTACCTTTATTGTGTTCAAATTATGCCAGTGAAACACGTACTTATGCCGCGCATTCGTTCCAATGCTATTTTGCTACCTATTTAATTTACAGTGCTCATTTCTCAATGTGTCACACGGCTTTTTGGGGTGTATGTTTAAAATGAATGTGTGTATGTCACAAGCACTCATAACTTGTTCGCATTTTGCCGTTAATGCCATTTAGATTGTAATCATTAGAAACACTCACTTCAGATATTTATTGAATCAATTTAACGCATATCAACTGGCTACATGCATTCACAATATTCCGATCACCCGATTTTTGTCTGACACGTTTAAATTCATCATTCGTTGTTTTCGTACTTCAACGCAAGCAAATGTGTTTTCTGCGCGACTCATTTTCGTTATCTTGTGTTACTTCGAATGTGTATCTAATAAAATCTGGCGAATAGTGAATTCTTAAAACGCGGTGTCAAAAGCTTCATTTTATCTTGAAATGTCATATATAGAATCCCCTTTTCTGTGCCGCAGTTTCATCAAATCCACTGAATCAGCCTATTCTCAATACAGAAAGTATTTCGCACCGAGATTATCACATTTTAACTGATTTAAAATCCTTCGCTAGATATGGCCACACGCTAATAAATAATAAATCTTGATTAGTTGTTCATAAATCATATAAATGAAAACGCACATATAATAAAAACTAAGATGAATTTCGTATATAAGAGTAAGTTGTGGCGCTTTGAACATCAAATGATGTGTATATGGTTTGTCTTGTGTTTTCATGAGCTAATACGTCGCTTCTTTTTGGCATTCCTATAATTTATTCAGATGAACAAACAACACTTCTCGTTTTCGACTTATGTTCAAGTCGCAAAGACAAATTGAAATCGAATGGAAATTAGATGCATAATGAATATTGATAAAAAATATCAAACTTACATCGAATGGACTTTATTTTCTGATATAATGTGCGGTCGGTGTGTAAATGGTCGTTTTTGAAACGATATAAACAGCGAAATATCAATAACGTTGTAATAACATTCATGCAAAACAAGATGCACACCAATCGAAATGGTTGCTCATCCGTAGCGTTCATGGAATTTCATGGACAATGTCCCATGGAAACGCGAGAGACAAAGCGCGTCTACAGCAGCCGAAATACAGAATCAAATAAAATACTTCATTTTATGGTCAACAGAAATAATGAAATAAAAGTCTGTGGTTTCATATGCATTTAATTCGCTGCACGACATCAAACCGTACAGATGTTCACTTGAATACAGTGAAAAATATTCAAACGATAAGTTGATTCAAGCGAACCGAACATCGTCTTTATGGAATTATTTAACAAGCTCGAACAAGCAATTTATTTTTTCATAATATTTAAATTAGATCGGCGAAAGAGACAACGTTGGAAACTCCAACAAAATCGATGTCTCGGGAAGGAAATCTCTTGTTAAAACGATCAAGTACAGAACTGGAACCAATTGGAGACAGACAATTTGATCGGATGAAAGCAAAAAATTGAGCCCTTCTTTTCATTCCACAATATTTCATGAATTGAGGTTTTCAATGGAATACGAAGAAAAATAAAGTAATTATACATTTCCATAGCAGCTAATATAAATATACAAACACCAGAGGAAAGGCAAAAACTACCGAAGGTTTCAAAGGGATTCTCAGCAGTAATGAATTCAACAAAAATGGAAGAAAACAAATAAAATTGATGAATATTTATTCGAACTGTATCATTAGACTGGGGAGAGATTCAATATTTGCTTTCATCAAAATTATCTTCATTTTTTCTCTCTCACTTCGCTTGCTATTCAAATGTCTGTCGGAAATCGGTATTTGAAATCCATCTTTCGAACAAAAACCAGAGTTTGGTTTGGATGCTTGCGTCTCGGTCAATATTTGCATGCGTCTGATGGTAACTAACCGTTTGTTTTTTTGTTTTTTCTCCATCCATTCTGAATGCACAATGATGCTGTTTTGGAACATAAAAATCCTTTCGACATAAACTTGAACGAGAAGTGGCTCTATTTATCTGAGTTTAAGAGATGCCTTCGACATAATTGTAACAGCAAACAGAAAAAAGTCGAAGCCGGCGTTTGAGAATTAAAACTTCACTTTAATCACTAATTCAGTCTCTCTCTCTCTCTCTCTATATATGTGTGTGCGCCTCCCTCGTTCTTGCTGTTCCAGTCGATCCGAAATCCACTTATGCGCACTGTGCTCAAAATTTTGTTTAGTGTGAAAACGAGGCTTTTTACGCATGTTTATGACGCAAATCAGCCATAAATCATTTCCGTCATGCTTGAGATTCACATGTCAAAATAAATGGCAAATAAATTCCAAAGTATGAATGAATAGCCACTCAAAAAACGGTTTCATGAAAATGATTAGCCTAGCACAATATGCGATGCACATGAAAGTGATATTGCATATCGTAAACGGAATAAATTGCTTACGCTAGCAAGCACGCACGCATTCGCGAAATAGGGAAAGAAATACAACGGCACTAAGTCATACACTCACACGCCTAATAATACGTGTAACATAAAACGCGTGCCATAATAAAGGCATTAAATGACCGCATTTGGAAAGGAGGCGGAATGTAGGCCAAGTTTAATTGAAACAAATTCAATGTGTCATTGGGTAATGAACAAAATCAATGTTTTTTATCTTACAAATTCATTTCAATCAGAACATTTCACACCCGAAATAAAAACTACGGGCTTTCATCTGCTTATTTAATAAATTGAAGAGTTTCGAGAATGTTGGCGAACGGAGAGAGAAAAACAAGTTGTGCGAAGATTATTATTGATGTGAATAGTGGGAATAAACTAATAAAAACACCAACGTCAATGTTGGAAGTCTGATGTGTAAAATATTAAAGGGTTTTTGCCAAACGTTACTGACCCAATTCTCACCAACAAAAAACATATAACCAATTGGCTGTGCAAATGGGATGCTCCAATTTTTTGGCAAATTCCATGCCTTTCGTCGCTTTCAATGCGCAAAAACACTGTGCTTGAGCTCGGCAATTTCAGGGTCTTGTTAAAAATGACGGCCAATTTCAATGTCAAAAACTTTGAATACACAATTTATTATCCAGAAGGAATATTTTGGCACACTCTCTGTATTTTTAAATCCCGATCAAATTCTCTCTCTCTCTCTCTCTCTCTCTCTCTCTCTCCAATTTTGGAGCAATATATTGTTCCTGCCTACCCATATGTAAATGAACTGACTAGCTATCAGCCAACTGTAATTGACAGCAAACGATTGTTACGAGTTTTCTTTTGGCTTTGTAGGAAAAATAGTCAGTTTCTGTTACATTTCAGTCAGTCGATTTACCTGGGACATTTTGACATAAAGTTGACTATAGCTAATAGTTGATTGTACTTGTAAATTTTGTTCGACTCATAGTTAGCCAGACAAATTCAGCCAAAATATCCCAATATAGTCGACTGGTTTCTTAGCTAAATTTTTTTCACAAGGGTAGGCAAATTTGTGTGCCGTACCGCAGTCAGGTTGTATGCAGTATGAATTTCCAACATTTCTCCAAAAATGATTTATTACACGATTTCAAAATGACGATGTTGGCTTTATATGTTATCGTTGTTTTTGTTTTTGCATTCGACTTTATACAAAAAACTGAGAAACAAACGCATCTGAATAGAATGAATTGTGCCGTTGCTGTCCGTTGTGAAAGAGAAAGAAGAAACTATTCTCCAAATATTTTCACAACTATAAGAAGGAAAAATTACGATGTTATAACCAACAATCCAAATAGTAAATATTTTTTTATTATTTCTTTGATTACGTACACATATTGGACACGTGCGATATAATTGCTAACCTGGAGGCCATTCATATTGTTTTGGATGTTCAAAGATGATGTAAACTACGATTTCAATGTGATTTCGAATTCGAGCGAAATGTCATTCCGTAGGGTCTCGGACACACATCGAATTCCATATAATTACACAAAATCAACCATTTAATTGAGAACGTTCCCTTAATTAAAATGTTTGACACGCTATCTCATGACAAATGAACAGGTAACTTAACCGTGAAATTGGGCATGACGTTGCGGGCCAAAAATTCTTCTTCTCGTAAAGAGAACTATATTTAGAACGTGATGACTGAAACTGCGACGGTGACAGAGGTTGATGAGTTCAAACAAAACTTATTTCGGAATTTTGATTGACAATTTAGTTGGATTTAAATCCCCATTCAACGAATCGAGTTAAATGAAAATATACAACATTCGAACGAAAATAAAAAAAGAAAGTGGAAAGAATAAACGTGACTCAATTTTAATTTGATGAATTAAGAGGTGGATAAAGTTTCCGAGGATGATTCAAAATCTGTAAAACGTTTTATTTCTTTCGTATTCGATACTTTTTATTTCATTTTGAACAATAAAAGAAGTTCTATGAGAAGAAAATGAATGCTTTCCCGGAAATGTGATGCTGCAGCAACTGGCCAACAGCTATAAAAGACCCGTAATGTATCATCGTGGAGGGATGTATCGATAAATGATTTTTTTAGATCCACCTCTTAAATCGCTTCGCACCCAATCCAATTGATTTCCGCCAGTTCAACTTCCTTTATTTAATCTCATGATGTAAAATATCCGTGCGAAGCATCTAGCCGTGTAGCGGCTCAATTGTGCAGGAAAAAACTAGTCACTGGCAGCAGCACATTTAGCATCCAAATTACCCATAGAATAGCTAATGCGCATTCTAAATTCGCAACTTTATAAGAGTAAAAGAAGAGCGTATGCTCGACGTGAAAATGTTGCTGTAAACTGAATTTAATTCGACGATATTTTATCGATGGCTCTGTAACCTAGATCTTGTTCGTTTTTCCATACCATTTTTATCTCAATTATTGAATAAATGGCATACGCGGAAATGGCTGCGTCACCTGTCACAAATTATTATATTCATAAATTTATATGTTATTCAAATGAAACCATGTGTTTTTGATCGCTCATGTTGTGTCAATAAAGTGGAAACAAAGCATATGTGAGTGCGACGAATATTTAACGCACGATATCGCGCATCGACCGTAAAAAGGGAATTAATTTTCCTGCCTTTATTTGAAATTTTGATGCTTAATAGAGGCCGCTTATATAATAGGTCAATTTCGATGCATAATTTTATATTCTCAAATGAATAGAAATTCGTGTGTCTTTCACGATTTCTCTTTCTCGTCGCCTCTATTCGGATACCATTTCGTGTCGATCTTTTCACTTCATCTACCAATTTAAAATGCCACTTTACAATATGTATTATTTTGAAATCAAGTGACTAATCAATTTTAATTGGATGTAATTCACCGGCATCTCACATTTATTTCACTTCACATTGAAGAATATCTTGTGAATTAACGATCTTAGACTCGGAATCAAAAGGAAAATCTTTGAATATAATCCAAGATGTGTTATTGCATGGCAAACTGTGCTGGGCCAGCACATTTGATTTCCGTTAGATTACTTTTAATAGCTGCATTCAAACTAAGAATTTATCTCTGTCTCTCTGCGTCTATTGGTTTATCTTCAACGATCAACGAACAAAAATTAGCTAAAATTGTGTGTAATGCTAATGATCGTTTGTCAGCGACCGGTTTCATTTGGCTGCATTTTATTTATTTGATTGCATCTTAAATGCGCTCCAATTAAATCAAAATGTTATATCGGGCTTTAGGATTGATCCGATCCGCGAACACCCGACAAATGTGAAAGGCGACATATTGTATATGTGAGTCTCGCCCGAACGCACCTTTTTCATGTGACAACACTCAACATAAAACAAGTGCAATGCAATTTATATCGATTGAAAATGGCCCATTTCGAGTCTACATTCATGTCATTGTTTGTACCGCAAAAGGCTATAAATAAAAATCGTAAATAAATTCTGTCGATATGCTCTCCGTGTGCATGTTTCTTGTTCTCACTTTTGATCTGCAGCCTCTGCACGATTCGCAATGGAATAAATATAAATATGTTTGATGGCAAGAAAACCTTATAAACACAACATAAGTCACATTGTCGTTTTTTTCACTGCGGTAACACGCGCGACGAATGCGCACATTGAAATGCATTATCATCACTCTGATACATACTTTGTGTGAGATAAAGAAAAAAACATGGAGTGTAAACAGAAAAACAAGTCGGAAATATTTGTATAACAAGATATAAAGCAAATTTTTTGAATATCGTTCTTCTGACAAGAACGAATCGAGCAATTAAGTTGTTTCATGTTATTGTTGCATGAATAGCATCAATGCTGCTTCATCAATAATATCCTTCTCCTCCTCTTTAGAGGGAAAACCAATTCATCTGCCCAAGACATAAAATTGAAATTCATTTTATTGATGGAAAAATTGTGCAATTCACTGTTTGTAGCCGCTACATGTGCAAAGCGAGCATCAAAACGGAATAGTATATTTTAAATGCGAATTGGCGCTGGACAGCCAAGCAAAACGAAATGCAAACAATTTTCGCTGAGTAATAGAATGAGCAGCATTTGAATCGGTATGCTAAATCAATACCCATCGAATACTTTTTCACCACTCTTCGAGCATTAATTGAGAGAGAGAGAATATTAATTTAATGAGAAGTGTGCGATGGACGGCAATGTAAACAAAATCGCAATGAAATGCAATTTTCTGGTTACCTCCCATTTATTTGCGCCATTGCGAGCAGTGGCAATATATGTGGCGCTCCGTGATAGATGCATATCGATGCACAAATATTTATTGGGCTTTGCATTCGCCAACGCCAACGAGCATTTTAAGTCTGTCGATCGAACAACGTAAATAAACACACACAGGATAAAATAAATAAGAATGAATTGCCATGGTGGAATAGATAAGTAATAAAACCACCAGCAAATTACCATTTCATATCTGAAAATAGACGAAAGAGGAAAGCGCAAAGTTGATGCTCGCTAAGCACATTTAAGTGCATTTAAAAAATTGCAATTTATCCGACTTGGGGTCGCTGTTGCGCTGAATATTTAGATCTCTGACTTTTATCTTCGACTGATGCACCATTTCGTCCAACACGCGAGTGCTTGGCATTCAGTTGCTGAGGCAAGTATTCCATCTATAATAACCGAGAATACGAGTATGAAGCATTTGATTATCATACGAGTTGGTGCTAGAAAATTGCAAGAACAATGCGATTGAGGACCTTTAAGTGCAAAATATTGTGGCAAAAGCACGAAAATTAGATTTTTGTTCGCCGATGATGTTATTCGCGTGTCTTGACATTCAGAAAATTCTGAGCAAAGCAAAAATGTCTGTGTACTTTTTAATCAGACATAATAGCCGAGCGAAACGCATGTTTCTCATTCCAAAGTAAGAATATTACATCAGACAAGACATCAGACAAGCCTGAGATGTAAATTACAATGGTCATTATCTCTCGAGCTCGACGGAAGAAGTCAGCATAAAATCATCATTAAATATGTCATTTTTTGAGCGACGAATGCGAAAAAGTAGCATTTGTTTCAAACCGTTTTAGCTGCTTAATGGCAAATTGCTTGAAATGGATTCATTAATGTAATCCATGGCATTTGACACGGGAAATGAAAGTGACCAGCCTTTCTTCGCTCTACCAAAAACATTTTGCTGAGTAATTATTTGTAATAAATTTTCCTTTCATTTTTCATTTCAGACTGCTCAATCGAATTTTCATAATCAAAAGTTGTTCGAGGAGACAGCATCATCGTCGCTGCTACGCTCATCGTATAACCAACGCCAAGAACAACGATATTTGTTGCAAACTCAACTCGAACAAGAGTTATTGCAGCATCAAATCCATCAACGTTACTTGGAACATCGATATTCTGTGCCGCAGCTTCATCGAAACGAATACGAAAAACTGCCATATACAAAAACCCATCAACAATACAATCCACACCATTATACATTAGACAATAGAGCATTGGCCGTACAGCTAACGCCACACTCTGATTTGAATAATGCGAGCAATCGATTCACAAAGAAAATTAATTTTAATTTGAATAACGTCAATAATAATTACAACAAAACGCAGCGTGACAGAGACGCAACATCATCGGCTACAGCGGCTGTGCACTCGTCATTGACACCAAAATCAATCGGTTATAATACATGCAACAATAAAACCATTGCGAAGACAAAGCCTTATCACAACAATATCGGTAGCGGTAAAAAATACGAGAAATACGACAATAACAATCACGACACGTACATCGAGTATCTACAAAAGCCAATTAAAATGCAAAGCGCGGAAATCATCATCGAACACAGTCAATTAGTATTAAATGGAAATGCGAACAGTAATGACAACTCAAATTCAACAAATCCAATGAATCGATCCAATCATTACACGCAGGTAATTTGAACTTTAAATCTCTCTCTCTCTCTCTTACTGATAAAATGATTAAAATGCATGTGTGTGATATGATTTTAGTCCATGAAAGCACGATAAAAACGTTCTCATTAGTTTATTTTGTAACAAATTATGCACTTCAAACAGCTTATTCCTATTAAGAGCTGTAATCCTCAGCCAGCCAAACTTGAAATAGATAAGTACTTCGAAGCATTAACTTTCGAAATAAATTGAATTTATCCGTTTCAAGCCAATGACAACAACCTCATGGAAATCTATACCTTTAAAGCACTTCACTCCCATCTATTTTATCCACCTACCGGATTAACAATCTGGTTCAGTATATCAATTTAAGTGGAAATTCGGGATGGTTCTTTTAATTAAGTGCATTTACTGGTTTAGTCCGTTTGCAAAACAGAAACGTTTTTGAGTCAGATTTCAAATGCGATTCATATCGTTATGGAAAATAAATATTATTCGGTTTAATTGAGACGATTACAAAACCAAATGAGCTCATTAAATCAGTAATATCAGTTTTAAATTCCCTTGATTGCATTCAAAACGCTGGGTCGAATAGAAAGCAAATCTTATGAAGCATGTAACGAAAAAAAAATTTCATCTAAAAAAAGTGTACCAAGTGAATGTATTGTTAAGTTAAATGAACGGAGCTCTGTTATCAAAGCTATACGAAGTCGCATTCTTAGATATTCACAATCATTGTAATTTGAAATAAGTATCTTAAATAAAGGTACTATTCAAAATTCAATTTGGGTCTCAACAAATCTATTAACATCGATTCACTAAAAATGACAGACAATTCCGTTGCAATTATTTTGAGTTGTTTGTTATTGATAAAAAATCGTTTTTTCGTGTTTCTTTTATTAATGATAAAAATTGACTATGCGGTCAACGGCAAAACAATGCTGAAAACGGAATAATTTCTCTAAATCTCTGTGATTTCGCTCAGTTAATCGGAAAATGAGTTTATGGAAAAATAATCTTACACAAATTAGAATGCCATCCGGTTAAACGGTTACTTTTTTTCAATCAACCATCGCTTATCTATCGGTTGAGCAGAGCACACGCCAAACACAACATAACCGAAAAGAATCTTCGCTTGTTTACGTATAAATTATGTTTACTCGGAAAACACGTCTCTGATCGATTCAATGAATGAATGCATGATTGGTCGATGAGAATATTTTCGCTTGATTTCCGACAATGTGATTGCCATTTTGAGATTACGCTCACACAATGCTTCCTTCCTCTGTTCTGCCCTTTATTACTTCCTTTTATCAGCGCTTTCTTCACTTTGACTTTTGTGAGATAAAGTGCTACATGGATTGTAATCTCAAGTTGGTAAAGAGCAGAAGAAAGAAACTTAAACCATAATTTTGCTTTTGTCCTCGTTTTCTGGATTTCAACGCGCTCAATGGATGCGGAAAAAAATTCATCTCAATGAATATCCCTGTTTCAATATAATATTATGGCGTAATTTGCTTTTCATTCTCATAAAAGCCATACACAGCTCGGGAAAAAAGGTGAAAGGAATTCTTCAATATCATGCTTGTTCTCGTTGTAATACTTGTCCTTCGGCATAAGTGTATCCTGGATATTGGCAGCGCCAAGTTGAAAATGAATTGATATTTGGCAAAAAAGAGGAAGGATGACATCCAAATTATAGACATTGAATTCACATAATATGTGACATTGTAGCCAGCTTAACATGGAACATTCCCTCACTTGAAATTCAAGATTTCACATTTTTTACACAAATTGATTTTTGGGTTGGTTTGATAAATTGCTGCTTTTTCCGACCATTTTATAAATGAACCATGATCAACAACAAAAAACACAATCCGATAGGCTTTTGATTGGTACGAATCTTTAATGGAATAGCTGATGAGTGATTTCAATGCTCGCTGTGCGTGTGTGTGTTTGTGCTGTGGCATAAAATCGAACTGATGACAAAATAATGCCAGCATATTGGTTCGACAAAGCTTGCGGGAGATCGAAAATTATGCTCGAACACGTCAATCTCGATGACTGCTTATAAAAAATAATGGGAGAACATTTACATAAATAGAAAAGATATGATAAGTGCTATCACAACAACGAGCCGCGTTTCGACTTTTTGGTGTCTTTGGTACACTTTGTAATGTGTCAAAAATGAATTGAAGATTACGTTTTTCTTCTCTTGCTTGCGCAAATAAACGACCGCAAATCCACCAAATGCCATCGGTTTTCATGTTCACGAGTGCTACACGATCTTTGTCAGATGTGATAAAACGAACAATATTAGTAAAGTCTTAACAAAAATCCAATGAATAAACAAAATATCGGGTGAAATGGATTAGTTGACACACACAGTTGAAATGCACTCAATTCCAATCAATAAGCCGTTCTTTGTTTGCTATCGAACAACATACAAAAATCAAAGAGTCACGTCGATGTCGCCCGAACCATCACAAAATATTGTATCATTTGAATGCAATCATTTAATGTGCGAGAAGCAATATTCTATCTGCAGATATTTTCCAAAAGAATGCAAGTGATTTTAATCAGCACTATTTGGTCGAATTGCTGCCGCATATATGGTGGATATGACATTCGAAATGTATTTCAGTTCACAAAGAGCGAACAATAAACAACCACATGAAACAGCACACACATTGCCATTTGCACTTTCATTTATTTATTTTGTTTCGGTTGCCACCTAAGCAAATAATGTCGGACCTTTTGTCAATTGGTGCGGATGCTTTGTTGTCACAATAAATATCAAACAACTTCCAGTTAATATCCAAAGTCAATACATGAAACATGTGCTTTGCACTTCAGCCATGTGAATCGATTTATGGTTTGAGTTTTCTTTAAAAATTCCGGTGAATTATGACTATGAATACCATCAGCCAACACAACATGCTTGAAATGTGGAAATAAATATTTTCAATTCTTTTGTAAATTTTCAAAGATTATTGCTGCGTTGGCCGTTTCTCTTGGACCACTGGCGGCCGGATTGGGCAAAGGATATTCGAGTCCAGCGATTGCGAATCTTCAAGAGCTTCAAATTAGACCAGGCGGAAACAATACGTCATTCACAATAACAGATCAGGAAGCCAGCTGGGTGGCTAGCCTATCGCTATTGGGTAAGTTGCAAATATCTTACAAATATTTTTGGGAAGACGCTTTTCATAATTGGAATACAAACGAGAGTGAAAATCCACGAACAATATCACAGATGCATCAATTTGTTGAAACAACGAGTCTTCTTTGGCCGCTTTTGATTAAAGCAGCGTGAAAGTGAACAATACACCGATTATCTGAAGAACATTGAAGAATGTATGGGAAAAGCACATTTAACAATAGCAACGGATATTGCTTGTATTGAAAAGAGCGAAATGGAAGGAAATCGATCAGATAATCAGCCGTTCAAGATTTCAGCTGTGTGCATCTTCATTTCTTTGATTAACTCAAATTCGGGCGATTTTTTTTTTTTCCTTTTTTCCCACGTTCCGTTTCAATGTGCAATTTTCTTCTGATTCGCCTTTTTTGCGCGATGGAAAAATACATTAACGATACACGATAGAGAGGGAAAAAACTGTATACACTTTTGCTATGCTTCATTTGCTTCAGCTTCATGCCAGACACAACAGGGACAATGTTCCTTTGACGGATGTTTTTTTTTCTCTTCATTTGATTATATCAAAATGCTAAAAAGCTTATTAAAATGACCACTTTTTGTGCAATCGCCGTGCCTGGGTCTGTCCGCTTTGAATCTTTTATTATTTTCGAGCAGCACATGCACACACCGAAAAAGTTCAAATCCTTTTTCCACTCATGAAAACTTTGTGCACATACACACATACAAACACGTGGCGCAAGCAGCGAAATTTTTTCTGTTTAGTTTATTTGAATTAGTCCCGTTATGGATGCTGGTTGAAAATGTAATTTTATTTAAACTTTTCACTGGAATAGGCGAAAGAAGGAATTGGAACAACTTTCAGTTTTGTAAGCCGATTAAATTGATGGTGTTGTGCATTTAATGGCATTACAACTGACTAGAAATATTACGGTCGACCATTTTTTCCCTCTTTTCGCCTCTTCTAGCTTTGTTGCTATCTTTCTGTTTCTCTCTCTCTCTCTCTCTCTCTCTCTCTCTCTCTCTCTTTGTATTTTTCAGAATAAAGTATAAAAGGTTGTTCGAGCCGAAACGATAATTTCATAGTTTTTCTCTTTTTTTACACAGGTGCCCTGTTCGGTGCTATTTTGGGCGGTTTCTTTTTGCAATATGGACGTCGCAAGCTGTTGACTTTGATGTCGTTGCCATTTTCATTATCATGGATTTTTACGGTGTTCGCTAAATCGGTCGAAACTATGTTTGCCACCGCTTTTATCGGTGGATTTTGCTGTTCGATCGTATCAATGGTCACACAGGTATGCGCTAGCGCAATGGCCGACGAGAAAAATCAATAACTTAACAATTTGTCAATTTTTTTTTTTGCAGGTGTACATAAGTGAAATCGCATCGCCAGATATTCGCGGTTTTCTGTCGGCAATTCAAAAAATTGCCGGACACATGGGCATATTGATATCATTTTCATTAGGAGCATATCTCGATTGGCGGCAATTGGCAATGCTCGTTTCAATCGCACCATTACTACTATTCTTCACTGTGATCTACATCCCAGAAACACCAAGTTTTCTAGTGTTAAACGGCCGTGACGATGAAGCATACCGGTATAACATTACAAATGCATTCCCAAATCGGAAACATTTTTCATTGATTTATTTATTTCTGTATAAACCACAGATCATTGCAATGGCTCCGTGGTCCAAATAAAAATATTGAATTGGAATTAGAAACGATTCGATCGAATGTTCGGGCAACAAGGCCGCGCACAAATCCATTTCCAGCGTTGCCAACGGGAAATTTACTGTCAAAAGCGGCTATGCAAACGATTTATGCGAATATTAAATCCGTACTTAAAAATGTGCGAATCATTAAGCCCGTATCAATTACCTGTGGCCTTATGGTGTTTCAAAGATTTACAGGTAAAACTACGCATTTTATAGCGCCATTCTGAGCGAAACATTTAAATTATGCAAATTATTCTATCCATTGCAGGGGCTAATTCATTCGGTTTCTATGCCGTAAAAACCTTTCGTCAAACATTCGCTGGCATGAATCCGCACGGTGGAGCGATTGCCGTTGGTTTCGTCCAACTATTGGCTGCCATGCTATCCGGTCTTCTAATCGACACCGTAGGCCGAATTCCATTGTTGATAATCAGCAGCGTGTTTATGTCACTAGCACTTGCATCGTTCGGGTCGTACGTGTACTATGAACAAGCAAATAAATTAATTGCAAACACACATTTCGATATGGACGCTGCTGCGTCAATCAACACTGATTGGATCCCATTGTTGTGCGCGCTCGTTTTCACCATTGCATTTTCATTAGGTAACTATAACAATACGATTCAGTTTTGTAAGAAAAAAGAAACTAAGAGCAAAACTGCTCTCAATCGAATTAGAAACCGGTTTTTATTGCTCCTTCACATTTCGTGCGCACACTCGGTGAAAATGTTTGAATTACGTTTTCATTGGAAACAATTAATCGCTCAATTAAATTTTATGAGTGCACACTAATAATCATCATAAAGACGTCTTCAGTTTTAATTGCAAACATAATCGAAAGCTATCAACCGTCTGAATTATGTTGTGAAATTGAATTTCAACCTTTGTTCGCATAACCATTTTTTGTTCTACAATTTTTCCGATGATTTTTCCCACAAACAGGTATCTCCCCGATATCATCGCTTCTTGTTGGAGAACTATTCCCGCTGGAATATCGTCACATTGGCAGCAGCATAGCGACCAGTTTCAGCTATTTCTGTGCATTCATAAGCGTCAAAACGTTTATCGACTTTCAGGTATGTTGAGCCGTTAAATGTTATTTGGATAAAGTATCTCGTCCCTGCTCTCCTTTATCTTCTAATTACAATTTTTCTTTACACTTTCCTCTTTTCTATAGGAATTGTTCGGTTTACACGGGACATTTTGGTTGTATGCATGCATCTCGTGCGGTGGCCTATTTTTCGTTGTGATGTGTGTGCCAGAAACGAAAGGAAAAGATCTAGATGAAATGGATCCAAAATACGAACGAACCATGACAATAAATCGATGAGATATGGGAACTCACGTAGAATATTTAGTGTAGTTTTTGTAGAATTGCCGATTCTGTATGTGTAATTTCATTTCACTGTTCGTGTATGCATTTTATATTGCAATTTAGGCGCGTCTCTCGTGAATGCATAAATGCATGAATGCATTAATGTGTCCGATTTAAAACGATGTGACGATTGTGTAAAATTTATGCGCTGTTTTTTTTTTATTTTGACGTCAAAAAACCGTTTTTGTTTTAGTTTGAAAATTCTGTTTAAATTTGTGCTACTCGGAAGTATAAGCTTAATTGTTTTATACGCGCACACATATGAAGTGAAGCAGGCTTTTTTGCGCTATAGAGACAGATTTCGCTTAAAGAGAAGTTTTAGTTAAAAAAAAAAGAACGTAATCAAATAAAAAATGGTACAATATCATATCAACAGGCAAATTTGCGTATCTCAAACCAATTGTGATGAGAGAGAAAAAAGAGTATTTTTTGAATAATTACAATTCTCGAACACATCATATCGAATACGCGGCACAAAACAGTCACACACACACAAACACGGAACAAACGAATCACGAGCGATAATCGTTGAACGATTTCGAAACATTACATTTGTAAATGGTGCTCATTTTTCATTTATTCTTTTTAAGGATTGCTTTTAATTTTATGTGTAAGGCTTGTATTTATTCTAATTTAAATGAAAATTTTACTCCAATGTATCTAATAGATATTATATATCATTTTACGCGATGAATATTTTCGTTTGGCGATAATTTTTCAAAAATTAAAAATGTTCGCATCTAAAGAACTTATAGGATTGAGAATATCAAAATTAAATATTGAATTTCGAAACTTTAGCTCGATTTCGTCTATCCATTTTTATTAAATTGTCACAATTTATTTCAATTTATCAATGATTCACATTGAAACAAGTAAATGTAATAAAATCTTGCCAACGAATTTGTTCCTTTTTTTTTATTTTTTAAAATGATTTTTAGGTTCTGAAACATATTTTTTGCCAATCAGTTTTGCACACCGTGGTCGAAAGCACTTTTCTTTTTGCACCGAAAATGGATGCACAAAAATACGAAAAAACAACAGCTACATATTCGAAAACTATTGTCTTGTTGAACATTTGTACCGAAGTAAACATACTTAGGATAAACTGAAACTCGTTAGATTTTAAGTCATACAAAATTGCTTGGCTTAGTCAAAATTCAATTAAATTTGATTGTCTTATTTTTATGGAAGAAATGCTGGACAACTATCCAAATTTCTTATTAGTGCTTTAAATATTCTAATTAAGTGTAAATTGATAATAAATTTGGAAGCAAACGAAAGATTAACACAAGGATTCATTCCGAAGAACACTCATTCTGACTCATCAATAACTGTACAGAGACAATAACATTTAAAATACATTTAAATGAAATCAATGTGAAGGAATCAAAAAATTTAATAGAAGAATGGTCAGATTCAAACATTTTGTATCAAAAGAGAATTAATTCAAAGAAAAATCCTGAAAAATATTTGAATTGAATATCAAATAATGAATTGTAGTTAATCTTGTCGGAATCAAAAATATCAATATCGACTCCCGAATATCATTCACTCTGAGCTTTGGCAGCTTTAAATACTAATTAATATGTGTCATAAAACTGAATAAATGTCAACAAATTAATAAGAAAAACAATTATTTTATCGCAAAATTAGCTTCATATATGTAGAAAATCTATTGTTGTTTTTATAAAAAACGAAATAGAAAAATAATGATGACAATAATGATGTAATCATCGCCTCTTGTGAGTATGTTCACAAAATTAATTTTGTGGGTAAATGTGATGAATCACACAATCTTACTAAAATTAGCGAGTAAATGAATAATGTCTGGTTATCGTCAAACTAATAATAGATTTAAGCAGAGAAAAGAAGGAAGCAACTATATACAACATTCACATAATAATTGTATTTATTTTATATTTGTACATAGATTTGTGAGAAAGAAGCTCAAAATAGAAATTGACAACTGAATAAACGAATAAATTATTGTGAAGGGAAGAATTGTATAAATCTTTTGATTACATTCAAAGGATATGGAATTATTAACAAAATATCGATCGAATGGTAGCATTTCTTATTATTAACTTTGAATTGGATCACGATTTTCGTTTTTGTTCATCTTCTATTCAAATGATACTGACATGATTTTTTTCTTGATAAAATAAAATTTTCAGTAAACTAATACAGTTTTTAGTAAAATTACAAAAAATCAATGAAACAAAGCCGTTTCAGACAATAATAAATAATTAAGTTGAAACATAATATTAAAAAGGAAAAGAGACAATAATCCGGATTTGTTCGCAGTCTAATCGATGATTCGCTATGATATTTCATTTTGAAGGAGAGTAATGGTTAATTTGCTTATGAATTTGTGCCGAAGAACGATATTTGGACGAATAGATGAGAAAAATGGACTATGCATGAATGAGAACCACGTGGAGAATCTGACGAACTTATGAATTTATAGCGATACTTAAAAAATATATACGAATCAATTATTGTAGTGATTCAAACAGAATGCTCTATATTATCTTTAACTTTAAGTAATGCAGTCATTGCAAATCGAATTATTTGCTAAATTCATTTCTGTTGCATTCTTCCAATTTATCTCACACACATAAAACTCACATGAAAACTGGATAAGCCGAAATTTGTTGCATGAATAATCCAAGGAAACGACACGAAAAGCACATTTTTCATCGACAAATATCGATATAGTTCGAAAACTGGTCGATTCATCATTCATGCGACGTAACACCGATCAACAATACAAATAACAATAACAAAATAAACAGTTTTCAGCTATATCTTCTATCGAGAAGAATCTCCCGAAGAACGCTCAATGTTCGAATCAAATACGAAAATCCTCTAAAACACTTTTCCAATTCTTTTAACAACTTTCTTATACCTTCAGAAGTTTAGTAGAGAAATAAAATTAGACTTTCATTTCAAAATCCATTTCAATTTAATGAGAAAAAACCATGAAAATATAGAGAAAAATGATTAAACAGTTAAATCTTCCACATTCCGGTGCCTTCCATGCGTTGTGTATGAACATGAAATTATGATTAAATGATAAACACCTCAAAAAAAGTCAATTCACATTTCGAATCACTCCCACATCTAGATTGATTTTAATTTAGACGCCCGTTGAATTTCAATGAAAAACCAATTTGTTTTTATCACATCCCGAAATATCAAATAATATGGGAATTGAATTGTCCATTTGTTCGAGTATTTCATCAACAATACATAAATACACAACAAGCGATTCAATTTAAATTCACCGATTTTTTCGATTCAGTATCCGAAAGTTAATACAATCTAGTAGCTTTAAGAAGTGATCCCTGTGAGTACTCATTTTGTATACATAAAAACAATTAACACGATACTAATACATTGAGCAAAGATGTAAGCTGTGGCCAGTCCATGAAAAGATAAAGCATGGAATGAATTCCAGACCACGACTTGAGTCAAGATAGACAGAAAGCAGACAATAATAACAATGATAAACAGTTAATCTACTCGCAACCTGTATTTATTAAGTCTTTTTAATGGTAGCAAAGATTATACGATATAATCAGAAAATTATAGCGAGTCCCAATTTTATTAACAATTTCATGAATGGCATCGAACTTCGATGGCTTGAACATTCACATCAATTCCGTAAGAGATGTGAAAATGGTATTCAATGAGAAAAAAACTGCCACACATTTAGCGAACTGCTACTGAAGTACTAGAGATGATGATTTTCTTACTGTAATTAAAATTCAGGCGTTCAAAGTATTTTTATTCTCGTTTTCTGATTATGAACACATCTGTTCTGGTCAGTACTTCATAATTTCGTATTAGACTCACACAGAGAGAGAAAAATAAATAAAGAAAATAATTCGTTTTACTTTCATACATCAGGATAATTGAATGAATACAATTGAACCACAACACAAAAAATGATATAAGAAATTTTAAGGATGAATCCTGCCATTCGAATTACACAAAATTACTAATAATATTAATAAATTGAGACAAATAGAATGGAATTTTGTTCGACAAGTGGACACATAATGATTGTTATTAGATCCATCTTGGACTAACAATGAAATAGGTATACAAAATATAGGGCTTTGAATGCATTTCAAAAATGGATGCCAGTGAAAATAGTAGACAATAAAAACTGACGAAAATATTTAAATATGTTCGTTGTTTCATTTCGAGTTTTATGTCTTTTTTCAGGATTTTTGCGTCACAATTTATCATCAATAATTTTGGGGGTAAGAATAGAGAAATTATCGAGATGGTTCTTACTGCTAACTACTCAACCGGAGCAACAAAGGCTTTGAAGTCGAATTTAAAGATATCGCACAAAGAACAGGTTATCTTTCTTCAGAATTTCTCGGGAAACTCTCACCGAAACCATTGAACCATGGAAATTTCATCAAATGTGTTGAAAGTAACCAACTCACATCTTGCATGTGCTTGTGGTTTGAATCGCCGGTGGACGTAAATTCCAAAGTTGTTCATTGGAAATAAACAATAAAGACAGAAATGACATATGACAGTTGCAGTCAATCAAATTTCATAAAGAAATAAACAAAAACAAACCAATCACCTAACCTCAATCAGTTACGCTCAGCAAATATAGAACTGAGATCCTTGTTGCGATGCTCCAATACATTAAATATGTGGCTAAATAGCTCAAATTCATTGTAAATAGAATGTTAAGGACTTACCCAATGGCGGCATCGAATTAAATGTCTCGCAATCAACTAAAAATCCGCCTGTTTGATTTCCTCCCAACGCCAGCAATCGTTTCGTGAGGTAATCAATTGTTATTGGTCCAGTCTTGTTCTCTGGAACTGGAAACGGCTGCAAACTGCACAAAGAAATCGCCGTATTATTGAATGAAATGAATCCGGTATTCATTACACCAGAGAAATCAAACTCAAAGCCACAAATACTTAGCATTAATAATAAATTCTTACATTGTTACACCCATGTTTATTTTTTCAAGACTCAATATTCAAAATTGTTCCGAATTCACACTGAACACACTTCAAAGTTCCGATAGCCAGCTGTTATTCGCAAAATTCGACAAAACTTAACAAAACCGGCTTCGATAGACTCGAATGTATACAAAAACTGAAGCGCTTGTCAAAACCATAAAATTGTTTCATTAGACATATGACATGTATGATTTGCTATCACACACATATCCGCAACGCTTATAATTAACTACGCGTCGTGCGTAGTCATGTCGTACGGCCAATGTTATTATTTGTGTATAACAGCTTGCGAACCACAAAAGTTGGGGACTTTGAAAATTTATATGATTTGTATGCTGCCGAAAAATGTAATTGAAATTTAACCATTCAAACGCAGTTTTCGTGGGTTAATTGTATTTAGCATTTGATCAAATCATATCTAAAAATAGAAAGTTATTAAAAGTAAGGAGGCGAACATTATTGACGCAAATCGCAATTAAGCCTGAGGGAAATGGTTTGATTTCATAAGCAGCAATCGCTTCCCAAATCGTTAATCTATTCCAAGCGAGTAATCTTTCGAGATTTTTGTTGTTATCTTTGCGCTCTTTCATTCAATCAAATTGTTTGCATAAATTATCGATGACTGTAGCATCGCGTAATTATGATTGACACATCGCACATTCGTTATCATAATTTTTTCACTACTTGTACTCACGCACATCGAAGATTTTCCCAAAGAGCAGTGATAATATGCAAAATAGCCGAAGATAAAGTTGCGTTTTTCTTTCTATAAAAAATTCAATTATGCTGAATGAATGGGTGGTTCTTTGGCTTGTGATTGACCTGAGTCAATTGCTTTAAGAAATCTAATATTTCATGTGTCAATTATCGCCAATATCTACAAAGTGGATCTTTCTCAGAATAGAAAAAGAATGTTCAACAAATTCCAGAACAGAATTCGTATAAAAGCGCATCGAAATTGGTTTCTGGATCAAACGAAGTTAAGCTTTCATTGCAACAACTCTCGGAGCTTGGCTCAAACAGTAGTGGCCGTTTGATTTTTCTGAACATTGTTTCAAGTTAGCAGTTTCAAGGGAAGGCAGTTTCATCAGCCGTAAAGAAATTGGCAAACATTGAAATAAATAAAATGGGTCAATTATCCATAACATTTGTAACAACAATCGTTGTCGTGCTCACATATTATTTGGTGATGTTTAGTGTGTTTGTGAGTGCTACACCAGTTGGATCGTCAAATACAGTCGAGCGACCCGATGATGGTCAGCCAGCACTGACCGAAACCAGGCGAAATGGAGCTCGACTATTCAAGCCATTGGTTTACGCGTACAATTTCAATCGGAACATCAGAGCGCCATTCAGCAGTAGCATTGGTCAACGTATAGTTCCAGCTGCAATCTCACATTCCAAAATTCAACCACTAGAACTGGATTTGCTTGTAGATGACGACGATTTCATCGATAAAAGTAAAAGATACGATGATTATGGGCACATGCGATTCGGAAAACGAGGCGACGATCAATTCGACGACTACGGCCATATGCGCTTCGGCAAACGAGGTGAATAAATTCCAAGTTCTGCCTGGCACAAATCTATTTATTGACCGCATATTTTTTGTTGAACATATCTGTGAAAACTCGAGCGTAGATCAAGTGATGGTTTTCGGATGAAATACATGGAGCACACAATCCAACACATTTCCCACCTCCCCCCTCATTTAATGTGACATCTCAACTGAAAATATTTTATTTTCTTGATGAATGAATAAAGAATTATGCGGAATCGCAATCAATTGTTTCATTTCTGAATTAAAAACTCGTGAATAAATCACACTGGGTTATTTCACGTATTTCATATATTTCAAACCAAATTTATTAATTTATTCCAATTGCTCTCTCATTTTTTACAGATATAAGTGCTAATGTACAGATCCATCAAAATTTTATTTTATTTTCCTCATCCAATCGCAAAAAAAGCAGATACGATTAAAATTGGAATTTCACAAATATTCCAAATCGATCGGGAGTATATCTCAAATTTTAATCATCTATTTTTTCCAAAAATATCGTAACTAAAGTAAAGTTCTTCTAAAGTATTTCTTTTGTTTCCCTCCAAAAAAGGTCCATTTGATTTCTTTACGCTGGTGTAAAGAATAAAGGCATTGAGCTTAACGTGTTATCGCACCGCCCATGAATAAATCACAAATTCCCTCCGTACGACGCAATGTGTAAGTGTACTTAGAACGGGGCGGACTGAGTTGAATCAACGGAAGCGCATGATCCTGATTCAGAGTTGTCACTGCGAAATAAAAAAATGTAACTTTTGTTCGACATGAAACCAAAAAAAAAAAAAAAAAAAATTATATGGATGAATAAGTTATACCTACATTCGAGCCAATCTTTGTCCATATTCCGTTTTCTCTGCTTGAGCGGCGGTCGATAGCCAAGAAGAGTCTCTGCTGTGATTCGACGTTCTTCCAACTCTTTCTCTTCTTCTGAAGGATTTGATGGTTTTGTGACTTTCTGTTTGTTCACTTCGACCGTGCTGTCGTCATTTTTGAGTTCGAGTTTCTCGGGCTTGCGACGGCGGCCGGGTCGCCTACTACCGACCGTACTATTTCTATCTAAGGGTTGGCTGGACGATCCTGATTTTTGATTATCATTAGTTTCGCTTTCAGTTTCAGTCTCTTCATATTGTTGCGATGTTTTACGTGCCACAGAGCCATCCGTTGTTACCAACCTAACGTCAACCTTTTTCCAACGACCGTGCACTCGCAATGTATGCTTTTGCGTGCCATCTTCATCTTCGGTTTTACCTTGTCGTATGGTGTCGCAATTTCGAACAGTCAATATTACTGAGTCTTCGCCAAACACTTCCAAGAGATCGTCTCTCGTGACGTACGCAAAAAATTCATTGCTTGGACTTTTTCTTGCTTGTTTGTAGTTTTCCTTCATCGCTTTACACAGACGATCCAAATTTTCTTCAGTCTCACGCAAATGGTTCAATTTTGCCTGCATCGATGATACTTTATTGCTCAGTACAGTCATGTCACCATCATTCACGACACCCCTAAAAATGGTCAGAGTTCATCAAAATTCGATTAATTTAAAACCATTTTCCACTTTAAATAAGTAAATTATAGGAAAATTTTATAAAAATTTGGTGCTTTCTTTCATTTACCTCCATTGAACGCTATTTTTGCTTTGCTTTTGAATAAGACCAATTCCTTCCAGTACATTGGTTATGTCGTATATTCTACGTTTTTGACTAACATTCAGTATTTCCGCAGCCTAAATATCAATTAATGCAATAAATTTTTGAAAATTTTCGAAAAATATACTATCAAAACTGGTTTGCAAAGCGGATAGAGGATCGGCAAAAGATTTCTTAGAAAATTATTGTAACAAAACTCGCGCCCAGAGTTTTGTCAAAAACATGTCCGCTGTGACTGCAAAAAGGGCGCAAAATACACTTGCTGCAACACACACTAGCTACTCATTTGAATCAATAACTATGATAAAAATGCCAAAACTATTTTGAATATTGCAAAAATCATGAGATTCTATCATTTTCACGGCAATTTCAGTGAAAAACTGCAAATTATTGAGCACTTACACTTTTCAAATCTAATATTCCATCTTTAGATGCCAATAGCAGTGATACGAATTTACGTGTAAGCAAGCTTAGTGATTTTTCAGTGCGTTTGCCATCAATAAATACGTCTGATTCGGGACTCTCCATTATTGCATAGCTTTTCGTCAACTTTCAATTTATTCACCGATTTAATAGATATCAACAGACTTTTGAAATTTTATAAAATAAGCACGCGATTGTTCGAAATCTACGAATTCGTTTAGTTATCAAACAAGAGAACTAATGAAATGATTTTCACAGCCGCGCCATTTGTGTTGCCAATTGAATGACATTACAAATAGTATTACCCGTGTTAACTACGAATAGGCCACAACAATGCATGCGTAGTTATACGTGATTCGTTGCAAATGTTTATCCACTACATAAAATTGCACTGAATATTTTTATTCGGAATACCTTTATAATCTGAAAACTTTGGTAAAAATTCACAATTGTTTGACATTTGAAATGAAAGTGATTTATATTATTTTAAGAGAGGATGAGAGAAACGAAGACATCTTGATTTTTTGAATGATACTTCTGAAGTAATTATTGTAGAGAGACATTTTCCGATATAAAAGTGATGTAAACAAGAAAGTGCGTTGAACCGCTTAAAAATAGAGCGTCAACTATTTAGGTATATCACAGAAATATTCCGATGAATGCGCTGTACAACGGATACCTGTTAGTCATTTGAAAAACAAATTTGCAGCAGCTTGTCAGAAATGATTTTGACGCATTAATATTTTAGTCAATTGCATTTTACACCGATGAAAATGTTTAGAATCAAATTCGATACGATTTGTGTAAATACTTTGCATATTTTTCTATGGTCAAATGAAGAACTTTTCAGTTGAATTTCATGCTCAAAAATGGCTCTGTCGTAAATCATTGACAAAAAAAAAAGAGGAAAAAGCACTGAAATGTTGATTTTCTATAATTTTATTACATTTCGCACAAAAAATGCTAATAAAAATGATGGTCAGTTTAAAATATTCAAATTGGCCAACTTAAATCTTGCAATTCTTTAAATATAATGCATTTGTTAATCTAGTTTGCATACTTAGTAATTCAATAATTTAAAATATTGAACCAGCAACGATGCTCAATCGGCTTGTTCGTAGCGACTTTTCATCATTCGTTTTATGTACGATCTATAGTCATCGCCTGGCACAAAGCTGGTTGATTTGGAGCCTAGACCAGCGCTTGGTGCACGACTTTCAGCCTGCAAGAAATTACAAAATTTAATGTTGTTCACAATTTGAATTGATAAGAATTTTGGTTTAATCAGAAAAAATATTGCTCTATACTTACTTCAATAATATTGGTTCGTCCTTGATTGGCTTTCCCTAACCCTTGACCCTCTGACCAGCCCATTTTCTGTAGCAATCGATTTCCGACGTTCGATTCATCGATAGGCACGTTTGCCAAATTGGAACTACTTTGTTTTTGCATTTGAACTGTTTGTTTGCGTATTTCCTTTTCGAAGCGTTCGCGACTTCGATTTGGAGGCGGTGGATCCGCTTCTCCGTATTTCAATCGCCTTTCTTTCGCTCGATCCCTGTACGACAATGATGATGCATTTCCGCTAGAGCCATCATTTGATGATAAATTGAGTTTTTGCAGGTTTTCTTTGTGCAAATTCGACATTTTAATGTGTTTGTTGAGGATTTCTAGAGACTGGAATGCGCGTTTACACAACAAACAAGTGAGTTTGCCAAAATCGACTAAATCTTTTTCGCTGAGGCCGCCACCGCCACTATTGCTAGACGTTTGCTGTTCTCCATCATTGTCGGAATCAGATGCGTATGGTAATATTTTGTTCAGTGATTTTCCAGCATTCGCCTCCAGTCCTGTTTTCAAACGTGATTCACGATTTTCCATAATTGTGAAACCGACGTCCGCATAACCGTTTGCCATGCGTTGAAGTGGTTGCTGTCGTTGAAGCGGTACACTGGGGGCAGCTTGAATTGGCTCTTCAAAAACTTGTGACTGAGCCGGCTGAAATGCATTTTCTTTCTTTTGGTTCAATTGTTTCGCCCATCGCTCCATATCTTTCACTATCTTTTTGGCCACTTTCACTTTGTCTTGCTTCGGATCATTTCTTTTGCTTTCGGATTCCTTGCTGTTTTCATCATTTCCGTCAACCGACTGGGCACTTGAGCCATTCGGAGCAGCTGCTTCTTTCACCGCGTTCTTCTCATTATAATATGCACCCATTGTAGTGGTACTTGCAGCAGTATCGGTTTGACTCGCCAGCAGATAGGTACTTTTCTCTTGATCCCAGTATAAATACGAAGCTATTTCACTATTGTAGTAGTACTGTGAATTTGGATCGTAGTATAAACCGGTCGAGGGATCGTAATAGTAACCAGATGTATCATCATATTGATACTGTGTCGTGTCCGGTGTTGCTGTAATTTAAAGAAGATAAGTTTTAAGAACTCAGTTGAATCGCTCAAAAGAGTAATCGCTCTGTTCACTTACGATATTTCCGATTATCCTGACCATTTGGTACCTGCAATACTGTAGAGGCTGCTGCGGCAGTTTGCGCTTGGGCAATTTTATCGTACTGTTTTTGCTGTTTCCTTTGAATGGCCGATAGGGCAACAGCTGCCCCAGAGTTCGCCGTCTCTCCAATTTGACTCATTGACGGTATGTTGCTGAATTGGCCGCTATTTATTTGTTCCGTATAGTAATCGGTATAATATTTGTAATAATATTCTTGTTCAGCGGCATTTTTGGCGTAAACAGACGCACTGTATTCAGCTAAACGAGGCACATCGGCCAAAGTGTACTGACTGCTCAATTTTCCACTTTGATTTGAATCATAATGAGATTTGCCATTATTGTGGCGTGCACTTATTTGCTTGTTTTCAGAATCAACGCAATATGTGATGATGATCTCCCGGTTGTCAATGTTCAATGGAGGTTCAACCGATTTCAAGGCGTTATGCGTGTTCATGGAGTCAACGAGATTGTCGAAGAACAAATAGCAAATGCCACGGGATGTCGAAGTCAATGGATCCCGACAAATCAATATTTTGGATATTTTGGAAACAAGAGTCGGTATGACGCCTTGCATAGCAGTCAAAACACCTTCCTCATTCGTAAGAACGTCCAAATTCCGCAGCATGATCTCTGTTTGAAACAAGATTTTAAGAAAAACGAATTTCAATTAAAAAAAGTCTTGATGTCTTTTTGATTTAAACTTACTTTTAGTCAAAATATTGCTAACTTCATCACTCCCTTCGCCACCTTTTTCGCTTTCCTCACGCGATGCGTTACATTTGAAGCAGTTCTCCCGACGCTTGAAATTGAAGACTCCACACTGCAATAATAATTTATCGTTAGAATTCTGATCGATTTCGAGAAAAGGTGAAATTTTGTTTACTTTAGCACAATACCAATCCGTTTGAATCTTATCATGTCCGGACGCTTCTTTGGAGACGCTGTACTGCATGATGGCTCGGTATTGGTCTTGTATCATCAGCACGCCCTGTTTTAGAAAAAGAAAAAAGGGAAACACATTTGGATTAGTTCAAGGTGGCTCTCAAAAATGCGATTCATTTCATCTCCATTCAAATAGATAAAGATGCAAGATAATCTATTTGCGCATCATCGGGTCAACGGATTCGTTTCATTGAAAATGTCGCTTTGTGTACTCCACGTAGAGCCCACATAGCTAGTTTGCTGTGAAGTTATAAAAATGCTTTTGTGTACTTCTTGGTTGATACGAAAGAAATCGAGTGTCACTACAAAAACATTTAAAACAGTAACGGTAATTCAAAAGTATTAAATTTGTCACCGAAAAACAAGTCCGATTGTGTCGCATTAGTGAACATGGAACGAGAACTAGAAACGTTTGTCAACGAGCTGAATCAAAATCGTTCGCATGACAATAACTTCCTCCTGATACATGTGTGAATCAAGAAAAAATCTAATATCAATGAAGTGCCTTCTCAGTGTTTGGGTGTGTGTGTGTGTGTTTTTGTCAAAGAGACTTTACACATTTTGAATGAGTTCAAATCCAAAATTTGTGTCTATGGGAAAAATGCAATTTTGTCCGAATCGAAATATCATTTTGCAATGATTTTTTCTTCATGTGATTTGATTTAAGTAATGACGATTTTCTATGGATTCGACTAAGCTAAATGGCACTTTTCAGCAGCTAATCTTTTTGTTTTAAACGAAAAGAAAAAAAAAACAACTTTTTCCTTGCTATCGCACGCTCACGCAGTTCATATCATTGTTCGTTCGAGATAATGTTCTTGTTTTCATTCGTGATCGAGTGTCACACATCTTTGAGTTGAGCGCGTAAGTTTCGCACATTCCTTCACTTGAACGCAATGTGCGAGATTTGAGGAGTCTGTTTTGTGTGTGATTCGGTTTGCGCCAGATACCTGTTTATATTCCATCCAGCGTGTTGCTTCCTCTTCAGTATTAAACTCCACAAAAGCAAAACCTCTTGATGCACCTAAACGACGTGAAGAGAGTAGAGCAAAAGAAAGACACAAAAATATACGATATCAATACCACCAACAAACAAAATAAAAAGTGTTGCAACAAAATTGATTGGCGAGTTTGTGATTCTTAATTTGATTGACACTTGAGGCTTGAGCTACCGCACCATCGAATTCGTTGTGATGCTTGCCATGACGTCTGTTTTATGTTGCGACGCAAATTGTATCTTTAATCTAATCCAATATCGATGCAAATGACCACCGACTAGACGTCTTCACTGTCATTTTAATCCACTTCGATTTACTTACGCTTTGCGGCTTCCATATGATAAGAACGCATTCAATTATCTCAATGATCAATTTTGTATAATTATGAACCCAATTTCATGATAAAATGAAAAATCAACATAGAAAATGTGTACACCATAATTTTTTTGAAGAGATTAATTTGCTATACACTTTGCGTAACGATTTTGTACTGAATTTGCAAAAATGTATGCGAGTTTAAATTTTACAAGAATAACAGCAGAAACAAGGAAAAAGCGACCATCAACACCATTTTTACCTGAACTTATACAAAACCCATGTTGAATGCTTAAAACTAGTCGACTTTAGTAAAAATTGGACTTGATAACTACCTGTCTTTCGTTTCCGAATCAATCGTATCGATTGAGATTGGATGCCGCACATATGAAGATCAGCATTAATCTGCAATGCAAATGGGCTATTAAGTACGCTCGTTAAGAAAAATAGTATTTTCAATCGATTTTTACTCACATCAGCCTCTGTCAGATGCTTCGCTAGCCCGAGAACGATGATCTTGTTGCTTGGTGTTTGATTGCGGTAGTTAACTTGCTCGCTAAAAATATATTGAAATAGTCAATTTGCAATCATCTACCAATTTTGAAGAGTTCAACTGCATTGTCATTCACTTACTTTCCATAGCTGTCGTTGCTCGACTCCGATGATGCCCGTCCCCGATAATATCCACGATCTCTGTCGCGTCTATCGCGTCTATTATAGCGATCTCTCTCTCGATCGTCGTAATTTTGATCAGAATGGTCGCGATATGAATCCGGGCTTCCACTACCGCCACCGCCCCGACGATATATTCTCTCTCTACTCACTGACCGACTGTATCGTCTACGTCGATCACTATTTGAGCACATCACGTCATTCAACCATTTTACAAATATTAATGGCGATAAAAGATGGGTTTTATGAAGGGAGAGAGACAAAAGAATTAGTTGCGATAAACACTGTATTGCCTACACCATTTTTGCTCATTTTGCATGATTTTTTTTGCTAGAAAATGAATTAGAAAATTCATTCAAACCGTGATCTAGATCTTGAACGACTATGTCTTCTGCGACGACCATAACGTCTACCATCCATTTGATCTGGGCTTCGCGAATCTGCTGAAATAAATTTCGAAGAAATCTAAATTAATCACTTGCTACTTTTCTTTTGTGAGCTGCGTGAAACGCATTCCTTAGCATTCGGTATTCAAAATACGTTTCATTTATTTTATGTCAGAAAAAATATTCAGTGAATTTTGATTATATGTAACTATATGTATTTATATATAGTTTTTTCACATGTGTTCACATATCGCACACATCGTAAAATTTCGGTCGATGACTGAAAATTATCAAAAACTCGTAGATTCTTTTTCTCTCGATATTTTTAATTTTTTTTTTTTTTTGTATTTTGAATCCACTAAAGTTGATCAGCCAATTCGGTCGTATTTTTTTAAAAATATTCAACACTTCCACAAATTAGGTTTTGCCTAATGCTTTGCAGTTATCTATAAAAAAAATATGGCGAACGTCGTTTAAAACAGAAACTCCAGTGAAACTTACGTCGATCCATTATGCTTGATTCGATCGATTGTGCCGTAAAATATGTATGCTTAATTTATCTTTTCTCGAATGAATTTCAATGATTAATGTTTTTTGTCATAAAACGTCACAAACAAATCACAAGAAACGCAACTCAATTTTATATATCTAATGGATTAAAAGCCTCGACTATTTCATTCCGTGCTTGCTTTGTGAATATTCGGACTACGTACTGATATTGACTGTCAAAATCGAAGCCCAAGCAATTTGTGGATGTGTTTGTACATGCTTTGTGCGTATCGAAAAGAGTTGCCTGAAGCAAATACGAAATACGAAATCGTTTGAATGCGCATATCTCTGGAAATGTGCCGGTTCATCCAAATGTCTTGCGCCGCTTTCATTGTTAGCAGATTTCTTAGAATTTTGTATACAAACAAAAACTGTAAATTTGTTGTTATTGACAATAATACAAATGACATGCGACTTTTGCTCATTTTGAAGTAGAAAATGGAAAATTTCACGAAAATGATTAAAATTCTGCGAAAATGTACTATTTTTTCCGTGAAAATATAAACAAATGCATTCCAAAATCATTTTTATAATGCTTGGAATTATCTAGTCATCCACTTTAAAAAAATTTGAGTTTAGGCCCGCTCACATTAAGCACTTATAGTCATAAATTCATAAATTACGATCGTCTCGCATACAATTTGGTGCATAGCAAATTTGAAATATATAATATCGTTCAGTCTGTTCGCTTTGAGTGTGATGATTGAAATGAGACACTCGTGAAAACACATTTCATGCTTTTACAGCTCGATATCTGTCAACACAACGATAAGTTTGCATTGAATATGCTCATTTGGCAATTTGTCAATCGTACCGCAATCAATTTGGTATCGTAAGATTTCGTTATGCATAAGCGCGTACAGCGTACACTCTGCACCATCGTCCAATAAATACAAATACAAACACGGAACAGCATTGAAATAAGATTCATAGCACCGACTCGTCCACTTGCGTTTCATACGTACGAAGAACAAGTTAAAATCTGATCGCAGGATTAGCGCATTTTCGATTGATTAGCAAACATTTCAAGTAAGTTTTTCCCTATTATTTTATCGAAGAATTAGAGGGTGTTTTCACGGTGATAATAATTGAATTTTTATTTTTCGCGTATTTTTCGGCAAAATTCTATCATTTGTGAAATCTCGAAAAAAAACAGAACAAACCTCGGTTTTTCTAGAAAAAACACGTTAAAAGTACCGTAATTTAATGAAATCGATTTCATTTTCTCGATATTATTGTATGCAAATCTCCGGAAAAGATTTTCATGGGGAAATATTATTTCTATGCTAAAATTTGTTTGTGGAATCCACGTGCTTTCGCATATTTTGTGGAATAACGGTACATTCATTGTCATTCACTAGCTGCTCTTCGCCCTAAGTCACAGTTACCGAGAAGAAAAGTCGTTGTTTCACATTGAGTTTGTTCCGTTTTTCTTTTAAATTCTCATAAGAATGTTTTGTCATGCGGCCAAACATTTGAAATTTAATTGAATTGCAAAAATGATGCGAATACAATTTATTTGCGGCATTCGAAGTCCGAGAAAAAAAAACACCAAGTGCTCTGGTTGGCCCACATCACGACCGAACTCGAACATCTTATTCAATCGTTGTTCGGCCGCCATTTTCTAAGAATTCTTTGCTGAGTTCAATACAAATGAGAATGTGCTACTCAACACCAATATCGGCTATGACAACAAAATCAAATGATTCAATGAACGGATTCCATCGTTTATAAATGATGTTTGTTTATTCAACGGTGAAAATTTGAACGATTACAGGTCGAGACGAATATTTACGTACTTTCGCTGTTTGACATTTTCGAATCTAGTTTTCGTAATGTTTTGTGCAGCATTTGTTTGACTTTTCATTGTTGTTGTATTTGAAATGTTTTAACAAACAAGTGTTCTTTAGTAAATCTGTCTACAATTTTATTTCTCTTTTTGATAAATAATTTCACGAACTTTCCAGAAATGGCAGACGAATGGGATGACGACTTTGTAAGTGAAACACACTTTTTTCCCATAATTTAATTGTTTTGAAAATAAATCTGAAATTCTCCATTCTTTTCCTTAGTCTGCACCGAAGCAACCCACTGTTCAAAAAAAAAATTACAATAACAATGACGGTAAGCGATATTCTTCCTGATTTTATCGTGTTATTCCATATTTTTTTTGGCGATGCTTTGTTAATAAATGGAATTGAAATAGATTGGGATGATGCACCGAAGGAATTGAAACCAGCACCAAAGCAATCGCGAAATGACGATGAATGGGAGGATGATGCTGCACCACAAAAGTCATTCAACAATCGAACTCAGTCAAACAATAACGGTACATATTTTTGTGAACCATTGATTTTTATTATATAAATTTATATATTCTTTTGAACAACTAGCATATCAAATTTGTTTAATTTCAACAGGCTGGTCCAATAACAACACAAAAACTGATGATGATGGTTGGAATGATGAGCCGAGTACGAACAAAAGTAACGGTAAGCATGTTTCTCATTAGAGTGATGGCGAACATCCAAAAAGTAAAAATTTACATAAAAACGCTAAAGAGTATTCATTTGATTATGCGCTTCTTGAAAAATAAGGACATAATGACCACAAATGCGACAATATTCTGAATCTAGTTTCGATCGCTAATTTATTTCATTTTCCATGCAGGCTGGAACGGTGGCTCGAAAACCAATAACGATGGTGAGTATTCATTTTTTCGTTGCTCTTGATACAACTTAAAGAATAGATATTTTACATAATTTTATTGGATTCGTTTAATGCATATGTTTAATTTCCAGACTGGGGCGATAGCAATAACGCTTCTTCAGACAAAAAACCGTTTGGAAACCGGAGCAACAACGGTGAGTTTATATGCTGCGAATACTTCTAGATCATCTGAAATTGCTTTATTTTGGTTTATGTGTTGGAAATTCCTTAGATCGCGGCCCACGCAAACCGGATTGGACTTGCAACAACTGTTCAAAAACCGTATTCGGAAGTCGCGATACTTGCTTCAGTTGCAATGAGCCCAAGGGTGACGCCAAAGATGCCCCACCCAACAGTGGTGGTGCTCGATCGTTCGCCAAGAAGAACGATTGGATTTGTGATGCATGTGGTGTAAAAGTATTTGGTTCAAGATCCGCATGCTTCAAATGTAATGCCGATAAAGGCGATTCGAAGGATGCACCAGCCGATGATGGAGGTTCATCATCATTCCAAAAGAAGCGAGCCAACGATTGGATTTGCGACAGCTGCGGAGCAAAGGTATTTGGTTCAAGATCCACATGCTTCAAA
Source organism: Obolodiplosis robiniae (assembly GCA_028476595.1). Taxonomy (NCBI): domain Eukaryota; kingdom Metazoa; phylum Arthropoda; class Insecta; order Diptera; family Cecidomyiidae; genus Obolodiplosis; species Obolodiplosis robiniae. The sequence continues at coordinate 13,175,529 of CM052014.1, read as the reverse complement.
TGCAATGCCGATAAAGGCGATTCGAAGGATGCACCAGCAGACGGTGACAGTGGTTCATTTGGAGGCGGCCGAGGAGGTGATCGTGGTGATAATGCCGGTGGTGAACGCCCCAAAGCTGGGAGTCGACCTGGTGATTGGACTTGCACCTGCGGAGCCAGCAATTTTGCGTCGCGTGACACTTGTTTCAAATGCTCCGAAGAAAAACCAAAAGGTGCTGGCGATGGTGAACCGAAGTTCAATAGTGATTCCAATAAGGAATTCTACATTCCAACGGAAGTTCAAGATGATGCACTGTTCAGCATAGGCATTTCGACTGGTATCAACTTCTCAAAGTTTAACGACATTCCGGTGAAAGCCACTGATACAGTGCGCAATCAAGTGATCAAGCCATGTAATACGTTCAAAGATGCCAATTTGAACGATTTGCTATTGAAGAATATCGAAAAGTCCGGGTACACTACACCTACTCCCATTCAAAAACATGCCATACCTATTATCAAAGAAGGGAGAGACCTCATGGCTTGCGCACAAACTGGCAGTGGCAAAACAGCTGCATTTTTGCTACCAATCATCGAGACTTTGTAAGTTGTTTTCTTTTTTTTTCTCATTTAAATTTATTTAGTTTTCTGGAGGTTTTTTTTTGAAATACCTTGAATTTTTTAATTGACTTATTCTTTCCTCTACAGAATGACTGAAAATGCGCCGGTACGGATCGCCCGTCCGTATGTTGTTATCGTAACGCCAACTCGTGAATTGTGCACCCAGGTAAGAGCAGTTTGAAATAAATCATTTCGTAACAAGTCATGAGCAGCTGAGTGAAATGTGGTCAAATGTTTGACTTTTTTTATGGATTCAAATATAGATTTACAACGAAGCTCGAAAATTCGCACAAGGCAGTATCATCAAGTGTTGCCAAATATATGGTGGAACCGCAGCTCGTAGCCAAACTACGAATATCAGCGTAAGTACAATGTTTTTCTCTTTTCAACAACAGGCTCAGTCATATTTCGACTGAATAACGATAAAAACGTTTGATTTACACTTTGATTGAAATATTTGTTCTCCCTCAAAACAGACTGGCTGTCATATTTTGGTCGCGACGCCCGGTCGTTTGAAGGACTTTTGTGATAAAACATATGTTTCGTTTGAAAACTTGCGTTTCTTTGTGCTCGATGAAGCCGATCGCATGCTTGACATGGGTTTTGCACCAGACGTCGAAATAATCATGAACAATCCATCAATGGTTCCAACCGGCAAACGTCAAACACTGATGTTTTCAGCCACATTCCCGAACGAAATTCAACGTCTGGCCGGCAAATATTTGCACGAATACGTTTTTCTTACGATTGGCGTGGTCGGCGGAGCTTCTAGCGACGTTGTGCAGACCATCGTTCAAGTAACAAAATACGAAAAGCGAAATAAGCTGATGGAGTTGCTCAATGCCGAAGATCCACGCGGTACAATGGTTTTCGTTGAAACGAAACGCACGGCAGACTTTTTGGCTTCCTTTCTGTCGGAATCAGAACACCCTACAACATCAATTCATGGTGATCGAAAGCAGTCACAACGCGAAGATGCCTTGAGAGACTTTAAGAGTGGGAAAATGAAGGTGATCATTGCAACCAATGTAGCTGCACGTGGTTTGGGTAAGCTGTCTTTGAATTCCTACAGTCCCTTTTTGTGCTGGCCGACTTTCTATCATATAATCATTATTTTTTCTTTTAAACTACAGATATTCCGGATGTACGTCACGTCATCAACTTCGATATTTCGAAAAATATTGATGATTACGTGCACCGAATCGGTCGAACAGGTCGTGTTGGAAACGTTGGAAAGTCGACATCGTTATTCGATGCTGAACAAGTAAGTAGCGCTCTCTATTTAAAGAACAAATTGAATGTATCTTAAATCAATTGATTGATCGAATCTTTTTGTCGTGAAGGACGCGGAAATTGCTCCTGATCTGGTTCGTGTGCTCCGCGAAGCCAACCAAACAGTTCCTGACTTCCTGACGAGCGGCGGCGGTGGCGGTGGCAGCGGTGAAAACTCAAACGGATTCGGCGGAACTGATTTCCGTAAGAATGCAGAACCTGCTGCCCATGGCGGTTGTGAAGTCGAAGAAGAATGGTAGAAAACTTGCCATAATATTTTTCACACATCAACACACTTCATTCTAAACGAA